>VXAV01007964.1:249787-275568 GCA_013399715.1 Alectura lathami
CGGCCGCGGCACCGCAGGTGGGAGCACCCGCGGCCGGCAAACGGATCCGCTGCGGCGCTCAACCTTTTGTTTATGGCTCCTCGGAAGTACTGAGAAACGGGGTAACGAGGGCATCGGCAGCGATTAATTAAATTAGAAAATGTCTGCCATAAATATAATCGCAGCAGATAAACCGGGACCGGTAAAGCAAAGTGCACTTTAATGTATTCACTCTGATTTCTCCATGTACAGGCGTTACTGTCCACCGTGGGAATACCATTTTACTGGCAATTAGAACAGGAATCTGTTCTCGGTCCCTATTTATAATGCGTTTTAGAGTGTTTATTTTTCCCAGGCCCCGTTATTAAAAAAAAAAAAAAAAAAAAAAAATCACTAATTACAAATATTAAATGGAGCCTGGAATCTGACCGTTTCCAAATGTTAACAGCTTCCACTGCCGGACATGAGACGAATTAAATGCTCAGTGTTTTAAGGAAAAAAAGGAGAGGAGAGTGTCGTGTGTGTAGGTGTATATTTTTATGTAAAAGAAACTTTAGGTAAATACCTGCACACAAATTGTTTAAAACTGGCACCCTTTTAATTCGGCATTACCTCTTTCCGATTATGATTTATACTCAGAGCACCAATTGCCGATGTGGTGTGACAGCAGTTAGCTTTGTGTGTCATTTGCAAGAAAGCGCAGAAATTTTGAAAGTAAGCCGTTAAGGGGAGTCTGACAAAAATGGCATTGTAAATTCAGTGTTTTCCAACAATGGAAAAAACATCGGAATGTGCATGGCTTACAGAAAAACCTGTCATTCCTACACAAGGCACACGAGGAATCTGGAGGTCTGCAGCGTTAGCACCTCGCCCTCCTCAATGGCTGCGAAGTGCTGAGCTCACCGAGCTGGTGCGTGCCTGCTCCCGGCCTCCCCGTGCAGCTGCATGAGGGGTGAGGCCAGCACCGTGCAGCGACGGCCGCTGCCCTAACGGCTGGAGCCTGCGGTGCGTGTGTGCCCTTGCAGCAGTGCGCTGCCATTCTTTGGAGGCTGTTCTCCTAGGCTCTGAAAGGAAATTATGCTGGCTGACCAAACGAGGAGGTAAAAACAGTAAGGACAGTACAGTGGATTTTACAGGACATTTGGTGCCACACACAGCACAGCAATGTCTGCAGTCTGGTTTCTAGGCTTTCAAATTCAGAGTCCTTTTGGGTTTTCCTTCAGGCACCGGGTGCTGTCTCAAATCTTAAAATGAAATGTCCATTGTTGCTGTACCCAGCGTCCATGACCTTATGGCAGTCACGGACACAACCGGAGTTTGCCTTTACTACAAGCAGCAATAAAAATATTAGAGAAATCCACAAAGTAGCATTTAATTATGAGCTAAATGGAAGGCTGGAAAATAATTTAAACCATTTTGCTTGCCAATATACAAGATTGTTCTCTGTGAAAGTTTTTGTACCTCATCTATAGCCTTCTAACTCCTTTCCATTTATATTACCAGCACAGCCTCAGCCCATGTTGTTTTCTTGGGAGGGCATTTCTGGGGTTAATGGCCCAGAGCCTTCAGCTCCACCCTGGTAGTCCCTGGCCCAGAGGAAATGCCCTGTGCTGAGAACAATTATTACTGAAATATCAGCAGAAGAGATGTGCTCTGTAAACAATGCTGGGCGTGCAGGATCAAGAAGCCCTAACATAGCTGTGCTTTATTAACATGCAATGTATCAGTTTAGATTTGCAGACTGTCACAACACTGCAAGACTTTTAAGCCTTTCTCACTCATACAGGATGCATAAAGAATTTCTACCTACTATGATATTTAAGCTGCATAACACCGTAAGATCCTCCACGGCAAAGACCCCTCCTCCCTTCTAACATTCCAATATTAATGTGAGATCTTATCACATGAAAGTTTAATTTGGGAATTTGTCATTTAAACTTTGAAAGGAATCCGTGGAAATTTGTGAGTTACAGCCTATTTTTTCAATTCAGAGCAGATAAAATCCCACATACAGTACGCCAAGTCATGCATTATTACTTAGTTCAGGTTTGCAGTGCCACTAAATCACTTACTGCTCTGTAACTACGCCAGAACAAAGACAAGCAACAAGCAGATGATGGGTTACACCGAGATAAATCACATACAACCAACTTTAAATATTTTAGCAAACAGGGTCAAATTATATATGAATGATCTGGAGACTTACAATGCCACAGCCTATTCGTGGCTGGAAACCAACATACATCTCGAGATTACAGATTACTTCCAGTTTGCTACAATGCCAAATTTAATTAGCAGGGGAACAGCAAGGGGGAAACATGACAAATGTATGTTCAAGTGAAAGTTGCAGATGAAATTAGAAGTCCTCCATTGCTTGTAAATTCCAAAACCTCTCGAGGTAAATAGCGACTTGCCCATGAGTTTTCAAACATGCTTTTTACGCTACACAGGAACTAACTGTTTGCCTAATGAACTGTGGCACTAACAGTTGTTTCAAATCCTGACTAGGTTCCTTACCTGCTAGTGAGCGTTGGAGAGTGCATGCGTGTGGGTGGGCGTGTGTTTTTTTATTTTTACAGCATGATCCTGTTAGCAGTATGACAATAAATGGCCTCTGGAAAAACCCCAGCCTGGTATCAATAGGGCCTTGCTGTGGACCCTCCCAAGATCAATCAATTGTTCCACTGGGATAAAAGTTAAAAGCTGGCACGCAGCCAGACCCAGGTCTCCCCAGTCTAGCTATTATTGCAGGTATATCTTAAATGGCACAACACATTTACTGGAGTGCAGGCAGTTTTGTACTGATCAGATGGCTGAGAAACGAGCAGGTTCTGGCTTTAGTTTCAGATACTGTATTGTTGGAGAAAATAAGCAGTAAGAAAAAAACTACAACGTATGTTTTTGGGCATTTAAAGTGGCAATGTATGTATGCCAAATAAAAAGTGAGGCTATGCTTTAATTTCTCCATGCAGGAAAAAATATCTGGCTTTTCTTAACCACTCGTTATGTATTTTGTGTAGGTCCGAGCTAGCGCGATTGCTCAGGATGCCGACCAGAACTACGACTATGCCAGTAACAGCGTGGTGCTTCACCTGGAGCCAGGAGATGAAGTTTACATTAAATTAGATGGAGGGAAAGCACATGGAGGAAACAACAACAAATACAGCACATTTTCTGGATTTATTATTTATGCCGACTGATAATGAGCAAAAAGACCCACCAAACCAGTCCAAAACCGAAGCCTGCTCTTCTAAGCAATGGATTTGCGTGGCAAAAGTCAATGAAACGAGCACCCCAGCAGAGACCGGCCACAGGACACCTCACTAGCGGGACAAAGTTGAATGCTACCTGATTCACATCTGTGCAGCACAGAGAAACCTTATGTTAAAAACATCACAAAACAAGCTAAACAGCTGTGTGATCCACTACCGCCAAAGCAAATACTTCCTCATTGTTAGTGTCCATGTGAATGAAGTCCTACATAGATCAAATTTTTATAGGAAAACAAACAAACCACTAAAGACGCTGAGTTATTTCTTCAGTGTATATGATACTTTGATGTGTTATGATCTTGCTGCTTTATCCATACTTCAGCTTTGGTTCTTGTGACTTACCTGCTAACAATGATGCTTCGAGTCCACTCATAGTGTGGTGAGGAATGATTTTACAATAAAAGGAAAGGTAATCAAAATACACTTTCTCTCTCCAAAGGAATTGTTTGCCTTGTACTTTTCTTATCCTTCCACTTAAAAACTAGAAACTAATCAGCTTCAAGCCTTAACTCAATGCTCCTGCTTTGTAGGTTTACATCAGACTTCTAACATAGTATCAGACCACTGAAGTTGTTTAAATTTTGTCTTCCCCTTCGCTGTGTTGAAAAAGAGGGATAGAATAAACACTTTTTTATTTTTTTTTCCCTGAAAAATTTAACAGTTGACAAACTATTATATTGGAGCAAATCCCTGACTACACTGAAGCCAACGGCAAAACTCCCAGTGATGTTAGTGGAAGAGGATTTGGCTCTTCATTTGTAAACATGTGTAAATATATATTTAGCCAAGTTTACAGGCCCATTCTTGATGGTTAGTAGTGTAAATATTTAGCAGGCCAAGCGTCCACATCCTCAGACCAAGGTCAAATGTTTTCTTTGCAGCAACTACTCTTCATTAGTCCTTTAGCACTTGGTCTGTACTTGGGTACTGTTTTTAATAAAACAGCAATGACAGCATACTGCAGATGTTCAACTAGAATTTTGTAGGAACAGATCAAAACCTTATTTGTCTTCAGTGTCTTGTCTCACTGAAGTTGGTGGGATTATTCCCACAAAGGAAGAGCGGGAGATGTGACGTGAGAGAAAATGCTGGGACACAGACCTTTCCACGGTAGCTAGCTAGCAGTTTGAGGTAAAGGTGTGCCTATGAAACGGACACAGATAAGCATATTACCAAAAATGAAAGCACATATGCAAAGAAAGAAGCAGATATTTACATGCAGAAGAGTGTGTATTAAAGCCTATTTTTCTCATTCATATATATATATATATATATAAAGTCTCTAAGAAAAAAGTTTAATACATATAATGGATTAATGGCTTGGAGAATTAAACACAGGTACTATGAGTTACATAGTTATAAAAATGTTTTAAATCAGTCATACCAGTAATAGCCACAGAACACTTTTACTCCAAACACAGGATTATTATTTGCTTTGTTTCAGGGAGGAGAGGCTGTCTATTTCTCTCAGGTTAAAGCTTGCAGATTTCAATCTAAAAATGTTATCAACATAATTAACCAGCTCCTTAGCACGGTTGGCTACATTATGTTGAACATTTTAGCAAATTCAATGTAAAATTTGTATAAATCGTACAAAAAGAGTAATAGAGGCTACCCCTAGCATTTCAGTTTCGTGCAATTTGCCGCAAGCAGCCTTGTCTAACCTACAAAGGGTATAAACTCAGATTTATCTGCCCTAAAATGCCAAAGGTGTCTGCCAGTGAGACACAGAGCTCTCCTGTGCTGATCGCTCAGTAAGAGTCTGATGAAGATTTTAAGAATCTCTCTAAAAATCTCATTTGAATGAGTGAAGCTTGTCTTCAAGAGAACATATTGCTCCTTCTGTCTCTGTTGTGAGCTGTCCAGTTCAAAAGTTCCGCTGAGGCAGGCTAGGCTAAGAGGATGGCTGGTCTCAGCACCCGGGCTGTGCCGAGGGACACGGTGCTGCGCACTGCTTGTGTATTCTTCCACCAGAACGGTTACACATTTAGTCCACCACAAAGTGCCAAACTGTATCGGTACGTTGTAGTGGTTACTCCAGCTTTTTTTTCTACTGTGCAACGCATTTCAGTAGCAGACGTGCAGCTGCCTTCGTGTCTGTTCATCCCACGCCTGCTTCTAGCAGTCAGCGTGCTCCCAGCAGTGTAGCTAGAGACTGTCTGTGTAGAATCAAGCAGCCATGTACCAAGCTAGAGATCATTCACAACTAGCAGTGCATCTTTACTAAGGTATTTATTGGAAAAACTCAATACTACAAGACATACAAGGTTAAATTTGAAGAAGCTTTTGAAATCAGTCTACCATTGCTGCTGGGTAAGAATTTTTTTTGGCTAAATCACTTGTCCTGGTTAAAGTTAGACAAGAGGAAAGAACACACTTTATGTGAAAAACACATATAAGGCAAACATTTCTTCCTTTTTCGTCATATCTTGATATACTGATTTGTAAAGACTTATATCACAACCTTTGTTATAACTATTGCAACTCATTAAAACCGTATTATGTAATACATTCTGACTTTTGGTGTCGCATCCTTACAAAAACCAGCTGGTCTGCAGTTTCACTTGACTGTTGTGAGATTCCATGAATTCAAGCTGAAAAGTTAATGTGGTTAAAAAAGAAAAAAGACATCCATAACAATACTACAAGTAGAGGTCTACAAATTGCTTTATTCAAAAATAATTTTTTCCTTTTTTTTTTTTACACTTTCAGTTAAAAATAAGTGAATTGTTCAACTGGAAAGAAACAGTATCATTTCAGAATTATTTGAAATTTATTTTGCCCCCTCTTCTCTTTGGAAGCTATTTCAAAGCTTAGATCACTTCAATAAGGCTTAATAAAAAGATAATTAGTAAATTATCAATATTACAAGAATTTAAATCACCCCCTGGAGTAGGGGAATTTAATTGAAAATTGTAATTTCCTTCAACGCATCTTCAGAAATATGTTTGGATACTGTAATAATAGTATTAGACTCTCTGGAAACAATTATTTTAATACATTGAAATGATTTTGCAGGTAGGATCATATCCAGTAAATCATTAATAAACAGACTCTTAGAAGGGAGAAAACGCAGAGAAAATACATAACCTTGTTGTTTTAATTAAAAAGAAAAGTCATAATCAGGTGGTTCATAACATTAATACCTTCCAGTTTCTCTGAAAAGAAGCACATTTTTAAATGACTGCTATCCTAAATCAAATCTGAATTACATCAACCTTCCCTATAAAATAGGAACATTTATTCTTTATTTTTACTTAAAAGTCAACCACCGCTTTGGATTTTCTAGGAGTATTTTATCAATTTTATCCTGGGATATCCCTCTAATGAGCATTTTAGGAACGATATTTTTAAGGATGTGTGAATATCCATGACCTCCATATTTCATCAGCCTATTCTTCGTGTGCACATCATGAGCAATCAGAATTCTGTCTTCATAGCCCTCATCGATCAGCATACGAATCCTGCAACGGCAAAAAATATACCTCTCACTGACAGCTGCTCGCTCTCAACACCACAGGACCAAGCAGTATTTAAACTTCTTACAACATTGTACTCCTACATTGCATTATGACTAAAAATAACTAGTTTTAGGCACTCAGAAGACATTCCTTACATTTAATTAAACTTTATCCACTTGTTTTATTGATAAAAAACCCCACACCACCACACATCTCAAAGTGGACAATGAAAACTCTTCCCAGTTGGCACAAGTTGAATTTCCAGTCTCACCGAGTCCACGGAGGAACTCAGGAATTTCACTATCACAAAGCATGGGGCACAGTGTTAATGCACATGAGTAAGTAATAATTCCCTACCAAAGCTCCTTTCCAGCACGATCAGTTCATGGCGGGGCTCTTGCTGCTGTTACCATGCTAGTCCCGCAACAGCCACTGAGGACCAGGCTCTGCTTGTGACAGGTCCCTCACGAAGCCTGGCTCAATGACACAAATACTTTCACATCTTCAGCTAATTCCCAGGTTGACAAAAATATCTAAGCATGATATTCCACACAGACAATTCTCAACCAGACATGTTCCAGAGATGTTCATTAAAGAGGACAGATAAGATGGGCATTGTAGAGCGCTGCCACATGCCAGCAAGTAAGAGGAGTTAACTGCAGCAGCCCAGCTGAACAGACTGGGCAAACTGAGAAGTCAGCTTGACACAACGAAGCAATCTGTCTGCTCGCTGCCTTGTAGCAAGCCTGCTCCAAGGAGTCCTTCTGTTCCCGGTTTCACTCTGCTAATCTTAATCCCTCGCTAAGCTCATTTTTTAGAATTTATTCAGTCAGTGTCTAATCTTCTGTACTGCACAACTGTACTCCCCCAAGCTTCAGTTTTTCACCTGCATTGGCAGCAGAATGCAGCACTAAAGTGGCAGAGACAGACAGACCAGACCTGGAAAGTGCTCGCTCCTCACCAAGCCACCCAGTTCCATCAGATGCCAGCACTGTGAAATTCTAATTTTCACCTTCTTGACTGTGCTTTGATCAGCAAGAAAGCAAATACTAGTTCCATAAGTAACCACGCTGTATCTGAAAGCCCCTACTGTCAGTTTTTATTACAATTACTTATGAGGAGATACATCTAGCAAGATCAAATCAATACGGGCAGCACGAAGAAGGCAAGTGAGATAAAACTTGGTAAAACAACAACATCTTTCATGAAAACAATATAAATAGTGCCGTACAGCGCACAGCACTGGGTACACTGTAGTTTTACAACACCACTAGTATCTTCTCCAGCCTGAAACACAGAGACCACAAGCTAACCAGAGAGTAAGAGCAACGACATTGGACATTCTGTCTAAGTTCTTGGCCAACCAAACTTCATCTTAGAACCATCTCCTTCCACATTTGGACTCCTTTTGCGGTCTGGGGAGGCATATGGTCCTTTACTTTCCACATTCAGAGATTCTTGTTACTCATTCCTGTAAGTTCAGTTCATATTTGCTGCTGACTCAAGGAAAAGCTGTTCTTGAAAAAAATCAGTTTTCTACTTGCATTGGCAGTAGATTACAGCATAAATGCCTAAGTACATGCACAGTTAAACTGTGCTTGAGTGGGCACTGGATGACTACAGGAGATTACTCATACTTTGAATAGACAAGACCTGAGCATATTTTTTCCATTTGGTTTGGTCAAAGCGTGGTCCATCAACACGTTAAAAGATCAGTTTGATTTCCACCTCTCTGACGTTGCTTGAACAAAAAAACTCAAAACCCAACAACGCAAGGAGATGGCCAGCCATCACATGTCCAGTGTGGATGCATCAAAAGCTCAACAAAACCCATGTAATGGCATTCCTAACTCAAGATACTCATCCCACACAAAGAGAAGACAAACTGTTAGTATTTTCTGCCTATGAGCAGCCTGCTGCGATGAATACTCAACTGCCGGAGAGTTTAAGGAGAGCCACTGGCGGCCACGCAATGAAAACTTTGCCATGGCTGAACAAACACCTGCTAACCAAGGCAGAGTCCATGCTTCTACATGTTCTCCTCACAGTGCTTGTAGGCGTGCTGACTATTGTGGCACAGGAGAGGGGAGCAACACGTTCACATTCTCAGTGTGAAAACTGCAGATTCATCACAGCAGTTTAGAATACTGAGTGCAAGACTGAGAGCTCTGTTACAGAGAGAAACAACTCCCAGTGTGAAAAGCAGCAGCAAACGCTTGGCAGTAAGTGGAATAGTTACCACATCTTGTTACGAGAACAGCCTTAAAACAGAGAGGAAAAGTTTTGTGGCTGTTCTGAGGGTGAGGGGCAGAAAAGCAACGTCTGAAATGTAAATGAAAGCTAGCAAGATACTTCATTGGTGATCAGGAACCTGAAGGGTGTTCTCATAAAGAAGGAAACAATTGCTTCTAACTCTGGAAGAGAAAAAGACCTGAGGCAGCATGGCATTCCAGCCCTCAGAAACCTGCTGCCTGGCTACACACAGACACTGTGGCCAAACAGCAACGGGGTGGGGGGGGCACCCCTGGACGGAGGGCCAAGCCCCCTCCCAGCTGACCACAGCCATCTCTGGCAGTTGCTGCAAAGAACGCTGCTCCTTGACAATGCTTTGTGTTAGCGCAGCACAGCCGACTGCGTGCGCTGAGCTGGGACTGCACGTGCAGATGAGAAACGGGGAAGAGAGATCCCACCAGCAGCGCCCATATTGTCACACCGTGAATGTGGAGAGACAGGAGCCTCCTCCTTCCTACGTGGTAAGGACAAAAGGAGCGGGGGAAGGTTGGTGATAAAAAGAGGGGAGAACCTAAGGCTGTTTTTCAGGATGGAAACAGAACCATGCCCACTCCAGGAAACCAATGAGTTTTGCTCGTTTAGAACACTTGTGAGAAGATGTAATAAGCTCAGCCAACGCTCAGCAGTGACACTGGGTTTCAAACAAAAGGCAAATCCTAACATAAATCGTCTGTCTCCAGCCTTTTCTTTTATAATTTGACCGTTTATATACATGCAGGAAGTGATAAAATTCAACCAAATCAGCATGGAATTAGGACAGAGAATGAAGTTAAAGTAGCTTTTGATCTTTTTCTCAAGTTACACTCTATGAATCTCTCATTCTACATTTCCCTTTGCAGATAGAAGAAATTATACATGGTGCCCTAAAGAAGTGACAGCAGCAAAAAAATTGCCATTATTTTAGTCTGACAAAAGACAATTTTGAATTGCCAGCAGAATCGCTCTGTGATGCCCTTTAAGATGTGTGCCAATAATAATCATTTGTCATTGGCAATGCTATTGCTCAAACCACACTGAAGCAGGTACCTTGCAATTCTTTCATTGTCACTCGGCATGTCAATATCAGGATGGAACTGGTAACAGAGAAATTCTGTACCAAATAGGTCATACTCTAAGTAGCATCCAAGTTTTGCAAATTCCAGAAGTTTCTCTGTATCAAATATAGTCCTGCAGAACATATAGAACACAATGTCAGCAGTGTAACAGGAAGGGAAAACATCTCATGCTATGAGGATAGGGTATTTTGCAACTTCCTACTTGCAAGAAACAAAAACAATCAGCCAAGGTTTTGAAAAACAGAACTCATGTTTGATACGTGCAACTTAACCTGAAACACAGCACCGAGTTTCTTCCATTCATCTGGGGTTTCATGCATTAAACGAAAATGAAACAAAAGCAACTCCTCCCCCCGATACAACAAAAACATTTACAATCACCTTTAAACGGAAACAGAAAAGTTACTTACTTTTCATATCACTAAACCTCTCAATAGACAACCTAACAAGGAAGGACATTACAGGAGGAGGTTAATTCAGAGTGACATTTCAAAAAAAGACAATGGATTTCTTACATAAGACAGATTTACTTTCCCAAAAGAGTTACAGGAGACAGCTACATCCAGGGCTTGTTTCATCCATCAAACACCGTTAATACATAACTTTGTCTTTAGTTCCTACAATGTACAGCGATGTTTCCAGACTGTCACTGGAACAGCAATATATCACAGTCTGCGCTGGGATCTGGCCAGAGCACCTTAAGGAAACGCTCTTACCAAAATACAGAAGGGGGCTGTGAGTACCTGGGGCATGGGCATCAGGTTTGAAGAGCAAAGGAACGAAGCCACTAAAACCCATCACTCATTTGGAAAAGAACGACAACTGAAATAACAACTCAGTGGAATATTTTTTTTTCTTTGAAACATTTTTTACCGAGGGTATACACTATGCAAATGAAAAACAACAAGACCAACAAAAAACCCCACCACCCAACCCTCAAATGATACCTTGTGAATTTATTCTTATAACTACAATTCTTTTCATCTAGGGAGAAAATAGGTTTCCACCAGGGCAGCACAGTTATCCATACGGGCTGTAGTTCTACTGCGTTATTATTGCTGATACTGATGTCACAAATTAATTTCACCCTACACAATGACATCACAGTCTGCTGCTATGGAAATGGCTGATGTCACAATTTCACTACTAGGACTTAACAGGGTCAAGGAGGACGAACAGATGGGTTGAGAGGGAAAACCCTTGCTCAAACAAGCCCATCAGCAGGAGTCCAACAACATATTTCAAAATCACAGACAGAACAATTTCTTTGGAAAACCACTCTCAGCACTGTGTTTTCGGAAGTTCTGTCCCAGAGAAGAGCAGACACAGCACCAGCAGCAGCTCCCAGTTCCGACTGCTAGCCCGTGTGCTGGCACTAGGTTGGGGCAGCACGTCCCTGAGCTGTCCTGAACACAAGGAAAAGCGATGGGACACAGGTCCTGCGCTTCAGAGCTCATCCACAAGTCACCATAGGGAGGCCCACCAAGCCTTTTTCAGACCAGCATCTCTAACAGTTGCTATAAGCCTTGGAATGAAAGCTCCTGAAGTCAGTGGATGCTGATCTCTACCAAGACACATTTATAACCTTAATCCCTGTTAAATGGTTGGATTCAGCAGCCAGGATTCAGGAGCTTTTGCTTCCTGGCCTTCATGTGCACTGTACTTCCACAGTGGACACTTGCTGCCTTTTGTTCCAAGAGCAAAATGGCAAAACATGGTGGCCAGCATTTTAGTTGTAGCATTTGACTATAAATCCACTTGAAAACTACCCTCCTGTGTATGTCAAAAGCAGGCACGAAATAAGGCACTATGTACAAATTTATCTCACATTTAAGGACTGGGATGCTCCCACATGGGTTCTTCTCACTGAAAGAGACTTAAAATGTTAAACGCACATTGCAAAGCCAAACTTCACAGCAGTTTAGAGCCTATGTTACAGCAAGTGCCAACCTGAATGTGTGAAAATAATGATAGCAGCAGAACAAGGAAATGCCATACTGTGTATCAGCGGCTGTTAGTGAAACTGCACCTCTGCCTTGACTGTTTTCCTGCTACTTAGGTTGTTTATTTTTTCCACCAATAAATCACTGAATCCAATGATTTACAACAGGGTACAAAGGCAAAAAAAAGAAACAGAACTGATGTTTACGTTGTAGCAAAAATGGCTACATATGTACTGACACTGCAGCTTGCCCGGTCCTCTTTTACACAAAGATTTAGCCATCAGTTTTTCTCAAAAACTGAGAAAAAAAAAAAAAAAGAGCTATACACACAATGGGATTCAGGTATGTACACAAAGAAAGCCCACATCATTTCTATACAATACGATTTAAATAAAATTTCATGGCATCAAATTTTATGCTCCTAAAATCCCCCCACAAAACACTGAGCTCTGTACAGATACAGAAAACTCGGTAGTTTGATTTGTAAGCTCATAGAGCCTACAATCATTAGCAATTTGGAGCACAGAGCTCTTGCCCATACGACACTCACATCGAGGACAAACAATCCAATTGCTGAGAGGCACGTGACCTCAAACAGTCTCCATTATTCAGCATCTGTCCAAACCAATCCATGCCTGGACATTTTCCAACTCATCATGAGCAACACAAGGTCACACAAAACTGATTTGGTAATAGAGGCTGTGTTTCTAAATTGGAGAGAGGAAAGCACCTCAATTCCTCTGCATGTCTGATGTAGGGCTTCAGGTTTTTGATCTCAAGGAAACTAACAGTTAGCTCTGTGGTCTAAGGTAAGAATTATCCAAAATCCAACTGTTTTCTTTTAAGTGATAGTTCTTGTCTGCTAGCAGAACTGAGAAGATCTGACTTTGATCCAGAAGCCATCCAAATCAATGAGTGCCCTGTTTGCATCTGTGAGACTGCGGTCAGGCAAGTAAGAGCAGCCCAGTTTCCAAAACACTGGAAGCCCAGCAGCTTCCACCCAGCCCAGTGAGAGCTACTCCATGTCCAAGGCTTGTTAAATGCAGTGACTTGCACAGGGAGGTGAATTCATGGAATCCTCTTTTTTAAAAAAGGAAGTGGCTATGGCTATTCCTCATCTTGCATCCAGATCTTCCAAACGAGTGTTTAAATCTTTTTACCGGTGTGAACCTAAGAGCCGATCCAGATCCAAGTGCAGGAAGCTGATCAAGCTCTACATAAGCAGTTTCATATTTTTATGTCAGTGAACTTGAAGATAATTCTTTACGCTGTGATAGCAGAGCGCAATAAAAAAAAGCTGTTTGCAGCGCAGCTCCCCCGCACTCCATGGGTTGCGGCAGCACCGCCAGAATGAGAGCAGAGCAGCCTTGCTTACCTGTCGAGGTGAGACATGACTGTTCTGGAAGCGTCAGCCCCAGCCTCCTGCAGGATGCGGATGATCTGGAAGGGCGCAGCGCTGTTCCTGCCGGGGTGGACGATGATGGGGCACCCGAGCAGCGCCTGCGCGCCTGCGGCGGCCTGGAGCACCCTGCGCTCGCTGGCAGTCAGTGGCCAGGAGCAGCCTAGCTCTCCCACCACGCCACACCTGATGTCAGTCCCATCTGCTCCATTGAGGATCTCGCCAACAATGGTGTCTGTAAGCTGAAGAACGGCAAAGTGAGATTTTGGGTTAGTAACACTGTTGGTGTTAAACAGCACCAAATTTAGCCAAAGGACGCTGTGCTAGCTCTACTGCTGAGGTCCTTCTGGACTTATTTAATTAACAGTTGAGTGTGCGAAAACACTGCAGTCAAAATCTGGTTTCTGCCAACTAACATTAAGCTAGCCATTAACTAAGACCAAAATAAACACAGAAGCAAATCAATTTAACAGCATCCACAGTTAACAGCATCACATGTAACAGTACCTCCTCTCACAACTGGGTCTGCAGTGAAAGCTGGCCCACATATAATTTGAACACTGATTTAAGCTGTTGGATCCAGAAACAATTCCAGATAATTTTTTGCTAAGCCAGGGCTCAGAGAATAAGGAAACCTTGCCATTCCGGTAGGGAAGTAGGACAGTCTGGCAAAGATTCTGGGCCACAGAACCTGAATAGACAAGTTTAAGGAAGATCCTGCTCTTGGGAATGCCAGCATAAAACTACAGTAACTTGGCTGCCTTCAGAACTACAAGAACAAAGCTCAGCTGACAAATTTACACGATCAAAATTAGCTTGCTTTTAAAACATGCATAGGGAAAGAAGGCATCAGAATCTCCAAATAAAATCAGCTTGTTACAGAAGCTTTAGTTTTTCTTTTCCAGAATAGGCTATGTATCTTAAAGAACACATTCAGAACCAAGAGCACAAAATGGCACCAATGATGGCCTTTTAAATCTTCGGCTCTGAATGCTACAGAAATCATGATTTTAGGAAAGAATAAAATTAACAAAGGAAGAAGAAAAACTGCAAGGAATCCCGGGAAATCACAAAACCCCACACCATTGATCGAATAAAATTGTGACTTAGCCTCACTCCACACCCTCTCTCCTCAACTGCTTCATGCAACATATTGGTAAACAATATTTACCTGTAGAAGTCTGTCTAAGCTATTACATTTTACAGCAGGTTTCTGCCCAACTCTTTTTCCTCTGATCTGCTTCGTGTACAACCAAAACACCAAACATTTCTACAGACACAAGACACAGAATTCACTTCTCTCCTGAGAGCAATCTGCAGAACATCTCTCCTGCATCAACACCGCCGTGTCACTAAACATCTCTGTGACCTTTCTCAGGATAAACATCTACATACTTCTCTTCCTCAGCTAAGGCTAGCAACACAATACTCAAATTACTTTTTGCCTAATCAGAAAACATATCATTACGTCAGATCCATGTTATGACAGACTGGTCACTGCACAATCCTTTATAAGCAAGTAACTGTCTTTTGGACTGGATTCAGTATTAACTGTTGACTACAGGACACCTGTGGGTCTTCAGCAGTCCATCAAAAACAGAAGGGAAACTTCTGCCCAAATAAAACTATTTGTACCAAATTCCAAGTGATGCAAAAATATTTAGGAAAAGCTCCATGATACAGCTTGGGCCAATTTCGTCCACTGAGGTTGACAGCACTTTGTCACATTACATCTGCTAAAGGTTTAAGCATTTATTTTTAAAATGAATTTGACTCATTTGTAAACTGTGATAACTTAAAAAAAAATTCTCAGCTCTACTCATTCACATTCACAGCCTCCTGCCTTGGAGAGTTCCCTTCCTTCTTCTCCCTATCATCACATTTTCTTAATAAAAACTGAATGAATATTTATTATTATAGAAATATCTGGGGACCTCAGTCATTATTAACACATTGTCTTGGGCACTGTGCAAAAAAAGGATGTAGATTCTGCCCTGAAAAGCCTGGAAAATGGCAGAGAAGAGAGAAATAACTGGCACCTTGAGCAGAGTGATGATCTACAACTGCCCTATAAATATTGCTATGTTTTAAGCTTTTTACCAGAATTCTGGGTGATCTAATTGGAAAGTGAATAGCCAGGAAAACAGACAAACGAGGAAGAAGGGGTATGCTTCTTCCTTAAATAATTGTAAAAAGAACAGGATAATTGGTGTTGTACCAGACGCCTACACATGAAATATTTTGTTTTCCCTTTACTGTTGCATTGTAACTAATCTCTGAGAGAAAATGGAGCTTAAGAACTGGAAGTGTTGACAGGTAATCCCAGCACACACCAGTAGGGCTGGTCCAGCTCTAATACACAAGCAGTAACACTGTCCTCAACTTTTGCAAATCAACAACTTGAAGATTTTATCTGTTTCGCTTGAACTTCTCCCCAACTTTGACTCATCCAGGGATCATTCACAGGAGGCTCCGGGAAATGGTTAAGACTCACCTGCTCCACTGACATAGCCTGAGTTTGTGACGAATGTGTGGAATCCACATAAAACCCAGCCCCAGCAATAATGTGGACTCCAGTTTCTTCAGCAAGTTTCTTCAAAGTCTTCACATCCCGACTGATCCCCGTGGTCGTGTTCTCCACAATAGTCCCACCACCTGCTGCTTTAAAATGCAGCAGCTCCTCCCTCACAGCATCCGTTTCCTGACACAGAAGAAGGTTTTCCTTATGGCTGTAGGGATTCTGCTTGATCCAAAACAAGTTCTTCATCTCAATGGGCCCCTCGGACAAAGGCTCCTGGCCTGGTGACGGTGGACAGAAGCAGCTGCTGTAGTCCATGGACAAGTGTTCGTGAGTCAGCGTACGGCCAAGCTGCTCTGGCTCCACAAGGCCCAGGACAGTCTGCACCTTCCCTCCCAGGGAAAGCATTTTTCTTCAATAACTGTAAAAGGAAAACAAAATCAGATCCTAAAAGTCTGGGAAGGAAGAAGAAAGGAAACAAAACATTTCAGAAAAAGCAAAAACATTTCTTAGAAAATTTCTGAGTTCCCTCTCACGCGCATACCTACACGCTGTGTGTGTTTGTTAGAGTGGCTTCAAATGCTAATTCCAAGCAGAGTAGTCAACATGAAAAACAAAGCACTTATGTTACCCAGTTACACTTGTATCAGCACTCTAACAATGTAAAAATACCATATTCCAGTCAAAGGAAATCACCATCATGCACTGTGCTACAGCCAATACCACACTGCGACAACTGCTTCCTATTTAATAACAACCACTGCATGTTCATTTCGGATTCTTTGCTCTTCAGCAGCTGTCAAATCTTGTCAGCTTGAGCCACCAGATGAACACACTTGGCACCCACACTGAGTGTTCCTGACTGGCACTCCTGTTTATCTGTGTCCCCCAAGATGCGCTCTCCCCTTCCCGCGCCGAGGATCCTGTTGGGGTTGGGCACCCTGTGTGCCCCGCGCAAGGAATGCAGGGAGGCGGGACCTGCTGCCTCTGAGCAGGGGCCGAAGCCTCCTGCCAGCCCCACTGGCCTAGGCCAGGGCAGCTCCTCCAAGTGACAACAGTCACGGATGACCCAGCCTGGCCCCCATGCAGCTGGGCAGGAATTCCAGTCCGCTTCCAAAGTGTTTTTCCACCAGCTTTGCTGACCAAGTATTTTACCAGCTGAGAACAGACCTTAGCCTAACATTTAATTTACATGGCTCAGCCTCTAAGCAGAGCTTTTCTCCTCATCTTTAACATAAATGAAACCATGTTGTTTTCCAAAACTTCAAATGAGTGGTGACAAAGACATACCTTGAGGCTACCGTCTACAATTGGTTCACATCACAGACATCTGCTCAGCGCAAGTTTAGCCTGGATCTCTACAGGTTAGAATTAGCTGCTCCATTGGGATTTTGGGGGATCTTTCTGCTTTTGGGGGCGGGGGTGCTCTTTTTAGTTTGTGTGCCCGTATTAACATTAAGCATAGCTGACTGCCCAGTTCATGTTAGATCTTCCTGATGCTAGCTGCAAAGGCTTGGGGATATGTAGTTATAATCCCTAGTCAACCAAAATCAGCGGTTATGAAACAAAATACATGTTTAATCATGTCCAGAGGACAGGACTAACTAGAGCATGCATTATTGATTAAAGAGAGAGGTCTTTCCCATTTCAGTCTCCCTTTAGTGAATAATATCATAAACATGGGTTTGCTACTGGTGAAGCCCTCAGAGGACATTTTCCTTTTAACTGCTCATGTTAATCTACCGGCATGGCAGAACACCGAAATCCGAAAGGCACTGAAGGCTGCGTATCAAAGGGCAGCAGCACATCTGTGGTCTTTGGGGATACTTTCTTCTCGGGAGGAAGACTCCCGGTCAGAGAACCCACATAGCAGGGACCTGCAGAAGGAAGGTATCACCTGTCTAGAGAAGTCTGCAGTGCTCTCCGTCACGTTTTGTGAGAACTCAGCCATCCATAAGAAAAAGAAAGGACTGACTGGCCATGTTTGCCTGTCCTGTGTACAAGGAGACATGTATAATAATCCCACCTAGGAAGAACTGTTCTTTTATGAATTTCATCTGTAGACTGGTGTGTTGACTTGTTTGAGAAGGCAGGAGAATAATTACTCTCATAGAACAGGCTGCTGGCTGACTAATAGAATGATTTATTTTTTGCCAAATAAATTATGAAGTGGATGATTTCAGAAAATATTATCTGTGAGCAAATACTTAAAAGCAAAATACCTGTCTTAGTCAGAAACTGCTGCTAACTGCAATTCAATGAAGTTGTTCAACCCAGCCATTAATTGCATTCTGGAATAAAGCTGGTGTTCTGTAGAGCAACCCACTGTTTTGGAAAAAGTTCAGTGATCTGAGTCATTCTTATACACACTGCAAAGAGACTGTGACAACTGCTTTACCTTTACTTTCTTTTTNTTAAATATCTATGCTCTGGTATGCAGTAGGACCCCAGTGCCATCCACTCTCTGCACTAGAGACACACATTTTTTCTCCACATTCATTGACAATTGTTGATTGCATTTATTAAGTTAGGAAAACAAACCTATATAAATATGTCAGTAAATATGTAAGTGTTGAAGCTCTTTTATTAAGCTAGAGACAAATTACAGTCTGTTTCCTTCTCAAGTTTCCACTTCATTTTTTCAGTTATTTCATAGTGCAGTGGTTCAAAATACCATTCGAAGTGATTCAGAATTTTTGCTCACTTTCCAATTACTTTTTTGATGAAAACTTTACTTTCAACATTTGTTCCCACCAATTCTTTTCTGACATAGCTAAATTAGATTACCCTCAATTAATCTGGCCTGAACATTGTGAAGACTTACGGCTGTGTGAGATCTTATAGCCCGAGGCTGCTGTCTTCTGATTTACAACAGCAGGAAACACCTAAAATTATTTGTTCCAGTGCCAGGATCCTCTAGCAGGAGGATCTGGACTTCAGATTACAGAATACCTGTGGTGCTTACAAAACCAATACCTACTATTGAACCTTTTGACTGAGGCCAAGTATTTTTGTGACTAGAACAAGCACCACAAAAATGGAAACTGACACAAACAGCATTTAAAGTAGGCCTAATTTTATCTTACCGAAAAATATGATTAACAGTAATGTCAGTGCCTGCTTACTAACACACTTTTAGAAAACCAACACTTTTAATAAAAAAAATATATATATATATGAAAACTAAAGACAGCCAACAATTCGTGACTGGAAATATTTTTAAAAACACTGTCCTGATATCTCCTCTACTTCATTTACATAGACAGCATGCTATGAATATGCTATAATGATACATTACTCTTGATAACACGATAACATTCACCTGCTGGAAGCATAATTTAATTAGTGTCTTTAAAATGGGTTTATGTGCAAACAGATTTTAAATAGAACAATGACTACTGCTTAATGTAAACCTGTATATGTTTCTTCAGAAATCAATGCTCACATGCCTCACTAACGACTTTCGTGCCATGTTTTACACAGAACTTCTCCTGAGGAAGTTTGTTCTTTCACAGACTAGGGACTGAGTTCATATCCTCTCATTTAGCCACCTAAAATGGTGTATGTCTGCTACATACTGCCTAGACCATTTTCATAGTGGAGAAAGGAAGACATATCCACAGCCAATTTGTCCAGCCCGTTCTGAGTGTTTGAGACAGGACAGGGCAAGTTACTTTCTGTAGCCGCCTCCCTCCATGGACTATGGTGGGAACCAAGAAACAATCCTGGACAAACAAGGGTACTTCAGACAGCCCTCTGTGAGATGTGTGAGCTCTGCCTCCTGAATCCTCACCCAGTCAGAGGGGAGGGGAGAGAATGAGAGTGGAGAAGTGAGAAAGGTGTACGCTCCTATGACAAACAACAAACAGGTAGGCTCTTACCTCACAATAACTGTATTTTGGATTTGGAAATCACTAATTTATATTCTGGTAGTGCCAAGCTGCTCCCTCACAGACCAAGGTTTCTCTAACAGAGAAGTAAATGATATTTCCTGAAAATTACATACTCAGATAAAAAGGAAATAGATACAACCCTTCAGATCAAATCAGAACACATTTTTTCACAGCAGCCTTGAAACAATGTCCTAACATTTCTATAATAAACTCCGGCCACATCTTTACAGTTCATTGTATGGTGCACGAAATACTACTCTCACCATCAGCCTACTGTTAAATACTGGGGAGATAACTATTTTTCCTTGAGGTATTATTAAGAGAAAAGAAACTTGCTGCCAAAAAGGCCATAGTAAAGTATTCCGTACTCCGGTAAAAACTCCACTAAACTCAATAGATGCTTTGCCTGAATATTGATGGCACGATTTGTGTTTCTGCTTTTCCCATCTGAAACTTGCACTTCAGCCATTGTGTCATGTTAATGGTCTTGTAATGCGGTGTCTGCCTAGGTTTGGGCTAGTTGCTTCCTGTGGTAATCTCGCATTGCTGAAACATTATAATCACATAAACATGGTTTCCACATGCTAACGCCGCGTCTGCTTTGATTCGGTAAGCACATTGTAATGGTATTAGCTCAGATTCTCTCCAGACTTGTCTGAGAATCATTTTATTGTCATTACATTATACAATGTGAGATTACAGCGACACTAAATCCAGATTTACAAAAATGCAAAAAGAATGGCTGAATAGGTATTTATTAAATCCAGAGAAAATTAAACACTGCTGCCATTTAGAAAGACTGTTTGCTCAGGCTGCATGAAGAGCACTGTGGAGGGTCTTTCCACTACAGTCATGCAGTCCTGGGAAACGTGCCACAGCACAGGTTCGCTGCCTATTTACAGCTGCAGCAGCAACTCCCCCTGTGCCAGGGGCTGCATAGGCGTCCTGTAGGGCCACACTCCGGAATGGCACTCACTGGCTGGCCCTGTGGTATGTGAGATGCCAGACAGCAGCACATCTCCTTTGGGTGACGTTGCCCAAAACCACCAATTTGGAAACAGGGAAAAAGAAGAATGAAAAAATGCAGGCTTCTGGGCAAAGTCCTGTCTCTTCTGCAGAAATGGCAGATGTGCTTCTCTGAAGGTGAAGCAGATTATTTCCATTAAAGCCCTAAATGTCCCTCCCTCACTGAGTGATCAGAAGTGACACTGGTCTTTTTCTTCTCCCAAACTGGAGCTATGAGACTAACAGGATTTGCTGAACTTCATGCTAACTCAGAAAATAGAGGCAAAGGAAGTAATCTTACCCATGTCGAGGCAATGCTTTCTAACTTCACTAGCTTCACACTCTGTTACTTTAAAAAAAATAAAAAATAAAAAAAAGTATCATAACAGCTTTTCACAGCATGGCCCCTCAGCTCAGTGCAAAAGTAGTACGGGATGTACAGCACTGGCTTTCCTCCCAGCACCCAGTTAAACTTCCTTGCACATAACACTGAGGCAAGGCTTTGTGCCCTACGAAACCGTTTTTCACACCTTGACTAAAGCTCTCAGAGAGGAGGGGAACACTTGCAGGCTCTCTCTCTCACAGAATCTCTCATCTAACCCCATATGAGCATAGATCGTAGCTCTTCCCTTAGCACGGCACCTGCAGTTTCTCATCCTTGTGTAACTATATTTTCATGGAGAAAGTAAGAACCTCACCACTTCAGATATCTGTAATCTTGACTGAGTAGAAATTGCCCAACAAATCCAAAACCTAGAGATATCCTGGGGAAAGGTATTTAAAAAGCATTGTCTATCCCTCTCTTGACTTTTTTTTTCCTTAAACACATTGTTCTGGAAATATTCAGAACAGTGGGTTAACACAGTGGCCTTCAACAACTTAGCTCCGGTCCTAAAGCAATTCAGAAACATAATTTCTTGAAGAAGCCAAGCTAAAAGAAATGTTAAATGCTGTTTTTCTCTACATTTTCATATGTGATTTGAACCAAAAAGTTTTTACAGTATGTGCTCTGAAAAAAGTTCTGAGAGCTTTAGCCTGGCACCACATAACCCTACAACAATAAGCAGAAGTCCCAGTAAAATATGCACGTACACACACACACCAAGTAGTTACATCGCTTGAATGGTACTGGCAACGTTCTACAAATTAAAAGCAAAGACACTCAAATTGTAAGAGAAATTTAAACACTATTACACGTAGGTGAAAGGCCAATATATTGATTTGCCCTCAGAACCTCTGCAAAGTACACCTTTGGGAAAGGATCTCGGCAAGTGAGAGCAAAGCTTGTAAACATTCACCTGAAAGGATAAGTCAAAATTCTCTCTGCATCCTCCCTCCATTGCTAAGCTCCTGGCCGGCAGACCGATCTCCCAGCTGCACGCAGCTCGAGGGTCACGTTCTCGCCCTACCGAGGTGCGGAGTCAGACGTGCACAGAACCGATTTATTCCTGACTGCGGAACAGCTGCATCAGGGCAGAGCGCAGCCCCTCCTGCGGATCTCATGGTATGGCCACAGTTCTGGGATGAAATCAAGCACATGGGATCTGTGTGTGACCATGTGAGCATACGTACAATGACTTGCCTCAGAGGAACTGCCCAAGCCGTCATCTTGGTATTTAATACTTTGCAACCTCTTTCTTCCAATTTGATGAAAGTTAAGCTGCTGTTAATACGACAGTTGGACTTCCATTTTACCTTATTTCTGTGCAGGTAACAGTCTCAAAACCTCAGCTTCTCAGAGCAAAGTCACATTGAAGTTTCTCTTCCTCAGAGATCTGAGACCAACATCCCCATAAATGTTTTTTTCATCAGCATCTCCCTGATAAGAACTTCAGGCGATTTTACATTTTGGGCAGCCTCCAAAACTACTCCTGATAAAAGGTCATATAAAATTCTGGCCCAGGGTCAAACATTATGTTAATTCTATTTTACATGCACTCATAGTGTTTTTAGGCCAAAAACCAGGACTGAAGTCACTCTGCATTCCATAACAGCCTATGCAAACTCGGGCTGAGTCCTGCACGCTGATACATGCATCTGTATTCTTAAGCCTGAACAGAATCGTATTTGCTTCTCATGGGTGCTGGGCTACACGCACACACTCCTTCTTGCTGTGACATCATCATACAGGAAAACAGCCTGTGCTCTTCAGGAATGCATCTCCAGTTCCCTCTAAATTTCAGATCTGAAACTTAAGCATACATCTAACTACCTTTACTATTATTCTCATTGACGTAATTGGTTTTCTCTTTGTTTAAGGTCACAGATAGTTAAATATTTTCACACAAACTTAAATATTTCAATAAGCATGTTGGATGAACGTTGTCACTTGCCTGTGCAACACCTTCACCAGAAGCCATAGCAAATCACTCCATAGATCTTTACGTGCAGCAATAAAGAGAAAAGGGATGAAGAACTAAGACACCAAAGACCAGACCCCATCCTTCTCACCACACAAACCTATGCAATGGAAGGGTGATGTTCATTACTATCTGCTGGTCCGGACTGGACTTCACCGACTAGAATTAACCTCAAGGTTTGTGGCAGAGCGCACCGGTCACTGATCTGCCAAGGGCAGTAAAGAAACATGCAGTGGCAATAACATGGAGACAAGGTTTAGGGCCTTATTCGAGACAGCAGACTGCAGCAACCAGGACCAGCAGGAACCCCAGAAAACCACTTTATTTTACAGTGGTTGATGGGCTTACACACAAACTACTATCCTACAACTTGCAGCCAATGCTACTGAAAAAAAACCTGTCCTGAGAAAGCCTTCATAACTTCCACAGTGGCTGTTCAACTACAGCTGTTAGGAAACTGCAGCCATATGCCTTTCTCAAGGTCCACTTCTGCTCTAGCAGAAAGCAGCCCACACAACAAACCGTGAGCTAACCGAAGGCTTGAAGCTGAGGGGTGCAGCTTAGAGGCTGTCTTCTAACTCAGAGACCGTCCGTAGAGTCTGCACACTTTGTCGGTGGCCAGTCAATGACCTCTCGCTTGTACAGCTCCTGGAACTGAGCGCTCACCCTCGGCTGGGCACAGCAGCGGAACGGCAGGAACAACCAACACACAGAAGCTGACAAGGCAGTCAGATCTCCTGCACCTCCTCCTGCTTTCTCACCAGGTAGTGCTGAATCGTCAGTGCCTGGATACGGAAGCAGGAAACTGTTTTGTCTTTGGTATCACAGAAGGACCAAGTATTTCTGCCAGAAGATACAAACCCTGTCTTTGTCCTGGAAACTATTAACTCCTCCTGCTGTAAAAAATCTTTGCTACCCAGCGTAAAGTGAATAACAAAGTGCCAAGCCCTACAACAAAGTTTCCAGCCGTTGGGAGTTCTATCAGTAAGACCTGAAGAAGGTTGCCGGACCCATCTGAAGATGCCCAATGGTATGCAAGCTGTGCAAAGGTGGATAGTCTGACACAAGCGAAAATCTGCCTTTCTCCATTTTCATGAAATTGGAAGAAATCTTGGTTTCAGCTTACTGAAAAATGAGCTCATTGCTCAATGTTTTAAATTCTTGAGAGATGGAAAAAATATTTTAGATCTACATCAAATGAAATAAGAAATAAAATACACAGAATGTTCAGAGAAGCATTCCTTTAATAAACGCTCTTTGGTGCCATATGGTTGACTATACACTGATTCTGATACTCGAGGAGCGAGCTGATGGCTTCCTAACCACAGAGGGAAGCAGTGACAGTTGCTCCTGCTCCACCACGCATTAATTTAATAAGTTAACACTGGTCACCTATAGGAAATGTAATTAAGCATCTGAATGCCATTGTTGCCACCTTTGATTATAACTACAAAAATGAATGTGATGATGGTGACATGAGGGCGAATATTATGTCTGTTAGATTCCAGAACATGAGAGGCATTCATAATAATAAATGACACGTACGTAGCCTTTCATATAACAATCCCAAAGTACCTGACAAAACGATACAAAACTACCTATTATAAGCATCACTTCACCCATCACTGAAACGCAGCCCCCAGCAGAAAAAAGGCAACAACCTTTAAACACTACAGAACATATTATGGCAGATAATGTCGAATAATGCATCCAGCACAAACCACAGGGGAATTCTAGACAGGCAAAACACAATTTTCCAAAAGGAAGTGACCTCTGGCTAAAAACTTGTCTCATTCGAGGGTTATTACAAGCTTCCAGCATACATAAGACAACACCCGGACCAAGAAACATACCTAAAAAAATACATCTGCAAGTTTCCTAGAGATCATGTATAATGATGAACTTGCTTGGCCAAAATATGTTCATCTGAATTCCTCACCAACACAACTGAGATGCTTCAGCTCAGGACCAGGCTCACCACAGCTCGGGACCTGCTGCAGAGGCTGCCCAGCGCCCGAGACACTGCTGGGTGTTGGCCGGGCTCCGCAATGAGCCAAAGGAACCTTGCTGCCTGCCTGCCCCAACTCACCGCTCTCCTGCCTGCAAGGGCAGGAGAAAGCACGGCTTCACAGCAACTGAGCTCCTAGCGCGCAGTACGGGAGGAACACATGGTGTCTGGATGCCAGCAAGGCTTGCAGGCGAGCCCGGAGCTCTGCTGTCGAGCCTTGTTGGGTTTAAGCAACTGTGGAAGCATCTCGCAGAGGGCTGCGGGCACTTCCAGATGGAGAGGCAGCCGAAGGCAGGCTTTGAAGGTCCGAGTTTGGGACTGAGGCACTTGTTCCCTCACGGATCCACCCTTAGGGAGTGACGGGAGGGCGGCACTGCACAGGACGCGGTTCCGATCTATAACTTGCTACGAGTGTACGGACGGTAAATACCAGCACTAAGAATAGCGGCGCAGCGGCGCTCACGCTGTGAAGCCAGCCCCGGCGCTACTCTTCGCTAACCACCACCTCACGCCGCCACACGGCTGTCCAGCAACGAGGCCGCCTTCCCTTCCCTTCCCTTCCCTTCCCTTCCCTTCCCTTCCCTTCCCTTCCCTTC
>VXAV01007964.1:276129-340215 GCA_013399715.1 Alectura lathami
CCGCTGTGTCCCCGGGTTGGCCCTGCCGCGTGTGCCCCTGCCCGCCTTCGCGCTGGGTCTGTGCCATCGTCCCAGCTGCCCCCGGAGGGATCTGGGGGAGCTCGCCTCGCCTCGCCTCGCCTCGCTGCTGCCGCCGCGCCCTGAGCCACCGCAGAGGGCCGCGCCTCGTGAGGTGGAGCGAAGCTGAGCTTTGGGGCGGCGTGGGCCCCCATGAAGAGCCGGTGGCTGCGCGCATCCCGCCGGTCCTTGCTCGCAGCCCCTGCTTGCGCAAGAGGGGGGGTGCTGGGACCCGCTGAGCCGTCTTGGGTGGTGCGGGGGGGTGGGGAGGGCCTGGGAAATGGTGCTGAATGCCTGGGCTTGTAGCAGGCAGTATTTTCTGGTAACCAGAAGGTGGAAATGGCGCTTCCTGGTATTCACAAGGACAATGATTCTAGGTAAAAATGCAGATGCAAACTATGAGAACAGACCTGACACTTAAGTTCTTACACTTTCCACACAGGTTCTCAAAAGTGTCTTATTTCCTTCCCTAAGGCTCACAACATCTCCTGCACAGTACTAATTCTGTTTCCAGAAGGGTAAACAGACGCTGGCGACATGATTGGCAAAGGCACAAAGGACAACAAACTCCCCCAGCTCTCGCACGCAGTCAGCGCTGCAGCAAAGCCGCCCTGTGCACAGTGCAGACAGGTTACCTGGAGCTGGGGTGGGCACCTCACGCTTTTCTGACAGAAGTACTTGCTGTTCTCCATTCTGCTTTGACCCCTTCCCAGTCTCCATTCATGCCACGCGGGGCCAGCAATGGCCCTGCACGCTGCTGTGCAGAGCCTGAACCTGTGTTCTGTGCTACAGCACGGCACCTGTGAAGAGATTCTCATGTGCCAGCCGTCAGTATGGCTGCTCATTGCCTGCAAGCTGTATCCTAGCTCTTACTCAGATCCCAAATATTCTTGTGATGGTTTCAGTATCATGCAGAAAGTGAGTGGGCAAAACTGGGAATGAAAGTAAATGCATTCTGATGCTCAGGCCTTTTATCATCTATCTTACAGTGAAGGACAAAAGTAGAGGTAGTGGATGAAAAATGAGGCGGATTCATGAGTGAACAACTTTAGAAAGGTAGGAGGTTAGAGAAAGTTGGGCTTTCATAAAAGGGATGAAGAAACAGAGTTTTAGCTAAAAGAAAGAGAGGAAGAAGAAAAAGGAAGGAAGGAAGAGAGGGAGGGAGTGAGGAAGGAAGGAGGAAAGCACTGTGGGAATACCATGTTGGGTAGAGTCCACAGTGAGTGGTGATATTGATATGGGGAGGGCTGGACCTTTAAGATCTCAGCGGGAAGGAAATTGCTGCCCATTAAAGGGAAAGTAAAGGTGAGGAAGGTGAAGCAGGTGAGATGCTTGGGATGTTGCCCAGCAGCAGCCCCTCACCACGTATATGCAACAGTGATTAACACAGATGGCTGGCTGGAGCTAAGCTGCTGAGATGGTTCCAATTGTCAGCGTCACTTGTTTTTATTTACTTCTTATATGGAGTCAGGTGAGCATGAGTCTACCAAAGATTAAGTAGAGATATGAAAGCCTGTCATTTATAATGCCTTGTATTTCACCATGTTCATATTGCTGGGCAATCAGTGCAGGAGAAATTATGTCTGAGAGCTGTGTTAAAAATAGTCGTGCAGTGCTTTATAGGACATCATTTGTCACTGGCCATATCAAACCTATTTTGAAGATTTGCAATGAATTTTACGTAAGGCCTGTACTTCTACATCTCTTTTGTGTTTTAAAATACAAAAGCAATATTAAAACTGAGATAGTTACAAAGTAAAACCACTTTCAATCTGCATTTTTACACACATAGAATGTGCTTCTCTTTAAAGCAATCTTCAGTATGTCCAAATCAAAGTGAGGTTCTATATTTTTATTTTTTATGTCCTTGCTTCACCCTCCAACAAAGGCTTGTAAACAAAGTAATGAGACTGTCTCCTTCAGACCAAATGTGTAGTGAACAGTGAAAATAAGTCAGCACCTGGCAGTCTACACATACGACACCATATTCACCATTTAGGTGATATACAAGCTTATGTAATGTATTTGGCATTTGTGGACCCTTTCCCAAACCTGAGAACAAGGCTGTGGGTCTCCTAGAAACATTGAACTGCTTACCACATTCAGTAGCTCGTGAAATTGGGGGTAACAAAACTAAGCCTCAGCTGTTTTGCCATAAAAATAGCAGTAGCAACTGTCAGTAACATCACAAATTAGAATATCAATATTGCAGAGTATGGAAACAAGGGTCAGTAACTTACTATTTAAAAAAGAATAATAAAAGAAAGAGATTGTTATTTCACCAAGTCTACGCTAAAGAAAAGCTTGGTGTCAGTAGATTTTGCAGAAGTTGCAGTCTGCTAAGGGCCACGTAAGCACCTGTTCTTTTACCCACCTCCACCACACAGTTGCCAGAAGGGGCACTGCAGCCCAGGAATCATCTTTTTCCCCTGAGATGTTTTTGTAAAATGGATCCACTGTGTAACAGGAGACACAAAATAAGGACCAAATACAGGCAGTTCATAAACTTCAGTAGCATTTCTTCTCTCCCCATGGGTGGACAAAGAAGAAAGCAGACCACTGTATGCAATGCCAGACCTGGTACAAGGAGAGCTCTTCCCAGTGACCAGGAGGGAAGTGGTGTAAAGGGGCTGTACCCAGACAGCACCCGAAGTACCAGAACCCAGGTGAGGTTTCCCAGGACGGAGAGGCTGTGACAGCCCCTGCACCCTGACAGCCATGGAAACAGCTGGTCTGGCGCACGGGGACCTGCGGGGACCGGGTCTCCTCCAGCCTGAAATCTCATCAGGGCTCAGCTACTCAGGTGTGGCAGGAGATATAGGAATCATGCCATGTTTTGATTTACTCAGAGAGCAATTGATAATGTTTACTCTAGCTTAAATGAAATACGTTTCTTCTTTGAAACAAGACGCTTTGGGGGGGCTCTGGTAGCAGTGAAACATGGTAGCATTCGCTGGGCCAACTGATGCACCTGGAAAAACGGACAATCAGAGGCAAACTGTCAGCATCAGTATGGTGCTGCGTATTAGCTGCACGGTTGGTATGACTGAAGCCATTAGCCTTCAACAAAGTGTTAGTCACAAGAGAATTTGAGTTCACTTTAACAAAAATTAGTAGCTGAACACCACAAATTGCTATTATTCTTTCTTCAGAAAGATAATAAGAAAAGAAAGGAAAAAGAGGCAATGTGTAATGAAAGCAGTATTTGTGCAAGTGCCATTGCAAACATGAAGTGTTTGCACATACCATTGAGAGATGTGAAGTGAGAGTGTGACTTGCACGCATATACAATATAACCCATAGTTTACAAGTTAGCAGTTTGTATAAACTCTCAGTACACAAAAAATGCCAAGGAAAAAATTCATACACAAGAGTTTAAATAGGTAAAATTAATCCTTCAGGAAAACACTTACTGATAATGAGAAAATACCTTTTTTCCCCTTCTTTTTTGAAGTGGTTCCACTAGTTGAAAGGGTTACAAAGTTTAATTTGCTTTGTCAGGGTGGAATGCATCTGCTGATCCTAAGTGACAGGACAACAAACAGGAGTCCTTCGGTACACGCACAGGAGTCCTTCAGTACATGCAGGAGGTGAATTGCATGGTAGGTAGGGTTTTAAAATCAACCACGACTGTTTGGAGGAGGCTTTAGGGCTGACTTTTTGTTTAGAAAGTTTTTTGTTTGTTCGTTTGTTGTTGTGTTTTGTTTAGCAGTGTTATTGAAAGATGACAACGGCTGCTCTTGAAGAATTCTGATGTGCTGATCTGCTGAGTGTTGAATTGCAGGAGGTCCAAGGAGCAAAAAAAAATTGTGGGAAGTAGGTAATACATTATGTTTAGCAGGAAATAACAAAAAGCTGTTCATTAACAGCAAAAGTAAATGGATGTTTCTGAAGAATACAAATTTACAGTTTGCTGGAGGCAAAAAGCAGGACAGTATTAACTTTTGCCAAAAGAGTTACTTTTTTTTTTACTTTTAAGCTTACATTCTTAGTTATTGTTTGACATGGTGGAGTGTATTTAGAAACAGCCAAACTGGGCTGATTAAGAAAGTTTGAAGAATTCAGTTTAAATATTATTTCTGAATGGCATCTTTCTCCTTACATTTAGAATTAATGTCTGCCTAAAATCCATGGAAATAATGCAGAAGAAAATACATTGATTGTTCTAACTGGGGGAGTTTGGAAGACCAAGCATCTGTAGAACAAGCTGCAGCTTTCCAGACATTGAATACAGTTCTCTCACAGTCTCTGTCTGTTTTTTCTTTGTCTGACTAGGCTAGGAGTACATTTTGTGGTGGTACCTCTCTTGTTAACTTGTTGATGAGTATTTTAGGAGGACAGGTATTTTCAAGTTTTAGTCTGATCTGAAAAATATCCTTTTTTTTTTTTTTTTTTTTTTTTTTCACTGGAGAGGATCATCAGAGGTATTTGCAGCAAATGTACATGTTCACTTCTTGAGTCAAGAGGAATTTTCCTATGACATGTATGTAAATCTACTCGATCTAGATGACAAGTGACAACACAGACTTTTTTTAGAAGATGACAGGGTTGCTAGTCACATATGATCTTAAGCTGCAGGTGCCTTACTACTGATGATTAAACAGCAGAAGAACAGAAGGAGGAGAGAAATGAAATTCCTGGTTGCACTGCCAGGATGGAAGATGGGAGGATGGGGCAATTTACATGATTTATGATGGCCTTACAGTTGAGAGCAAAAAGGTCCCAAACATTTCAATCTCTTTTCGAGAAATAAATATTTGTTTTTACCTGTACAACAACAACAAAAAAGTGACTTTTACTGTTTCACTCACTTATTGCCTTCAACATCGTTTTATAGTACTGGGAGACGGAATTTTGGAAACTTCTGCTGCTGTGTTTCTGCCTCAGTGCCATGGTGGCTTCATTCAGCAGCACAAAACAAGCATATTTCTGTCAGTGGTCAGAGATAACACAGGAGTAAACAAAGATTGGTCACTTCAGCCTGCCACTTTCATTCTTTTGATAAAACCCAAGAGCTGCAGATAAATGATTTTGATGCCATCTGTACTTGCAATTAGTACCAAAGTTGTGAACGTCTTCATGTGGATGTAACTCCAGGAAAGCTGGAGGCCGTTAGACTTCAATTCACTGTACAAACACAATTTCTTCCAGTTAGCTGCCACCTTTTAAACTTTATATCTTTAGTGAGAGAAACTAAGAATAAGAAAACTCCTTAATGAGAGGAACTGAAATGAGATGGCTCTACAAGCTCAAACTAAACCATAAAGGGAGGCCAGGCTGTTTTATTGTCTCACTGAGTCAGTCGATCAAATCTTATCCCCTTAAATCAATTCCCAGCCTCCGTTGCTTCCTTGCAAGCAAAAGCTGTCCTTCATAGCCTCATATGGCCATAGCTTAGGAAAAGGCCTTTGGAGGTCATGAGGTTGCTTATGTTAAAGGAAAGGTAAAGGCTTAAAGCCCATTTCTGTTTTGTTTAAATGTGTTTCTCTACTAATTTGGTCACAGAAGGATGCTGTTAGTAGTGTCCTTTAAACCTAGGAGTGAATTTAGAGGAATGGGATTGGGTCTTCTATGCTCCATCCTCTAATAATCCTTTTGAAATTAGTGAGGAGAACATAGCCCTTGTTCTCTCCAGACGGGTGTTGAATTCTCAATATTATTTAGTGGAAGGTACAACAAACGGCTGTTGAGAAGCATATGAAGTTATCAGGAAACATCCAGACTGCTGTCCAAAATGGAACAGATGGATCTGGAACTGGTTAATGCTCAACCAAGTGAAGCTCAGGTCACTGTACTTATTAATGCTATCCAGGTTACCTCCAGCGACCGCAGTGCACTCGTGCATGCCGTAGCTTGCCAGTCCTTTGCCCTGAACTAGCCTGATCCAAAGAGCTACACAGGCAGCACGGGAGGTCTGACACGATGCCTTTAACCACTTCCCTGTTGAGTAAAACTTCAACAGTTCTGTCTTCAGCCACCCACATCCTAAAAGTTTTATTTGTTATGGTTTCTTCTTTAAAGCTTATATCATTGTTCTATATTTTTTCATAACCAGGGTTTTTTTATTTTCCTTTCTTGCAGTATGACCATCTGCTACCACTTCAGCTTTAACAGCATCTCCTTGATCTTTTATTCTCACTTCTTCAGTTACCCATGGTTTTCACCTGTCTCTCTAAGTAATACTAAGCATACATCTTTCCATGCTTCAGCGTCCAGCTTTTTGCTCCACTCTATCTTCTCAGTTTTTGCTCTCTGTCATGGCTCATGAGGCACAGAGTTCAAAACTTTCTTTCAGAGAGTGAAAGGTATTGCATTTTCTCCAGTGTTCCTCCAACTCTTTGCTTTAACCTTGATCCTTTCTCTCCTTTTTTAAAAAAATTTTGTTTCAAACTGAGTCATAACAGTAGAACAGTAGAACTAAAGAGATGCCTCCCTATACAATATGATGTTTTATTATTTCCTCATTTATTAGAAAAATAAAATTAGTTTCTGCACACACAAACACACAATAAAAAACATATTTCAGCTTTAGGCCTAATAGAATTGTATTTGGGAGATTATGCAACAATTGTTCTGATCCGTGAAATTACCTACCAAGCACTAATCTTGATGAGATTTAGCTTGCTAAAAGGGGATTCAATTAAACATTTAAATACCTGAGAGTTTTACTTCTGCTTTGTAAAGCTGAAGCTCATTCTCTCCATGTAACAACCCTGCCTGCATTCCATTCCCCTCACAGCTGACATGCATAAAAACGAGACATTTTCATACAGAATCCTCTTTTTAATGCCTTTCTTTTTGGACCACATTCGTGCACTTGCAGGAACAATGTCTTCCACTCTTGCTCTTCTGTCATATTTCCAGTCAGTAAGCTGCCATGATAGCAGGTCTGTAAGTGACCTGGAAGCTCCTCAGGGAGCAGATTGCTGTTTAAGAATTGAGCCCTGTCAGTTTGCCCGCACTGCAAGGAACTCGCTTTTATCTATGGTAATTGCTTTTAGAGCTGGATAGCAGAGGCTCTTCCCTGAGATTCCCGTGCTTCATCCTCGCTTGTGGCAGACTAGTTTCACAGCTGCTCCAGCCCATTTAGGAGTCATTTTTCTTTCTCCTCTTGGATATAAATCTGCTGCATTCTGCCTGCAATTGACTGTCCCTTTGCTTCACTTTAGGACTTGTCCATTCAGCGCTGCTTAATGATCCTGATCCTTCAGTCCCTTGGCATTGACCATAAGTTGGGTGGAAAAGGGGTCAACTTTGAGGCTGATTGATAGATACAGAAATGACTGCCGCTTTCATGTCAAACTATGGCGAGCCCTTTCTGCTGGCTTGCTCAGTCTAGAATGCAGCTGCAGCCCATGCTGCTTAAAAGCAAATGTTTACAGGAGACAAACAGTTTTCAAAAGGCAAACCATTTTCTCTGGTTCTTACAGACTTTCTAGCTATTGATCAGCACTGCTGCTTTTCTGAAAGGGAAGGAAAGAGCTACTGGGTCGAGGAGAAATGTAGCAAGGTTTATACTGTATTAATTTGTATGATACCAACAGTATTATCGGTGGTATTGCTCCTAGCCATATTACTTACCCACAGAAATTTCAAGGCTGACTACTTGTCACTTCCAGAGGCTATCACAGCAGCTGGGGATTGCTGGAGTGAGGGTGTCCTGGATTTACCTTTTTCCTGCATAATTCCTCAGTTGCAAAATTGTTAACAGGAACAGGAATCCAGCTCTGAAAGCAAAAATGTTTCCCTTCTGCCTTGTGCTCACCATGCAGGAGTTGACGTAGCCATGGGGAAAAGGGAAAGGTGACAGCTCTTCAAGAATAACCAGCTGGAGACCACGCAAACAAATAAAAGGGATTTTCTCGTATTGAATGTTCATGGGGGAGTGACAAGGAAAAATCTGGTTTCCATTTTGATTTTACAAGGAATTCCTTGAGTTTTTGGGGTGTGTAGGCTTTGCTCTTCAGTCGAGTGCCTGCTTTAGACAATGTTTTGCATCGTGTATTAGCTCTGGATGCTGCAGGCAGTTGCATGTGGGAAGTCCCAAGCTCCCATGTGGAACCTCACAGTTTTTAACGGTGTGTTGTGTGGGCAAAGGCATTTCCCCCAGAGAGAAACTTTCAGCATGAGGTGTGCCAGTCAGTCTCCACTTGTTTGGTTGTGTTGATCTTTCAGGCGAAAAAGGAGGGAAAAAGGTAGCAAGGAACTGAAAACTCATACACAAGCATGGAGAAGAACACACTCATGACAACAGGACCAGGCATCAAAAGAAGCTATTTGATTGATTTTTGTGCTGTCAAGATTAAGAGCTGACAGTGTCCTCTCGTATCCTAAAACAGTATTGATCAGTTGCAGAGATCTCTCAGGGAGAGATTTCACATTTTGCTATGTCCTGATTTCAGAGGACATAGATGCAGTAGTGTGTAAGTTAACATTTTTATTTCTATTTGTGTCTTTGTCTTATATCCAGATGAAAAAGTCAAGGATAATTATCTTTCAGCTGAAAGCACTCTTCCCCTAAAAATTTGGCTTCTGTGTTCTTTTAATTTGTTGCCTGGCTTATGTTGGACAACATACCAAGTCTCAAGTCACAATATTCCGATTATGAATGGCAGCATTTTTTTTCTCCTCTCTCAGTGATAGATAAATCAGATAAGCATACATTTTAGGTGGCAAAACTACAGTTTGCTGTTCTGAATATTATGGTAGTTATCTCAGACACTGCACTTGGGACATCTAGGCATACTTTGTCTAGAAAATAAGGTACTCCGAAGGTACTCCAGGTGGGTCTGTATGAGCAGTAAAGCTCTCCTGTTTTTTTTTTGTTGTTGTTGTTGGGAGCACCGTGGAAGCAGTACACAGGAGGTCAGCTCCAAAGTGTGTCTGCACAGATAATAGAAGGGAGAGCAAACAGCCATGAAAAACCTGCAAGAAACTTTGTCATTGCCAGTATCAAAACCTAATGAGCACTAAAAAAAGAAAAATCTGCTAACATTGAATATCTTATATTCAAAACAGACTAAGCAGATGTTCTGAGCAAGTTAAACATCTCTGTGGCCAATATTATGAAAGCTGACAATATTATGAAGCACCAAGAAAGGTGTGAAAATATCTGTAGAACTATTTATACTCCTAGCCATCCTCCCACAGAAAGACCCTATTAAGCCAAGGTAAATTGTACCAACTGCCTAAAGTGGTGCCTGTCTGTTCTGATTTTGTTGATGTAGTGAGCTGAAGCTTAGTGTAATAGTGATTGTACTGACCTATTAAGGCTGAAACAGGAAAATGCAATTGTCACCTACATGTTTGTTATTGTGATTCAACAGAACTATTCTTTTCTTGCACTGTTCTTGTGTGAAAAGGAGGCAGAGGTTCACTCCTTTTGACTTCCATTTAGATAACACTAAGTTTTGCTATAAGGATGCATTTTAAGTGGCGGGTCTTTTTAAAACATGTTTGGCAGCCTGAAGACACTGCCAGAATAAACTGCTTATGCTTAGTGCTTCATTCTAACAGTGCCTTTTCAAATGCTTTGAAAATGGAGCCACTGCCACACTTATATTAGTTCATGACAGTTCAGTCGGTCTTGTGTCATTTAGCTAAACCAGGCTGGTGACTTTTCCCCTCTTAGATTTTTTGTGTGAGTTTAGTGTTCACGAAAGACGCCAGATTAACAGCCCTACAGACTATCCTCTCTGCCCCAAGGACATCCAGAGGATCAGCAATGAGAGTCCAGTTTTTGATACGCTGCCCCAGCAATGTCACATTGAGGTGTTCACACCAACCGAAGGAGGAGGTAACTCAGATTTTTCAGGTCTATTGCTTGCTATGGGAAAGTGTTTTGCTCAATTTGGATAAAAAGTACTGCACACTGATGGGCATGTAGGCATGAGTACAAAAAAGCAGCTAAACCCGGTCCCACAGAAAAGAGTGGGCTTTAGCTTACCCACATACTCAAGAGCTCTGTTGATCTCAAAGTCCAGAATGGTTTTTTCACTGACAGCTCTCTGCTGGTAGTCACTTTTAATTAATATTGAAAGTTGTTGGGTCGTAATCAAGTCCTCCTGAAGCCCTTTATAAAGTAACTTTAGCCCAAGACATAGATTCTCTTTTGGGTACCAAAACACTCAGAAGTCTGAGGGTACGGGATATTTTTGTGTTTGTCCGAGTGACTTGGGAGCTAGCATCCTGACTGGCAAGCCAGTGTTGTTCCTAGTGCAGACAGGACTTCAGACTCAGAGAGATATTTTTAAAACCATGATATAGCAGGTGTCAAGCTTTCCTTGCTTCTTGCGCTTGGAATTCAATTGTGTAAAGTTTACACCTGAGTACTTGGACCGTGAACAATTTATTTGGAGGTGCCAGTCAAACAGGCAGCAGTACAAATACTCCCAGATGTGCCTGCATTTCGTTTTGCAGGGACAGGAGGAGAACTAGTTTTCAGTGCAGTTGAAAGCCCCAAAATTTTCTTTCTTAATTAAACCTTTGTATGGTTTGTTTGTTTGGTTTGGTTTGGTTTTACACATTCAGTGGAGCTGGAAGAGGGCATCAGGACGATTTATTTGGCTTTTCTTTAAGGATCAGCAGAAGCACTTTTAAAACTATGGTTTCAGTGAAATACCCAGGAAGGAATTATGACATTGTAACATTATCAGTAGCATCATGATAATTTTTTTTCTCAGGCTCTGTGAGATAGATCCCCAGGCTAGTAGTACAATTTTCTCCTATACTTAGGACACCCAGTAGCAGCCAGATGAGGCTTACAGGGGTTTTTTGGCAGAGAAGTGCTGGGGAAGGCACCGTTAACTCCTCTGCCACTCTTGTGAGGCAGTGAACACACGGGTCAAGAAGAGGGGTGGGGCAAGGCAAAGCAGAGCTCAGTGATATTTAACCTTCCAACACGTAAGTGTTTTATCAGGATAGACAGGATTTTTCTCAGGCCATCAATTTATTAGCATTAAGTTTCAGTGTACTGAAGCTCAAGGGACTGTATCTTCCCTTGCTAGGAAACTGGGCTGATGCAAACCTACAGAATATACTGGGCCTACGTTGTATCAGCATAAAGTAATTGGTGCAGTTCAGTATGTTCGTGGGAGCTTGCCTTGGTGTGGCTAACCTAAACACAGGTCTTAGGTCTTAGATCCAAGCTGCATCTGGTCCTACAGGTTCTGAGTGTTTAAGCACGTGTTCTAAAATGCAGTAGGTATGTATTACGCTGTCCCCAAATTCCTTGTTATGCATTAGGATAAAACATTCTCATTTCCAAGGCCTGGAGTATGGTTTAGCATTGATGTGTACTGTGCTCTTGGATTTCAGATTCGAGCTGCCTGTAGTTTGTCAGTAGACATGTGACATGAGAGCTTGTAAAGCAACTTGGCCTCTGCCTGTATGAAAGGTACTTCGTTTAGGCTAAACCTACACCTCTAGGGTCTTTCTGTGGAGGGCTATTATAACAGGAGTGTTTTCTGTAACTAGAGGAGCAAATACAAGCAAATTCTCTCATTTATGATCTAAAAATGTAGACACAATTTACTAACAATTGCTAAAATATTCAATATCTCATTGAAGAAACTTCGTGTCCTGAAATTAAACTGGCATAGTGGGTATGATCCAGCTCATTCTCATGTGGTTTTTCATGATGTATCTGTTCCCTCAGCCCCTCAGAGTACTCTCATTTTACATCTTTGTACATAAGGTCTGCACTTCAGAAGTCTGAGAATCGTTGGTTGCTGACAAAGGTTGCTTCCTACCTTAGATCAAAGGCTTAGTTCCTGCCCTCATTACGGACCGAACACAAACCTTTACCTTTTCTAACTCTCTTGTCCTTGAATATGATTTTCCTTCATGTAATCTCTTCTTTTAAATATACTTAAGCAGAAAAAAGTAAGAAGGTGAAATACCTTTTACCACATAAGATTGTTTGGTGTAGTTCAAGAAGATAATCTGCTATGCAATATGCATTATAAAAAATTTGTTTATATTTCTGAAGCCTTAAACATCATACTTGCAAGTTCAGATTGTAATGAGAACATATTAAATAATTAGTGGTAATTGTGTGCTGAGATAATGCTATGTACACACTAACACGAGTCTGTTTAGGCCATAGACACACAGACTTTATAATTACTGTATAAACAAAGTTGTAGACAAAGTTATGGATGGTACTGATTTGCAGGTACTGGTTCCAAGGTTGTTCTGTAGCTGTACTTCTTGAGTAGACTGAACATTTGAAAAAAAAAAAAAAAAAAAAANAAATTTAAAAAAAAAAAAAAAAAAAAAAAAAAAAGGCAAGAGTGGCCCTGAATTTGGTGTATTGATCACAGAAAATGGCTGCAAGCGATTCCTGAGTTTTTCAGAGTAGAGTCTTTGCTTCAAAAACTTTCTTTTTTTCCAAAAAAAAAAAGGATTTTTTTTTTTCATACAAGAGATAAAAAAGTCAACATTTAAATCTGACCACTTCTCTTAACAATTTCTAGAAATGCAGTTCTAGAAAAGGGTCAATTTTAAACGTGAAAGATACTGCAAAACATGAGATTTTGGCATTATCCATATGATCTGGAACTTGGCTACTTAGTAACTCTCACAGAATAACAGTAAATGGGAAAATAACTATCTGGCATGGACAAGACATCTGTTCTTGGCTTGTTGTTGTTCAATTGTCTTACTAATTATTTTTGAAACATCCAGTTAAAACTTAGACACAAAAATTGTACTGGAATGAATTGTATATGATAATGCTCCCTAGAAGAATACACTTTTTTAAGTTTAGCTGCACACCAAGACTTACAACTCAACTCAGAAAGTATGGATAAGGTGAGTGTGAATTCCATAGGTCTGAGAATGAGACAGAAATCACAGCAGATAACCAAAAGAAGCCGAGTTCCCAGTCTGATGCTGTATGCTTGACAGCAATGTAATTCCCTCATGCTTACACCTGCAAATATTAAATAGAAGTGGGAGATGGAATTACCCCAAATCCATCGTGGGAGCACCTCAGGTCTCATTTCACTGTTCTGTCCCAATTTGTCTCTTATTTTTCACTGAAAAACACAACAAGGTTTCAGGGAAAGGGATCTGGTGTTGGAAAACATGAGAAGAACAAGACTCAGAAATCTCTGTCCATTAGTTTTCAGATATTGCTAATCCAGGGTAAGAGTAAAAAACAAAGTCATTGTATATTAAGACAGAGCAATTTGTATGTAACTTTTCATCTGGAAAAGTAAAAACACTGAACACGAAGCTAGGCAAAATCCGATTAGAACTAACCCCTTGTTTTTTAACAAGTAAAAGCAGTCAATCACTGCAACCATTTATCCAGGGAAAGAGCAAAGTATTCATATCTCAGTTTTAAATCAAAGGATGCATTTATACATGATCCACAGCCATTCAGGCCAAACCTGCGGTTGTGATGTTGAAATGCTGAGACAAAATTCTCTTCTCTGTAATGCTCACCCTCTTGGAGTCTAGCAATGGCTTTCGGCCCCTGTGCAAACTCTGCAGCTCTACTAACGGCTCTCCCACAGGTCAGACAGGCAGTGGACAGTGATGCTCCTAGTGCCAGATCCAGTGTCAGAGTGTCAGAACTCTGGAAGCCCAGGGTCCATGTGTACCATGAGCTACTGCTTCCTCCTTTCACTCCTGTACTTCCCACTTCTCCATTCCGCTCAGTTAGGTCATTAGCTTTGAAGACAAGAATACATTAAAGTACAAACAAAGCCTTTGTTGTTGTTGTTTTGTTTCTCTGGTAATAGATTTTCATGTTTAGAGACCAAAAAATGACCTGCAGAAGTTCATGTTTCTAATAATCAAATCCAAGTTGTTTACATTTCCGCACATCTTTTCCCTAAGTCCAAGTCTGCAAAGATTTTGCAGTCCAAAATATTGACCTTCACTTTGCCATTTATTTTTCGATATGTATATATGTAGTTAGGTACGCACAGCCTGTTCCTTTATTCTTTTTTATTCTGTCCTCTCGAATATCTCCCCAGTCTCTTCCTATTTTCTTTCTTTAAGAGCCCAAAGCCTCTGTCAGCCGCTTGACAAATGATTATAGATCAGCTTAGTGCCGCTGTATGGTTTTAATTGAGATACCTCGGAGCAGGGCCTTAAAAGGGCTAGTTTCAAAGTGAGGGCACCTGGTAAGAATTTGGGGAATATTTCCACCTCTCCTACTCACTGTGTGCATTGTGATGGCACACATTGCAGCTCATTGCTCTGTGCGTTGAACAGTCTTGAACAGAGCCCCGGTTTACCAGCGCTGAGTTTCTGTGCCTGAAGCACCCACCTTGTACCTCCGCTTCCAGCACGTATAAAGCTCTTAGTGTCACGTGCAACTGCACTGAAAGGCTTCAGACATCTGTGTTAGTCTGCAGCTGCATTTGCAATAATTGCTCACACTGCTAATGTCTGTGGAGTCCATATAATTGCTGGAATTACCACTGTGGAAAGTTACAGTTGTAGCAGAGTATTAAATTTCATTGCTGACGTGGAAAAATTGCATGAAATACCTTAAAATGCCCTGTTTCCACTATGTGTCTGCATAAAGGTGCCCCAAGGTGTGCAGTTAGATAGCAAGCTGTTGGTCATCAAAGATGGATTTCGGTAATTTGAAGTTTAATGTTTGATGGAGCTGAATTTGACAGATATTTGGCTACAGTTTTGCTGATGTTTTTAATTGCTGAGGTGGCTGTCTGTCTGTCCAGCTTCTTTTCACATGGCAAAAATGTGATGTTGTAGAAAGACATTTTTTACTTTTGTAAGGCTCTGAAAAGGCTCTTCAGCAACTAGTATTATTGAATAGGTCCAAATGCGAAATGTTCTTCAGCCTTCTTGGAAAAGTTTTCTGGATTCTTCTTCCACATGGGGATGAACCCAGGTCTGTTCACCTGTTTTTGACAGGAGAAATGAGAATACTAGATAGACCAGCCGTCACTCAGGACAGGTGTAAATGCTGTGTGGGTGGGAGCAGGAGAGTGGAAGCTCATTCCCTCTCTCAGGCTTAGACGAACAGGTCACACTGTGTAGAAGGGGCAGGTACAGCCCATCCTTCCTTGCAGTTCTGGCTCTGGCCTTGCTCACCTCAGGATGACTGAAGTCACGGTATTTTGGCCCCTCGCCTGAGTCAGGGAGGCTAAGATGCAAATAAATATTGGCTCTGAATCTCTTTGGTTCATTTGTTTGTTTGTTTTCAGCATAGTCATCTTTATTGAAGCACATCTCTTTTCCTTTTTTTTTTTTTTTTTTTTTTTGCACAAGCTTTTGGTTTTGAGGAAATGACATACTTGTGACAGAAAGCTATTATACCAGAAAAATTCCTACTAATCCCCATATTGATCTTATTGTAAGGTAGCAGCAGAATTCCAATTCTGTTAGGGGTTCCTGGCAGAATTTGTACAAATACAAAAGGAGAGAGTTTAAGGCATATATTTTCAAATGTTTTCTCTAATTTGAGAAGGAGAATTTACATCTCTCATTGTCTTTTGCCTTGCTTCTACAAATAAGCCGAATTTCTTCTTACTTGGAAATGTCACTATGCTTGCTCCTTAAAAAATCCGGTTATTCAGACATTCAGCTGCTCAAAGCCAGCAGAGCTAAACATTTGTATATTTCATAAAAGAATATATAATCTTTGGTATTTGAATCTTTCTGCCTGGTTAAAGTATCGTAACTATTCCTTTGTTGCATTAAGACACAACAACTAGTTTGATGTCCAAAGGGACAGATGGCTGCTTCTTTTACTGTGGTATCAGGGGACAGGCTGCCCAGGGACTGTGGGGTCTCCTCCTTGGAGACCTTCAGAAGGCACCTGGAAGTGGCCTGGGCACCCTGCTCTGGGTGTCCCTGCTGGAGCAGATGCACCCAGAGGTGCCTGCCAGCCTCAGCCATTGTGTGGTTCTGTGATTCTGCATTCAGGGTGCAAGGGCTGACAGAATGGGTAGCACAGGTATGACATAGGGATAGGTATCCAGATGTTCTCTTCTGCATGTCTCCAGCTGTACATTCACCTTCTGAAACAGGAATAGAAATTGTGATATAAATAGATCTGTTATCTCTCAGAAACATTTGTTTTTAACTCAGAATTTCTTAGCACCCATTGCTCTAGACTCCTGCAGCTATAGTCATACAGTTTATAAAAACCTTCTCAGAAAATTAATTGCCCTTCCCAACCATCAAGACAGATTTTCCTAGAAAAACAATGCTTTTCCTCCCCTTCACCCAGGCCCTGTTTTCTGTTACTTTTCTGAGGTCCACGATGACACCATGCCATTCTGAGCATTGAAAACGGAGCAAACATTGCAGTGCCATTGATTGCCTTAACAGCAAACTTTGGGGTCTAATATTGAAAATTTTGACCACATTAGACTAGAGAAGTCATAGCCAAAACGAGGAAAATGGTGTATGCAATGAGAATAAGTGGTTAGTTATGAAAGAAGAGAAAGAAATGAGGGCATTGTAACTTGTTTGCTTCCAAAACTACATCATATGCCATCTGTGTGAGTGTACATGTGACCAAATGGCAGAGTTTTGCCCCATGTGGCTAAAACTGTTCTTTTTACCACATCTGCCAGCTCTCTTTTGTAAAGAGGTTGGAAGCCTTAACAGGGCTTTGCAGAGAAGAGAAAAATGGAGAGATTTGCACCAGGCCCTGTGCTAAGCCCTGAGTTGCTGCAGCGATATGTCTTAACAGGGAGCGGTCAACAGCCCAGACCCGTGCTCTCGGTGTGCTCTGGAGCCTCTGTGCCCATCACTGGCAGAACTGCTGACAGCTGTCCCCGGGCTCACAAGAGCCAGCACTGCGTGGCTTTTTTGGAAAGGCTCCGAGGTGCCGTACTCTGGGCCAGAGCTGTGCAGTTTGCCTGATGGGCTGGTGCAAGGCTGCCTGGGCTGGAGGTGGTTGCTTTCTGTTTTGGTTGGTATTTTAAACAAAATACAAAATGTGGATTTATTACAAAACTTGTCAGGAACAATTTATTTCAAAAAATAGAAATGGATTTTTTAAATGAGTGATTGAAATATGTTTGGTTTGAAAAAAATTTAGGCTTCAAATTCTCAATGAAACCTTTTAAAGGGTGAAATAATGGGGGTTATTTCTTAAAAATATCTTAAGAGAAATAATTCTAATTTTTAACCAGCTCCAACATGTACACCTATGGATTAAATAACCTTCCTTGAAGGCTTCACTCTGCGTTTTACTCTGCTCCGCCATATCTACTGGTTCAGAGCATTCTCAGAAGTGATGCTGCACTTTCGCATGAACCCATCATGATTTCAATGAATACCAAAGCAATTAATAATGATTAAACACTTACATTAAATGTCATTCTCTATATTTCAGTTAGAAAAGAATTTCTGGCACCTATTTTGGTTTGTAAAGAGTCACATAGCCCACAGAAAATTTCAAGTGCATACTCAAAGTTTAGCAATTAGCAGGGATCAGAAGGCCAGGAGCAGAACAGACAGCGCTGGGCGCTTGGAGTTTGGGTTATTTCACAGGAGGCATGTGCCTCCCCAAGCTGTTTTGTTCCTGGAATCGAGATGAGAAACAACATGCAAAAATGTTTCCAGCTTTTGGAATAAGAGAAGGGATGGGAGAGGTTTCTTTGTTGCTTCTGTCACATTTGGTTATGAAAATGTGAAGCAGAAGTTTAAGAAGGCATCCACCTTCGCCTGGTCTTTCAACAGGCTTGAGGTGTTAGAAAAGGTTTTTTTCTGTTCAGATGTCACTTCTGAAACAGATTGCAGGACAAACGGAGGCTCTGTAGATGGTTTCCTTTGTGACTACACGTATTCTTGTATACACAGAGGCTAATGGTGGGGAGGAAACGGGAGACAATCAAAGCAGTTTCATATATCTCTGATCATATAAAATACAATAAGCCCTGGAGTGGGGGTGAAAAGAAGGTGAGGATTTAAACATCCTCCAGGGACAGTTTGTCATTGATTTATGACTAAATCTTCTCCAAAAATCAAACTGGAATGGTTTTCAGTTTGTGTTTTCAGGCCCTACCTTAACAGTAGCCTTGCCAGCTGCCAAAGGGCAAAAGACAACAGGGCAGTACAGCAGGTCAACGCATCTAACCACAAGGCTATTGAAACCATTCTCCTGTTCTGCCATGGCCGTGGACTAGGAGGACATGCAATTCCTGAACTTGTAGTCAGATTCAGTAGCTCTGATAAAAGTAAATTATTTAGCACTCATGGTGCCTTTTATGGGCTCGATGGCATTTAGAGCTGCATCACTCAGAGGCACAAAGTAGCTTTCACTGGATGGGATGACACCTCCCTTGCTAAAGGGGAAGGACATACAACACCTGGCTGACAGGTGAGCAAAGGGCTAGAGCATCATCATCCTGGCCACTTCTTGCGTGGTGTCTTTTATGAAGAAAAAAAACTTTTTTTTTTTTTTTTTCTTCACAGGGTAGAGCGGAGTAACGTTAACCCACCATAACTGAGATATCAGTTTGGTGGGCTGGCATGAAGCAACCTTAAGCAAAGGGGCAGAGCTGCCCGAGAAGCGTTGATTATTAGTCTCCAGCAACAGGCTAACAGAGGAGCCCCAAGGAGACTCACATCAGACTGCTGCTAAGAGGCCCGCAGAGAGCTGGGGATCAGTGTGGGTGCCTTGCTTGGGGTATAAGTGCCCCACATCCGCTCCAGGCTCTTGTGGTGTGACAGCTCTGTCCCCAGAGGTGCTGGGATTCTGCCGGCTCTGCAGCAAAGGCTGCTGAAAGGAGGAGAATTGACATTTTGCTGATTGCCTCGGCTGCTTTGACATCTCACCGGCAGTACAAATGATCACTTATCTAAAGGTTATTTGAATGAAGGTAACATCCCTTGGTGTGACTTAGTTGTGAGAGCATTCCAGTTCCCCTCAGGTGTCCCCCTGCGATTTCTAGTCTCCTAAATAGTTCATGTATTTCTAATTTGCCTGAAGGCTAAGAAAAATTTGGAATTTGAAGGCTGCAGAGCTTGTCTGAGCTGGCAGAAAGCTCTGAAACTGAGGCTTATTCCAAAAGGCTCTTGCAGAGCTACAAATAAGACATGAAAAAACCAGTGAGGCTTTTCTGCCTCAAAGAGCTCTTTTAACTGAAAGCATCAAGGCAGGGGTCAGAGCAGCCAGGAAGCTGCTGGAATGGGTGCTCCTGCCACCAGCATCACTTGGCAAGCAGGTGATTGTTCTCAGTGGTGTGGGCCTGCTTTGCTGGGACTTGCTCCCATGCTAGCCCCAGGACTCTTGAGCAAGAAGGTGCGGTGTAGAGCTTGCCATTTGTTAAGCTAGGTTTTGGCAGATTAATGATGCTTTGCTCAAAAATCAGTGAGAGTGCTCCATGATCACAGCTCAGCTTCTCCCTTCCTGTGAGTGTGTTTTCTGGGAAAAGCAGGCACACAGATTGCTATATCTTTGTTTAGGACTTACCTTCTCTTTGTAGGGTTTACTTGGCAGTTCACCTTCGGGCTACAGATGTTGAGGATGGAGAGATATGTTGGCTTGTTTTGTGTTTTTTTTTTTTTTTTTTTTTATGGTTTATTTGTTTTTAACGAACATTGAACATTTTTAGATGAAACAATTTAACCCAGGGAGATGAAGCTTTAAGAAGCACTATCAAGTATTGCAGAAGGCTCATGATACTTTGACAGCAAAGCTGTGGATTAGGCACAGTTCCCCTCCACCACTCTCACCCTCCACCACTCCTGCTGCAGGGGAGCCTGGGGTGGGGATGGAGCAGAGGCACTTGTGCAGGATCCCTCTAGGAAGGGAAAAGCTAATGTCCTGGTGCCCTAAACCAACCCTGCTGTGCGCTCCCAGAGCTCTTCTGCATGCTTCTGTAATTAGATCCCTCATTTGCGCACTCATGTAAGCATTTTTTCATTAGCAGTGTAGTTAACTATCTAATTAGTGTACACAGACATATCTGAAACTTCTGTACAAATCTGTCAGGGAGAATGCAAGTATAATTTTAGATATTGCTTTTCCTCATGTCTGAAAAATGCTCAGATCCTTCACTGCACTGATAGATACTGTTTGATCATGAGATAGTTGGCCAAAATGAAATTACTCCACGTTAGTGAAAGTACCTTGCATGTGTAGGTCAATAAGCAGTTCCGTTTCTCTGAGTGCTTATCATGAGCTCTGAATCTGATCATTTTGAAAAGATCAAAGCTAGGGTTAATCCCAGTGCCACTGAATCGTGCTGTAATGTGGGAATGGTGGTCACAAGCACTGGAAACTCTTTGTTGTCTCAGAAGCTCCCTCAGTTATCTGCCTGTGACAAAATGGAGCTGAAGGAAAGAGCCCCTGACCACAGTATTTGCAGGAATGTCCTGACAACCTTGGTACTTATGCTCTGGTCCTCCTTCCAGGCTTGAGAGGGATCATTTGCAAATGTAAGTTCATGTGGTTGATTTACAAAATGGCCTGTGAAGTGATATCATAGTAGAATCATACAAAGGTCATACAGCAGTTACCTGAACAGATTTCTTAGTTCTCCTTTCAACAGAGTTTACGTTATGATGCCAAGTTCTCATCCAATAGGCTGTGCATTCTGTGCAGCATAGCTAAAAAAACTTTGTACTTGAATGGTAATATTCATTAGGAAATTTCTCATACTACACTGTGGACCAAAAATTCTTGATGCACCTCAGACACAGCAAAACTTGAGCCTAATTCTCTTGCACAGAGAAATTTTCATAGCTCTGGAAGTGGTGGCAAGCTTTCTGTCAGAGGGGCACAAAATGTCAGTTACCTTTCACAAGAGAAGACCTGCACTCGCTCAGCTGACACAGAAAAGCTGTAGTACATTTAAGTCTGAGAGTAGAGAAGAGAATTCGTGGTGTTTTCCTGTGTATTTTGGCTGTAAAGTTTTGCTAAATCTCTTCATTTTAAAAGATATGCTGTACCATAAGTACATTAAGAACATTAGCTGATGCCAAGCTATAGCAGGCATCTGGAATTGCCTGTTGGATTCATAATTGCAATAAATTAGTATATGATGATTTTTATAACAACTTATGAAATGCCAAGTTAATTATTATTTATTGGACGCTTGTTATACAGTATTGCCTGTCAATGAATGACTCCATCTGGTCTGAAACTGTTGCAGATACTCTGAAGCAAGACTACTTAAAAGAGTAGGAAGAGCTTCATAACATGCAACGTGAAAGGATGACAAAACAGGAAAGAACAAACATTTCCAGCTTTTGTTTTCTTGGTGTTTAGGTTCAGTGAAATTCTTGTTAGGCCTTTAAGAGTCCTGTAAGGAACCATTCCTCCATGCAGAGCTGGCTGCAAGAAGTTCCCACGGGGTGCAGACTGAATGCTAACAAAGGCTCTCAGCAACACGTGGGACCATCTTCTGCCGTCCAAGGGGAGTAAACTGACAAAGAGAGAAGAAAAGATTTCTCTTTTGTAGTCACCATTACCTGACTTTTGTTAGAATTTCTGTGCTGAGGAATGGTAGTCATTGGTGACGCCATGAGGGATATTGATTTAGCAGTGCAAGGTGAAAATAATTCAATGCTGTTGTTCTCTGGAAACCCAAACTAAAGCAGCCATCTTCACTACGGTCTTTCCACAAGGCACAGAAAGGTGTGGAAGCCACGTTTAGTGACCCTGCTTTTGCAGACTCTTCATAGAAGGTAGCCAGACTTGTCAGGTTGGTTTCTAAGTGTCCCCAAAATCAGTGTGCTTGATCATCCCTCACTTGGCTTGTTGTAGCTTTCTTAATTTTTTGTCGTCTTTCACCATTTGCTCTCCAGCGAGAGCAGGATGTTTCCTGTGCTGAATATGTTGGTTGACCTCCCACAAGCCATCTTCATTTCCTTCTAACAAGGCATTTCAAATGAAAAGTTACAAATTAATTGCTGAAAGGCCGTTGAGCATGCTTAGTGATTACAGTGTGATACTAGATATAAGGGACTTACTGATGTGACTAATAGTTACTGTAATCCTTCCATGCAAGTGGGATGTGATGAGCTGGCCCAGCTTCATACAAGTATTGCTCAGATGCAAAGTCATGAGGCTACCCAGGATGTGGGTCTAAATATTTTTCTTCCCAGTTTGAAAAATAGGACTCCAGATTTCTGTTGGATCTCTCAGACCTCACTGAGTCAGCGTGGATGATCCTCCATCTTCTGGGTTTCACTGTGATTTAGTTTTGATGGTACACTTGCAGTTTTAGAAACGATTTTACCTGAGTAACACATCTGCCTATTGGCAGCCAGCTAATCGCGACCATTTGAAATCTTTGGGCCAGAAACTCCACGGATGTCATTTCAGTTGACGAGTACTGATTTACTGAAGGCAGCTGAGGATGTGGCAAGATATACAGACCTGTCTTGCAATCTCTCTTACTTATGGACTGTTTGACTTATTGGTTTCTACTCTATGGCCAGTTATTTTCTCTTCTTGGACCAAAGTAAATGTGGAGGTCCTTACCCCCTTGTTTGTCTTTCCCTCTTCCTTCTTAAGCACCAGTGGCTTTTGGTGTTTTTACCTTTCTGTTTGTGTGTGATCTGTTTTCCTAAGCTTCCTTTTAATTCCTTTTTGAGTCATTTCTTTCTGCTTCCTGCAAAAAGCATTTTGTTTTTATTACTAGGCAACATCTGACCATCTTTTCTGTCTTTCCTCGTTGTCACTGTACTCGCTGCCAGAGTTGGCACAATAAGTCACAGAAAAAAACAAATGTCTCACTTGCCAATAAATTTTCCACTGTCCTTCCTGTTATCCCAACCACAAGGGTTAATTCTCATTCAACATTCTGTTGCAGACAATCCTAAAGAGCGGGTGTCATACTCGCCACAGCATTCTTCCTCTATTTAAACTGTTTTTGAAATAAAACTATGAGATTTTGGGCCTGACCTTGCCCAAGTGAGCACTCTCTCAAAAGAATTTTCTGGATTACACTCCAGAAGTGCTTTTATTTTCTACTGAGCAAAACAAATTGCTTGCTTGCCAACCTCCAGCTGCCTTAGAACAAAATCACAGCAATTAACAAGTAAGACTGATATTCTGTGACTCGGTTGCCACTTGACTGCAGGATCCCTCCAGCGCTTAGCTGCTTTTTGCCTTCCTTTGGGTAGCACTTCTGGCAGTAATCACCTCATTCATCAATGGGTTCTGCTCACCCGGGGCTGAGGCTCTGCAGCCTCCTGTCACCACCGAGAGTCACTCTCTTACCAAGCGTGGATGTTTCTGGTGTTTAAGGAGGGTAACAGGTGCTTCAGTTCAGCCCCTGTTTCTGCTAGCAGAGGAACTATGGACAGAAGAACTGAATGGGGAAACACACAGAGGGCCCAGGGAAATGACAAATCTCCTGAGTGCCTGCAGAGGACACTTCCAGCCACCTGGCCCTTTCCCAGGACAAGATGTCTGCTCGTAGTTTCCCGCATGGCTCTCGTGCCACAGGCTGGTCAGGAGGCTGGATGGGGCCTAGCGCAGCACATTTGGATGCGCACTGCCTCTTTAAGCATACCCAGTCAAACAGGTAGAAGAGCAAATTACACTGTTGTTGGTTGTTTTCTGGTAACATGGCTAACATTTTTGTCACCACTTCGGTTGTCCTGAGCACCTGTGATCACCTTTGCCCCTAGCAGGCATGGGCCCCAAGGGACACCTCAGCCCAGCTTATGGTTTGGGGGTAGGACAACAGGTTCCAGGGAAGGATCCAGACTTCCAACAGATGCAGCTACTGAGTAATATCTATTCTAGAGTCTATCATGCATGAATCCTGGCTTTCTGCTAGAAGTAACTGTCTGTTTTTATGTGTATATTTTTTATATGAATCCTTGGCACCCAAGGGCTGACTGGAGTCATATCCCAGGGAGCTAGCAGCAAAGGCAGAATTTAGCAGCTTGCTCTCAGCGAACAAACTACGCTTTTGTTGATTTCTTGTTTATTTTACTTATGTGTTAAAATATGGTGCTTAAGAACAGCATTTTAATTGTAAATGAAGAAACACAGCCTTCTTCCTTCAGCGGGGTGAACGCCTACTTTCCAGGCTTGGTTCCTAGCGACTGGCTGTGAGGAAGAGGCTCTTTGCTCAGAACTCCTTGGGAAGATGGGGAGCAGAGGGGAGCTCAGAGGTGGTTGTGAACCCCTCAGGAAGATGGGGAGCAACAAGGGGGTTGGAGGTGACTGGGGTGGGCATGGTGCCCAGCAGGCAAGTCACGAGCTGGCCCTGATGGCATTGGTGCATGTTTAGAGAGTGGGCTGGAAGGGCTCCCTGTGCAGTGGGGGATCTTGTAGCAGTTCCCTTAAGCTGCAGGGTGTCAAGCAGTCATTAAGCATGATCTCAGGGTGGCCATCCTGATGTATGATTTCTTGGTAACTTGTTTCCTCTCAGAGGTGCCTAGGCTCTTGAAACTCTGCATTTGTTGCCATAGTGAGAGGACACAGCTCAGATGGCAAAGGCTTGCTTTTATTTGACAGAAATCCAAATAAAAATAAGGAGAATCCTTCTCTAACTTCAGTGTTTTTCTCTCACACAGGGAAAATTCACGCTCCTGGAAAGAAATCTGCTCCAGAAGTCATGCCCTGGGGAACTGCATTAAGAACTGGAGCCACCGGGACATGGCAAAAGAGGCAGGGAATGCAGAGAGAAGGTGCAGAAATGTGGAAAGTGTAGCTGGTTTGTTTACTGGCTTAAAAGGGTAGAAGGTGTGGGAAGGAAGAGAAGCAACCTCTTCTGTACTGCACACGATGTGTGGTGCAAACTCTCCAAGTTAGAGGAAGGCAATTGCACAACCAGGAAGGGGGAGGAAGGATAGACTTCTCTCAGGGCTCGAGCTCGCAGTGCTGGGTGCCTGGAACTCTGGCGAGCTCTGGCTCAGAGCTGCTCCATGGTGCATATGTATCCCACGGGTCTAATAACCTGGCTTTCTTTGATGCTTGTGAACTGCAAGTCAGCAGCTAGACTTTCCTTGCTACCAAGATCTTTATATTCACTTTTAGTCTAAATACCAGCCAGTCTGCACACTACTGCCCATCTTGCTGTCTTGTTCTCTAGACATACCACCTGGAAAGACTCAGAGGTAAGGCTTTGGTCACTTCTGTTAGATGACCATCCTCATTCATGACAGTGCTGTAAAGGGAAGCCCTTCAAGTAAGCAATAGTGTGCTAGTGAGAAGAAACATATTCAAGTATCTTCTAAAGAGAAAGACAAACATGCATGTACCGGAGCCATTGATCACGCTGTCTGTGATCAGCCGGAGCTTTGCCAATGACTCCAATGTGAATGAATTGGCAGGAAAAGCAATGGGAAATATTGGTGAAGAAGTGAATCAGCTTTGCATTCGTAGAAGAAAAAGCAGCTGCATTAGCAACTGGCCCATTAGGAGGTGCCCAGGGAAACCAAGATTCATTACTTCTATCTTCTAGGCATTAACTGAACATTTTTACTCTACTTTCTGATTAGAATATTTAATTTGGCTAAACCCATTTTTTTTTCCTTCTGTATGCAGTGTAATAGACTCAAGAAAGGAGTTAAGTTTAAAAGAGAGAAGTCTCATACAGGGAGGTGTAGGAGGGTATTCTTTCTTCAGAGACTGACTGAGACTCCAGCAATCCCTCCCCGAAAGGTGACACTACAGTCATGTCTCCAGCTAGACATGCAAGGAGGGTACATTTACATATGACCTTCACTACTGCATAGAAGTAGGAGAAGAGTGTCAACCCTCAGCCATTTCACTTCAGCACAACTTTGCCATTACCCAGTTTGTGAAAGCAGAAGGCTTACAAACCCCAACAGTGGAATATTAAACTCAGTTTATAAATGTGGAGGCCCTTTCTGAAACCATAATCTCTGGTGGAAAAAAAAAATGTGATGAAAGACAAACTAAGTGGGAATGGTCTGATTTCATGGGTTGGCAAAACAGCAGAGCGTGCTCTGGAGGTTATCCTGTTGAATATCAATTCCCTGTCCAACCTAAAGCCAGTCACTTAAAAAAGTTTGTCTTGGCTATTGCAGCTGAAAACAAAACTTATCAGAACACAAGATATCAAGTCAGATTTGAGTTTTCTTGTTGAAATCAAAGCATCAAAGACTTTGCTAATCAGCTAAGTTTCCATATGTGATGTGATTCTTTTCATTAACCAGATTTCTTTCTTCACTCTCAGGAGCTGTCTAAAATACCAGCTTTTAAAGCTTTGCCAGACAATTAATTCTTACCTTCCAACAGTCACTTACAAAAAATGGTGTTTTTGAAAATACTGCCTTTCTGTGAGCAGTCCCAGCAATCTTTTTCATTAATGATATCTCAAAATACTTCTGGAGATAAATGTTTACCATTTATTACAGAAACAAATGCTTCTTTTAGTAGTAAATGGATGGCTACTTACATGGCTCCCTTCTTTATCATTGATACAAAGAAAAAAAAAAAAAAAAAAGCTAAAACATGGTTGTGGCAAAGATGAATCTTCCAGTATGTAGTTTTTCTCTTTTCTGTATAAACAGCATATTTTAATATGAAATAAATTATGAGTATAGAAAAAGGAATCCCTTGGTTAAACTCGCTTTTTCTGCTAATAAAAGGTTTAATATTACTAGGTAGGCAATATTCCACACTGGTACCTTTCCTCATTATGTTTGACATCATTCTTGTTGCACCAGAACATAGTGTAGAACAACAAATTAGAATACCATGCAGAAACAAATGGGTGATCAGAGGACTAAAATAGATTAGGTCACAGAATATTGGATAACAGCAACTGCGCTTAAGGGAGAGTAACAACATTTTGGGGCGAACTGGGAATGCTTTGGTCTGAAATGAGAAAGAAGAAGAAAAACCTGTGTGTATTAGTCAATGACCCAATGTTTGCCAGCAATAATTATGGCATAATTGTGAAAAATTCAAATTTGATACCAACATAGGATATGAAGCATTCCAGAAAATAAAGAGGACAGTATAAATGTCATTGTACAATATAGATTAAAGGGTATAGATCTGGATATCTGTGTGCTAGAAAGATGAATTCAAATCAGAATTGGTGCGGGGAGTGAGGATGAACAAGGAGGTGGAGATTTTGACATTTGGTTGGTACTGGGAAGGCATGTGATTGTGCTCTATAAATGCATGAATGACATATGTAGTCAGAAGAGAGGAGACCTATATAAGCAAAAGAACCAAATAAGCACAGAACAAATAAATATATATATTAAGATGGAAATTAGCAAAAAATATTTCTAACTGTTGAAGTGGTGGAACTCTGGAACAGCCTCACCGAAGAAGTGGTTTTGGAAGGCAGAGCTCAGTGAGTTCATGAAAAGAAGTATGTAGTATGGCTGTCTAGAGCTGCAGAATAAAGGACCCAGGAGTTCCTTTTCTGTTCCTATTCTTAAACTGTTTTCCCACACTTCCCTATGCAAACAAGCTAAGAGGAGACATGAAAGATTTGCAAATAGATAAGGACCTTGAACTGACAGCCAAATTCTACTCAAGTCATCTGTGTCTTGGCACAAGGAATGGCCATGGCCAAATGACCATGCTTGTGGCCATCGCAACTGCTTTTCTTCAGAGGGAGTACACGGAGTCACTGTCTGACACCAGGGATAAACTGTGAATCACTGTCTTACAGTTAAATGTCAGAACGGCTGCAGTATCTCAGACAGGCTCTTGTAGCAGGTATCCTTGGTTGTGGCCCAGCACCAGCAGCCTGTGCAGCAAAAATAGACGCAGGGTCCTCCCTCAGTTACACACACCAACCTGCTGCAAATGCAACGTTCAGTTGCTAATGTGACAAACGACAAATTCAGACTGTGCTCAACTGATTCTAGCCTGTTCCAGGAAGTTTCTCATCCAGGCAGCACATTTCCTCACTGCAACAATTTTGGTCTCAGAAGAGTCTAATTACTAAAGAGTCTGGGACAAAAGTAATAATAATAGAAAATTATTGTTTTCTAGTAAAATTTTCTGCTTAAAATATTTGTGGTTTTGACCCTCCTGCTGCCTCTTCGAGTATTCACTCCCTTGCAATAGATATTTTTGCTTCCTTCCTGTGTTGCATGAAAAGTAATCTTTCTTGTCTTGCTCCACAGAGTTTCAATTCTGATTAAGCTTCAGCTACAATTTTGTGTCAGGAATTGTACTTTCTCAGAACAAGGCAGTTACATTACTGTACACTGTAACTATGTTCTCCATGCCTGAGCAGCAGCATGCTGCAGTTCACCCTCAGCGTACAGTTACACATAGCTTGTGGGGGAAAAGCAGTGAATTAAAATGACAGAAAGAAGAGCCCTCAGAGTCGGACTCCATCTTTATGCACCAAGTTCAATACCAAGCATGCTTTGGCATCTTCTGTTTAGTTTGAGCTATTTTATGCTCATTTACTCTTGCTACAATTTGGTTAACAGCTGAATTCAATCACAAATCCACTTGTAAATAAACACCTTGTTACAGATTACGGCGTTCTCAATCTGCATGGCTGTTTGGCTCAGTCTATCAACCAATAAAATCTGCCAATATTGTATATTATCTTCTGTCATGTTTGAGTGTTTTTATACATTAACGGAACAGCTTGTAATTTCACCATATAGGCTACCTACTCCTGGACATACTGCACATATCAGATAAATAAGCTGTCCAAAAAAGACATTTGTATTGGGTGTTCACTCTTGGTTTCTTCCCATACTGGCCTCAGATGCAGAGGCTGCCCTGGGAGATGAATGTGCCAGGATAAGTTATCTGGGGCTCATAAAATCTTTTTTAGAAGATTGAAATAAAGTCAGTGCTTGCAGAAGACAAATCAATTGTGACATTTCTGAATAGAGTGCGATGCATTTAATTAGCACAAGACATACTGGCAAATGCTGAATTACCCAATAAATCACTGAATGCTGGAACCCATACAGTGCCAGGAATCAGCCGTCTTTTGAGATGTCTTTTGAGAAGTGATAATAGGAAGATATGGGCATTTCTCCTCCATTTTCTGCTAAATATCTTCCATTTTGACATTTGTATGCCAGACCATTTTAATTATTTTAAGCTATCAAAGAATTTATCCTACATAATCTGAGAAATCTGTACCATTATCTGCATTTGCTGAACACTTAAACTTCTGTCCAATGATATACTACAGTTTTACCTTTCAGTCTGTGGAAAATGATGGAAAATTTAGGCTCTGGGAATAAAGGAATTTTTATTTATACGAAAAATGTTCAAGGCTGCTCCCAAGGGCAAACATTGCAGGACTAGTCTCTGGATCTCCCGGGGCATCCCTGTGTGGTGGGCAGAAGGGACTTCAGGCTTATTGCAGCCAGGCAGAAAGGGAGCAGCTGTATTCCTAGAATCAGAGAACGGTTTGGGTTGGAGTAATAAATGCACTGTCCTGTTTGAGGCTTCTGGCCACAAACTCTCCCACCGTGATGAGGTCAGCAGCAGGGCTGCGGTCATATCTGGGTGTGCACAGCAGCAGTACCGTCCTTTGCGTGTGGTCCCCATGTATTAGCCATGCCCTCACACTGCCGCCATTACTCCTGCTGTGTGGTGGGAATGGTTTGGGAGCTGTTTGGTAGCTGATGGCAAAACTTCTATTAATGTATAAAAAACTCCCGAAGTTTTCCCAGTTGCTCTCATCACCTCACTGTCCTAGCACCGCAAGAAGATGCAGGCTCATGAGAATTTTCATCAGAACACTGTTCACCTGGGAGAGTTTCTTCAGGTACGGTTTGGTCTCAGAGGTATATAGAGTTACTTTGTTGGGGCAAATCCTGAAGAACTTTGAGTAGCACTTCTGAACATGGCAAAGTTAATTTGGTGGTTAGGTGTAGTTTTCCAGAGTTGGACACGTAAATTCCTCAAGAAAAAAGAAAAAAAAAAAAAAAAAGAATAAAGAAACTTTTGAGATCCTGAGGTATGTACATTCTTATTGAATATTTTGCATGTAGTAAATTTGAATTTACAAAAGATTCTTGTTTGCCTGTTGCTGTACAGCTTAATCACATCTTAAAAATTTGTTTAATGGGGAAGAATATTACTGTTTCAAAAAATTTGGCCTCAAGCTAAACTGAGCTGTCTTTAGGAATAAGATACAAAAGACATACACAACTGTGCTGCTGATTTTGTGCCTGCAGTGACAGAAAACTGCATATGCAACTGCAGCCATGGAATAAAGATTTTGCACTCATTAGAAGGTCTTTGATTTCTAGAATTTGGCATTTAATAATATTCCACCATGCAGGGGTGGCCTACAGTCTCTGCCCAGCATCCTCTATCAGGCAAAAATTAGAACATGGCCTCTTCTCGAGAACAAATCCAATTGCTTTGGGTGCTGCCAGTATTTGATATTTATTTAAATCTGTGTTTAACACCAGCATAAAAATAAATATAAATTTAGCTTTAGTACATGGGCCTAATTTCTCTTCTGGCTGAGTATGTTCAGTGCAACACTGACGTAGAATATTTAGTAACCCATCTTTCTTCTGTAGAGGTTTTATTCTCTTGTCAGTTTTGCATAGTCCCATGCTTGTTTTCAGCCTGCAGTTACCACTGCCCTGAGAGAGATGACCTAAGCCTCTCTGCCAGGTGTGAGAGGTGCAACTCAGGTGACGCTTCTGTCTTCTCCTTGTTACTGGAGACCCCTTGTCCTCAAGTACTCAGCAAGGTGTCCAATGGGTCTGGATGAGATTGCCCACAAGTAAAATAGGAGCAAAATGGACTGAGGGGGTTCTACTTTCTGCTTCTGTTCCTGTAACATCAGTGGCCCCCCTCCTCACCTACCTGTCTTCCAAACAAGGACTCTTGTATTGCTTCAAGTAGCCTTGTAGCCTCTGATTCCACAGTCATCAGCATGGTAAAATCACAGCTTCTGCCCCAAAACTGCAGCTTTCTGCTTCTAGTGTAAATCTGCTTGACTTCACTGGTAGACACTACTAAAAGCGCTTTTTAAAACAGGTTGCAAACATGCAGAATTCTGCAGACTAACGGCAAAACAGGTGTGACCTCCATCAAGACCGTGTCCCGCTTTAACCCCATTGCTCTGCGCACCAGCAAGGCTGTGCATCAAATCCCACTGGGGCCGGTGCTGGAGGCACTCTGGGAGGGGAGGGGATTCTGCCTCAGCTAGCACTGCTCACCCGCCCAAATCCTTCCAGTGCCCACAGCTTTTGGGCCCTGAAGCTTTCAGATCAAAGCCACAACAGTGCTGCAGAGAGGAGATGGGTTTGCCAACAAGACAGAAAGATGAATGCCTGCCAACAGGAAAGCTCACAGCACATTTGCGATGTGTATTAGAAGTATCACCTTCCATTCTGGTAGCCCACGCAGCCCTGCTTGGGAGCCAGCTTCTGTCCCGCAGCTTCTGGTCCAGGCTGCAGCGGGTTCCTGCAGCCTGCCCTTCAGATGGGAGACCTTCCCCAGCCCCAGAAAAGAGCCAACTTCTAACCCTGAAGAAACTCGGGTGTAGGACAGCAGAGATCTCTGCTGAGCACTCTGTCTCGCTCTGATTTATAAATTAGCAGTGCTGAGATAAACTGTGGGCGATGATCACTACAGCTTCTGCAGGAACGAGACACTATGGAATTAGGAATGTTGGCTTGGAGAAGAAAAAGCAGAAAATGTGCCGCCTGCTCTTAGTAGCTCCTTATAAGCCTTCAGTGCCATTTATTTCTATTCTGCTCTCCTGGAGATCTTTAAGACATTTCTATTTTCCTTTAAGACATTTCTATGTTCCTTCTTTTGAGTCTCCTTCATGATGCTGGTACATCCCAGCATGGTGTCAGAAGCATCCAGGCCATTTTGTTCATCCTTATTTTGGTGTCAGTGTCGTCAGCAAGAATTGTAAGCATACTCCATCCGAAGACTTGTTCTCTGGGGGTTCCACTAACAACTTTCCTGTTTCTTTTCCATCACCATCCAGGCCAGGTTCAGAGTGAATTTATGATTCTTACACTAATGCCAATCTCTTCCAGCTCAACTGTTTCTCATATGGCATCATACGTAGATGATTTTAAATCAACATAAGTGAAATCTAGGATCTTCTATTTGTGTTGAAAATCAGCAATTATCACACATAAATCCCAAATATCAGGATGATTCGGCATGATCTAATCAGGCAAATAAATGTTCTTACATTTTATTTTCTTTAAATTTCTATATCTTTTTTTTTTTTTTTTCCCTTAAGAATTCTTTCTCTAACTTTGAATACCATTGATGTACCCTGGGGTTTTTACCAGATCTTCATAATTACAGATATCTAATTAATTGATCTTTGATGCATGGCACATAACTGACTTGACAATTTCACTGAAAACCCTTCATTTGGAAATTCCTGTCCCTGCTTTCACATTTGTGGAGCTGTAGACATTTGCTTTCCACCTTAAATGTGCTGATTTCGATCTCTCTTCCTTTGCTGGTGTCAATGAGACCTGAATCTGGCCTTTTGTTGGAAGCAGCAAGCAACAGCAAGTACACAAAGCTGGGAATGCAGAGAGGGGCAGATGGGATTTCAGAGGCTGTTTTTGATAATTTGTCCTTACACATTTGTCCTAGTACACACGAGGCATAACTGTGACTGGAAGAAGGGAAAATTAATGCTCTCACTAATGGACAATTCCTCTCCTGGATCCTCCTGAATGAGGGGGTCACACACAGGCTGTTGTCTTTGTAAAATTCAAGCCCCGACATGGGACATATTTTGCTCTGTAACATGGAGTTTATCTGCCGCATTTATCTTTATAGAATTTAATTGTGAGCTTCATTATTTTCTGGATCATATGCATCTTCATAGTCAAAAAAATTCCTTAGTTTATTTTCTGTAACACCTTGCACTAACAAAGAAAAGTGAATCTTGGTTATATTAAGACTTACGTATTTTATATCTTGTATTTATTGCAGCTATCATAGCTTCAGAATACCTTTTTCCTTACCACTCCAAATATGAGTTGGCATTTGACAGTATATATATTTTGGCAGAGATAAAATCAAGTTAACAGGCTGATGGCATTTTAATTATTTTATTGAGATGGCATTGGCCCAGGATGCTTGTTGGAATTTACAAATGTGCGTTGATTTATATTTTATTTTGTAAACCAGGCCCAAGAGGCTGACTAATTAGAAACATGACTCAAAGCTATAAGGGATACTTATTGATTCAGAACATGAAAAGACCAGAATGATCAAAAGCAAACATCTATCTCCCTCTTCATCTGGAGTTCAGAAGGTTAAGTGCTATTTGTCTCAAATCCCTGGCATTAGCTCTGTCTCTGTAATGGAGAAGACAATTAACATCTATATCTATCCCGTTTTAATATGTACTATATTATTTAGAAGAATGTGCTTTTCATAACTTGATTAAGCCATGCACAGCAAACTAATATCACAGGTAGTTTCATTATGTGGTGTTTTGTATTTTTCTCCCCTTAACTTATATTTTCACTCCATTCACTTAAAGCTGAAATGCATGGCTTCCTTTTAGAATAAACAATATGGTTGTCGAAGTGTCCAGGTTTTGTGCTGTAAATCTCATTTGCATACCACAGCACCATTTAATAACTTCATTGGTTACTTTGCACCTACTGTAAGTGGCATCAAGACTTCCATATTGCCATAAAGCAGTAAAAATATGAAAATGTTAATGGATTCATGGATAGTCACAGGAAAGACAAAGTGTTTTATACTGCCTGCTCTGCTCTAGGTCTCCACTGAAGACTGGCTTCAGGGCTGAAAAGGAAATGGGTGTGTTGAAAGTAGGCTGAGAGTTCGGGGTTTTCTTGCATGAAGCTGAGGGAGATTTTGTTCTTGGTTAGAGAGCAGGCAGCAGCCACACCTGTCTCCTCCTGCCCTGCATCCTACCAGGAGAGACAATTTTTGAGCTAATCTGGGTACACCCTTCTGATCCGCCAAAGCACTGCACAGAGACGCTGTGTTTCCATGGGTGTCTCAGATTGTAGGCACTGCCTTTTTCGGACAGAAGAGCCTAATGTAAGGAATGTGTTTTGTTTTTTTTTTCCTTTTTTAAGTATGTAATAAAGCACAGATAAATGTGCAGGTCTTCTGAGTACTGCTCTGTCACTCTGCCTGTGCCATCTCACCGTGGCAGGCACACAAAGCAAAGCTAATTGCGTTAGCATGGGGGTACAACGAGAAGCATGTTGGAGCTGGGGCTTGAAAGCAGTGCTCTGCTACAACTGCCTGTGCCAAAGCATTCATTGCTATGAGCAGGAAATATTCACACCCTCCCACACATGAGGACTGGATTGAAAAAGTTTCATATTGCAGAGTTACTGAAATTATTAAATAGAAAAACAAAGGATGTCTCATACAGGAAGCGAACTGATTGAGGGTTTTGCAGTGCTCATGGGAGGCAGGACTTTCTGTTACAGATCAATGGGTTTTTTAATGACTGCCACCCAGTCACTGCAATCTCACAGCCATTCAGCTCCAGAGCAGAAGCAGCACAGTCCCTACCAGAGGAAATAAAAGGGATTTTCTGTAGTGGCAACGTTCATGGACTTAAGTGCAAGTTCAGGTGTTGAGCACCCTCAGCTTTCATTGCTGGGACCTGGAGGTGCCCAACACCTGGTGCAGTTGTGCTCTCTGCACAAAATGTCACTCATCCTCAGAGGTGAGAGTAGCAGCCTGGGGCTAAGGCCAGCCACAGGCAGCAGGCAAAAAACCCTGTGGGTGTCTGTCCATGTCATTCCTGTCTAGTGGGTGAGCACGTTGAACAGGACTGGGAGCAACAGATGTGGAGGACGTGGTGCTGTGGAGTGGTTAAAATATTTAAAAGGCTTTGCCTACCCTGGTTACCCCAACTCAGCTTACAATCTGCCATACAAAAGGCTAAATCAGCTCAGCTCCAGTTCACCCTCACTCAGCCTTTTGCATGGGAAGGATATAAGCCACAATACAGAGGAATGTATTTATGACAAAAAGGAAAACTTGTGTATCTGGAGACAGCTTTTAGAAAACTGGCTGCTATAATCAAACCTGATTTAGAGTGCAGCCTATGGGACAGCTGATGTCTTTGAGCTAACAAGCAATTATCTCCAGGAAAAAGTGTTTGTGAATGGAGGATTTTAAAAAAGCTTATACCTCAGTGGAAAAAAAAAAAAATGTGGAACCACTGCTTGAAACTTTGACAAGCCAAACTTTCACTTTAAAAGGACTTAAAAAATATTGTCACATGGTTAGAACAGTAGGTTGGTTTCACCTAACTAGATGTAAATGTCCACACCTGAGCCAGTCAGCTTGACTATGTTGTAGTCCGTGGACAGAAGGTCGATGTGCTAAGTGGCACGATTCCTCTCTTCCTAAAGGTGCTCAGAATATATGAATCTCAGCAAGAAAAATACTTGTTTCTCACCAGAAAGGAAGTTCCCAGCAACTAGCTCAGACATGGTTCCTTGCATTATAGATGTGTAAAGTTCAGTAAATGAATCCTACTCAATGTGGCAAATATTCTTTCTTTCTCAAACGTTCTTACCATTGCTTATGTTCCATGAAATATTTGAACGGTAATGACCTTGCCTCCTTACTCTTATTGTTTTGTTCTGTACCTTATTCATTTCTTTGGGCTGCAAATACTACCGAGAGGACATTGTTCTTTGCCTGATGTACCTACTTACTGCAAAACGCTGTGTACACTGCTGTATAAATAACATCTTGGAAAAAATGAATAATTGAAAAGGATGGAAAACTTTGTTCAATTGACAGAAATAATCTAGTAGAAGCTGTATGAGAACAGCATCTACTGGGACAAAATTTTCTGAGCTTATCTCTGAAGAATTAATTTTGCCTGCTGTGAGTGGAGTTCTGTACAGATGCAAGCAAGTCAACATGCAACTTTGGAGAAGACAAGGGGCTGACAATAAAGCAGGGAGCACTGCTGCAGGTGGAGTCCAGTTTGTTGGTGCCTGTTACTAAAACTCTGACAGCTGGAATTCCTGCTGAATGAACTATTTTGTAGTCAGATGTGAGGAAGAAGCCTCCATTTCCTAATGGGCCACAGGGTTTTGTTTTCCATCTAGGCCACAAAGTGTTCGGCAGTTCCCTTTCCACACTGGGTTGGTTTCACTTCTCTTGGCTCCTGATGATGCACATGCAACCATTTCTGTGGGGCAGCGCTTGTCTGCTTTGCCACAAAGATTGGACAGGAAGGATTTTCAGGGAAGACCCTGAAGGGCTGGGTGAAAGGCTTGTTGGGTTCAATTGCATTGCATGAGATGTGAGATCGGTGGTGAGTCAGTGAGCTTAATGGTGGGTGGATGACTCTTCTATATTTCTGTAGATTATTTCTGTGGTCGTGGGAAAAAAAATAATAAACCATTTTTCTTTTTCTCTGTGTCTTGCTAAAGATTTTGTAATGCATAATGAGACATTCTTTGGACTTTTTCCCTGTCTTATTTAGAAGAAAGCTCTTGGTGCCCCTTTTATTGTGTGCATTTACATTACCTTACACACTGTGGCTCTCCTGGGGACTCTATATCTTGCTATAAACCAGACAAATAATTTATTAGTAAAAACTAATCTACCCCTCATGAATCTTTCACAGCCATTTTCTTCTCAGTGGTTCTAATGTTTAACAGAGATAGTAACTGTTAATAATTCCATAAAAATTGTAGTTATTTCTTCAAAAATTCAGAAAAAAAAAATGTCATTATAGAATCACAGAATGGTTTGGGTTGGAAGGAACTTTAAGGGTTGTCTGTTTCCAACACCCTGCAATGCACAGGGACACCTTCCACTAGACCAGACTGCCCAAAGTTATCTTTAAGTAATTTAGGAAGAAATAATTGATGTGAAGAGTGTATGTTTCAACTCTTCTTGAATGTAAACCAGAGTTGCAAGTGGGGAAAGCTGCAAGATGAAATTCTTTAGCTCTTGAGGTTTATTGTCAGGCACAAAGAAAACTTAAAGGAGAGCTTCAATGTAATACAAAGACATCTTTAATTACTCTGCAGTGACTGTGCTGAGCTCGATACACTCTACCAAAAGATCATACCTGCTACCAAACCTGCTTTTGTAACACTGATGACACTGGGCAGGGCAGAGAGCTATAATGAGAGTGCAGGACCTGTGCATTTGTAGCACAGATGTTTGTGCAAAAGTCTGAGCGGAGCTTTTGCATTAATGGGTTTCAGAAGATACAGTATGGAAACATAAGTACTAGTGAAGAAAGCAGGCCCCTGTACTTGGTACCAACTGTACCTACCATAATCTTTTTGTCTCTGAAAATTCTCCCGTTTGATGTGAGCAGCAGTGGGAGCTACACAGTGTGCACACATCTGACAGGGTACAAAAATCACCTGAGATGTGTTTGATCTGGCTTTACACCAGCCTTTCAGATGGCCGCAGTACTAGAGCCTTTGAGGTGCAATCTTCACAGGGAGTCCTCTGCCTGACTTAAGGCATGGAGTCCATGCAGAGGCCCAGGACGTGGTGGCCTTTGTGTTACGCAGATCAAAGCTGGCACAGGTAAATCTATACCTGCAGCAAGCACATTGGTCATTCGGAGCACCAAGGAGTATGCACCGACTACAGTCTCAGAGCTCCCACCCATGCTAGCAGACTGTGTTTTAAAGATTACTGTATATCCCATTGGTTCATTAGTACCCTCATTAAGGTTTTGGCCAGTGGAGATGAAGCCGGATGGAGGTTTAGATGTGCTTTATTGTCTCTTAAGATAGATTTTGACTGGAGGTTTTGTCATTCTTGGGATATAGGTTGTATGCACTCAAAGATCAGGGTGTGTAAAGATCATAGGTGTATTTTCTCACAAGGCAGGTATAGAAAGGGCACAAGGATTTCTGGTGTGGTTACTTCTAAATCTAAGTGAGAGCTCATGACCAGAATGTGCTGGTGAGGAGCTTGCTGTGGAGCAGTAAGTTTCACAGAAGGAAGTGCTAGAGGTCAGAAACAGAAGCAGCAGATCTTTTATGTTGCAAACTGCAGTGAACTCAAAATTGACAAAGAAGATAGTGCTGAAAAAAGAGAGATCTGCTGGATTGCATATTTTCCCTGTCAAGATGAGCTCATGGAAACACGTCGTTATACGGAAATATGTTCTTCTTCAAGATCAGACATTAACAAAGCAGCAGCGCCCAGACCTTTGCAAAGAAATGAGTATTAATTATCAATTATTAATGACAGAAACCTCAAGAATTGACAAAGGGAAATGGGACACAGACAGGACCACTTTGTATGTGGGAGATGCCATGTCCACAAGGGGCAGGAGGCACTCAACGACCAAGACCATACACACCTGGGTTAGGTGCATCCAGGCAGGCGTCTGGCAGAGAACAACCCCTGCGGCATGAAGAGCTTCAGAAGAGGAACAGAGACTGTCCGTTTAGAGAGACCATATAGCAGCATGCTGGGGAGCTGGCAAATCCAGACTTTCTGCCTCCCCCTCTTGTGAATGTGCTTACCCCTGTGCATAACCCCATTTGATCATCTTCATATGTTTGTGTAATTTTTGTCTCACAGATAGACAGGGTGTTAGCGAAGCAAACGATTCCCTGAAAAGTAGCATCTTCTGTGTGCCCATATCAGTACTGTCTTTTTTTAGCTTTACAGCAGAGCATTTTGTTTTGTTTGAAATTATCACTTTGTTTTTTTCATCTTTTTCAGTTTTGAGTTGAATATAGCCTTTGTGGAGGTGGGACTAACAGGATTTTCTTTTGTTCTAGTGACCGATATTTTCTATAACTATTTTCTGGCCGTTGCTATCTTATCACTGACAGTCAGACTCAGTCCTTCTGTATTTGCTATAAATTTGGCCTTGGGATCACACCTCTGATAAAGTCCTTGAACCTTTGCAAACTATGTTGGTTGCCACTCTATATTAGACCTTAAGTAATAGATTCTCACTGATTGTATACTCTTAAGACACAAACACACAAATAAATAACTTGCACCTTGTATAAACTTGTGACCCATTCATAAGGAACTAAGCAAGTCAGTACCAATTTATAGATTTTCTATTACTATAAAAATAATAACAACACACAAATTCCTTCAGCAACCTAAAAACCCACATTTGTGCCACCAATGGCACCAAAAGGTCTGCCCAGGCTCAGACTACCACAGCCCCAAACCCTCCCATTCTCCTGCTTCAGGTCCCCCCATGACCCTGGTTAAAAGAACAGAGAGCAGGAGGCCAGCTGGTCGCTGTAGCTGGATGGGTGTTTATTATGGTGCAGCTCTCACTACAGGCCTAGAATTACACTTGAGTTCTTATGACAAAACAAGCACAAAATCTTGCAGCTCTGAAAGGCTAGGTGTTCACAGGGAATATTATTGCAGCTACGTTTTATAGAGCTGCTTCATCATGTTGCTTATATTGGCCAGTGATCCCAAAAGTCTTCTTGCATGCCAAGGCACCTCAGCTGTGTTGGAGGTCAGCCTCACCTTGCTGAACTGCCTGCTAGCAATCATTTTTTTGCCAAGATCAAGGTAATCAGCGTCTGGAGGTACCTTTCTCTCCCTTTTCATTGCAGAGAGAGCCTGGAGTGACCAGACCTGCAGCCAGCTATCCACCTCTAAGAGCCTAAATTTAGGTGTTCTATAGCCTGTCGTTAAAGGAGAAATAGCTAAATCACCCTGCTGGACTGCTGAAATAATGTGTTGGTATTTGAGCTGATCTAAGCACCTTTACACAGCACTGTGGTGTATTGTACAGGCATAAATTCACTAATTCATGATTGTTATCACTGATTTACCACAATAAGACTGCAGCATTATGATCCCTTCTGTGCACATGGAACTTTTGGCTTCAGCAGCAGCTTTGTTGCATGCAAAGAGCAGTGCATGGCTCCTATTTTTACATGACAAAGAGCTTCTAGCTCCTAGACCAACCAGAGGTGACTACAGTTCAAGACTGAGATTCATAAAGAGAGATGCCTAGTGACATTTGGACCTCCAAAGGCTCTAAAAGACTCTGGATATTGCCCTCTTCAAAGCATGACATTCATACGTGTAAGAAGTCAAAAAACTGTACAAATAGAGGAACTGGGAATGCTAAATGATGGCAAATTGAAAGTGAAGTGCTAGCGGGAATATGGAAGGATGTTACTAACTGGCTTAAATTGTAAAAGTTTTCATACATGGTATGATGCCAAAATGAGTGGGTGGCAACGGAGGTCCAAATGCCAGCAGGAATTATTAACATAAATGTTGCCTTGAAAAGTACTTACTAAACATTTAAAACCATGTTTTCACATTCTCCACTTAACTGCAATCCTTTCCTGTTGGTTTCAGTCTGAAGATAAAAGAGGTGGGTTTTCACAGTGCTGGACATTAGTATGAGTTATTCATACACACTTTTCTTTCCTCTCTGATGGCCTCCATAGCTATGGAGAAGATATCCTTCAAATGTAGTTAATCTATAAGAATATGGATATCCTTATGTTTCAGTTGGGAAAGGTGATGGAGCGATGCTAGGCGATACTAGGCGATGCTGAATCATCATTGGCATTAGGCAATTGCTCACACGATACGAGTGTTTCTAGCATCTCCAATGGAAGCTGGAATGTGGACTGGGCGTTGACCATGCCTAAGCTGCCACAGAGCTGTTGTGCATGGTATGCTGGGGGCAGCTCCAGATGCTGGAGCTCACATGGCCCAGTGCCTGGTTCAGAGCAGGGCAAGCCACAAAGCCATGCCAGATGCATGACTGCCCAGTTGCATTTTCAGTATATCTAAGCATGGAAACACAAGGAACTCTCTGGGCAACTTGTTCCAGAGTTTCTTTACTCTCACTGTGAAGATACTTTTCCTTATTATGTCAGAATTTGCCTTGCTGCAGGCTGTGCCCATGGCCTTTTGTCGTTTCACAGTTCCTCTCTGGGAAGAGACTGGCTGCACTTTCCCTGTATCCTCACACAACGTAGTTGAAGATGACAGTAGATCCCTTTGTTTTCTCATCTTCAAACTGAAGAAATCCAATTCTTCTGGTCTCATCATATGTTTGCACTCCTCTTTTTTGTTGCCACCGCTTAAACTTCTTGATGTTTGTCTTTGGTGGAAGCCAAAGCTAGACACAGCACATCAGATACAGTCTCACAAGTGCCAGGCCTGGGGGAATAAGCGAGTTCCTTCATCTGCTGACTGCTTTTTGAGTGCAGCACAGCACCTGGCTGTTCTTCCCTGCCACAAGCCACAGTGTGGTCTCAGGTTCAGCATCATTGGTGTCACAGAGGCATGTCCTTAACACAAAGACCCCCTTTGCCAGGCTGGAGGGGCTCTGTGTGGGTGACAGTAGGGTGACCCTGGTGGTTGCCACCTCCTCCTCCTAGAGCATGAAGAGTGAAGGCAGCCACACACCCACAGGCAGGAGACTTCTGCTCCTGAGGAACCAAAATAAGAAGAAACTTTCTGGGATGGAGCATGCTGAGCGCAGCCCTGGTCCAGAACCGAATAGGGCAGGGTTTATGTGTGTGGATTTGTGCTGCACGGCAAGGATCATGAATTGCCTTTTAAAGAGTAATTCAAATCTTGCCATCTTGGTAGGCAATGTTTTCACAATGAGTTGAAAGCGAATCAGATATTAGACTAGCCTATAATTTCTCTGCCAGGTGCCATGGTTTTGCAGTCTTTTATTTCTGGGCTGGGCTTTTTTCAGTTTTAGGTTGTGAGCCTGCATGTGTGTTTCTGTAATGTAAGTGAATGGCAGATGACTGGCTAAATTCCTTAAAGAGAGTGCTCCCAGAGACACAGTGTCAATAAACTGAAGCATGCAGGATTATTATTATCTGCAATCTGTCTAATATAATAATAATTTAATATGGGTAGGCACAAGGGGTCAGCTCTTCAGTTCAAATTAGAGCGCCTCTGTTGATTTTGATGGATCTCTGCCAGTCCTCAGCAGCTGAAGAGCTAGTTCAGTATTCTCAAGCAAATTGTGATTTCAGATCAACAGCTCACCTTAAGAAGCCTGTTCACCAGTGGTACCCTTACATTTCACTGCAGAAAAAGAAATGCCACTCTCTGTGGAGTGATTTGCCACTTCTTTCTCTACAGCAGTCTGGAGGCATGTGTGAGCTGCGTGGTGTTGAAGGAGGTATTCGCCAACGCCAGAAGGAGAGTGCTGATCTTTACCATAAGCAAGATGCTAAGTGAGGAACAGTTTAAGTGAAGAAATTAGTAAAGGAAGACAAAACGTCTTCTCTTCCATGAATGCAGAAGAGTTTTCTGATTCCCTGAGCACAACATGTGTTGATTGGATGACATGACATTAAAACTGCTGACACGCTCGGAGATGGGCTGCTTGTTTACAGTGAATTGAAATTCAGATCCATACTGTTTGAGCAAGGCTGGCTGCAGACAGTTTCCTATTTTTTCTTTCCCTGCACTGCTTCTCCAACAATGTTTTCCCCCAAGAGGTACAGGCTTCTGCTAACCACACAAAATTTATCTGTGCAGCAATTTCTGAAGCATGTGCCAGCTCGGGGGCTTCATGATGCTTGAAAATTTTCCATGTTTTTATATTTTTTGTTCTCAGAAGATTGATCTCCAATAGGCTGACCCCCGCTGGGTCTGGTAGGATATCTGTCAGGCTGGGCCATGCTGAAGCTTCACAACTCCACCTCCTGGTATTGGAGGCAGAGCAAGAGACCTGTCTCAGTGATATTGCTGTGGTCAGGAAGGGAGCAAAGATTTGTGACTGAGGACATGTGTAACTCACATGTGTAAGCACAGCCTTAGAAAGGCTTTTAAAGCACTGCTTCAGTGTGAAACGCATGACGTGCAACTCCTTATTGCAATAATATATACCAGTCGGTGGAAACCGCTCACTTTTTTGAATTTGTGTACAGGACATTAAAGATAGGAAGGAGCTCTGACAACTAACCTGCTCGTGAACGGCTGCAGAGGGCAATTTGGAAAAACAATGCTGCGTCATTCGGTACACGTTGGTTTGGAAGAATGTTTTGTCCTGGGGTGGGACAGGAAAAACTGCTGAAGTGCTTTATGGCCTATTCTCATTTTGCTTTGCTGTCTGAAGACAGTGGTGATGTCGTCCTATCCTGCTAGAAAGCTAAAGCTTACATCACTTTCAGTTTGCAAGCTAAGTGTATATATGTATAAAATTCTATATGCCTTAAGAAACAGTAGTTTCGTGGCATGGGAGATCTATAAAGCAAGGAGCAGCTCAGAAAGGGCTAATGGGAAATGAGTGGTGGCTCTGAAACTTCCAGTTACAAGGTCTAAGACTCACATATCACATCAGCAGGTGGAAAGTTCAAAACAAAGGAGGTGGTTTTTACATTGCATGTAGGTAATCCGAGTAATCCTTTGAGTCCTGGTGCTGTGAATACTGAGAATTCACATGGCTTCAAAAAACCAACTGGGCAAATTCAATTAGAAAAAAAAAAAATCAGCATCCTTTAAATGGATGCTGCTGCTGCTGGCCACAGTCAGGAGCAGGGCTCAGCACACAACAAACCCATGGTCTGACTCAGTAAAACCAGTCTTCCATTATGTCCTGCTACATTGTTGGACAGAATCTGAAAGTTACTGTGAAGACCCATTGTAACTGAGAAAGACAAAGGGCTGGAGAACCTGCTCCGTGACCCAGTTCCTGATTTTATTTTGATTGTTCACTCGAGTAGTATTTTATGCTATAAATGTTTTAGCTCTGGACAGTAATGTAGTTCTTCAATTTTTTTTTAAATCTTAAGGAATTTTCAAAGGCTTGGTAATGGTTGAATAGAACCTTCTCAGTTTCCCCAGGATTTTTCCAGAAAGATCCATGGCATTTACAGGCATTTTGAAAGGGAATCCATCTGTGTGATTGTTTTTCTCTGTCCTCCAAACCAACAAGACAGTCAGATCAAGCTAAAACAATTTGCATTATTTGAGGCTTGCATATATGTAATCTTGTCAAATAAAAGCCACAACAAGCTTGGTAGAGCAAAGGACAGAGTGAGCTCCTTATGCTGTTTGTAGTGGGAGCAGCTAAAGCCTCAATGCCTCCTATCAAAGGCAGTATGTTTAAAGAAGCTGGGAAAGATGCCCATGTTCAAGCAATTTTTTACTTGACTGTAACAGAAAACAAGTTATTGTCACAGCAAGAAAACAAGCTTTAAAAATGGTAGAAACATGCATATGTATACATGTTTTATACACACGTATTTATCAGCCCCTACAAGAGAGAAAAGCATATTATAATATTATTACCCACAGTGAGGAGCTGCTGAAGTGCTAATAGCTCTCTGTCTTCTTGAGCTTGCAGAGCTTTTCACTGCAGTCTGGAAGTTCTTCTCACCACATGCACCTTTGTCTTCCTAAATTAAAACCTATTGCCTCAAAAAGAAGTTACATTGCAAAGCACAAAAATGTATTTTAACAACATAGTTCTGACCAAACTGCTGATGGCAGGACAATTCTGCAGTTTCACAATAGGAATTGTGGGGTTCCTGCTGCCTTCTTAACTGCGTGATAAATTGCAAACCTCCTGCTTCTGTGCCACAAGCTCAGAGAGCATTGTGTGATCACCATTGTTTTCCTGATTTATTTTTCATGCCTACTGGTGCCCATATAAAATCTCTGTCTATTTATGCTCAGGCTGCCTTTTTTTTTTTCCCATGGATTATATAGCGCAACAATCAGCTTGGCAATTAATGTAAACATATATCACGGATGTGAATTACATTTTAATTCTCTGTGTCCATCATATCTGTCATCTCAATTTGTGCATTTGCCTTAGCAGTGTGGCTGTTAACTCCATCAGCAGGGCTCTAGAGAGCAGTTTGCTCAGGTTTGCACAAGGTCTGGGTCTGCACAGATTTTTATTTATATAAACAACAAAAAAAAAGTCTTCCATTTTCACCCAAGTTTTGCAGGGTATTAAGCCATGCAAAGCAAGGTGTATATACCTGTTTCTGTTTCTTGAATATGGCTGGAAGCTACCCTCAAGCACTAGTAACACACAGGAGCTTGTTTTCACCCAGACCTCTGTGCCTCATGTTTCCTGCTAGCTCTTTAAATAGATCCTCAGGGGCATTATCTGCCATGCTTTCACCACTGTTTAAGCAAGAGGAATTGGTGGAATTTTGATTATTTTCGTAACACACTGGGGACCATAACCAGAGTCCACTGACCATGACAGAGAGCCTGGTAATGGCTATGATAGGATTGGCTTCCAGCTGGAGAGTGAAGACCTTTGCCCTGAGCACCGTGAAATCTGAATTGGTCAGATTAAAAAGTGCCAGTGTAAGAAAAACAAGGAAGCAGATGTGAGTACGTGTCTGCCTACATAGGGGCTTACATGAGACCCTTGCTGTGCTAGCCAGAAACTAGACTAGCCAGTCTTCTCCTAAGCCCCGGTCCTGCCAGGCCATAGGAGTAATTTGATGGCTTCTGTTCTTTGACAGAGAGACTGAACAGCTTTGAACCTAGAAAAAAACAGCCCATCAATGATTTATTTCCAAGATCCATCAGTTAACCAGTTTTTAATCTATTCAGTATGTGCTTCAGTGATTCAGTTAAATGTTTTTAATAGGAATGTCATGTTGTATCAAGCAAAAGAACCTGCGGAAATCTATGTGAATTGTGTCAGCTGTCACTTTTTATTAACTAAGGCTTATCAAAAATGCTAGCAATATTTCTCCGTTAAATGCTAACATTTAAAAATTTATACTTTGTAGGGATGCTATTGTCTCATTAAAGTGTACTGCTAGTGTTCATTGTACCTGCATCCCACATTGTACATACACCTGTTCTTTACAGTAGTATTTATGTCGTGCTCAGTATACACCATGGCTTTTCTTGGAATCAATGCTAGGCTAACAAGCCTGCAGTCAGCCACATAATACCTTTCAGTCATTGGAGCCCTTGCCCACCATTAACACTTTACCTGTTCAAAAATGCATGCATCATTGTGCAGCATCAAACCCAGAGTACTTCCATGAAAAGGCCCATAGCGGGGAAGGTTGTCTGTTTCTGCATGCAAAAATTTCAGCTCTGCCAGAAGCCTCTACCAGAGATTTTGCAGATATAGTGAAGGTAAACACAGGATAGATTCTAAATTTTGGTGCAGCCTCTGGCTCTTAACACCTGCAGTTAACACTAGCATTGTTGAGTGAAGTTTAAGGTGTGCATGCATTGGTCATCACTTACACAGTGTTTGGAACATACAAACAACACCACATAATGTTGCTGGTTTAATAGAGACTGTAGAAATGTGGGCCACCTGAGGCAATACAAAATCTTGGTGAGCAAGAGTGTAACAAGGACAGAGTCCTAGTTCATGGAAAAACCCAGGAATACCTTACGATTAGCCAGTCATTTATGAAACACTGTAATGCCTAACTTGTGGCATCGTTACAAGCAAAGGACATGCAATGACACCGAGCAGTCGACTCAGATATGCTATAAAATAACAATCCTAAAATAGTAAACGTTGCAATGAATTATTAAAGTTGCTTATTTTAACATTTTATTTACTGAATTTTGCATTATTAAAATTACAAATCATCAGCTCACATTGTGTTGTCATTGAGTCTGGCCTCCCCGAGATTTACCTTGTTCCCATTCTGTCTACCCAGTTGGTTAACAAGATCTCAGATGCTGACCTTCTTCTCATTATACTCTTGTGATTCATGCCACCGATTCTCTTTTGCCCATTCCTTCTCATTTGAAATTTCTTGGCTGTGCCTGCAAAGCTTTGCAAGGCTCCATCACACCATGAATCTCTGATCATGTGTTTTCCCATATGCAGCACCTCTTGTCCTCCCTGTCCCAGAGTGCTACATTACTGCCTTCTTTCATCTAATTTTATCCTTGGCACTCATCTTTCCTACAATACTCAAATAAGAAAGAAAGTAAAATTGCTCGGTAAAATGAAATCCCTCATGACATGCCCAGCGTATGCCACCTTTCCCATGATTCTTTTCATACCGTATAATTTTTTGTATACCGTTACTGTAATATCTAGCAGTTCCACCTACAGGTCTATCAATGGATTCTTTGGCATGGTGGCAAGTAGAGACCACTCCAAGTAGAGACCAAGGCTTTGAGATGAAATTCCCTACAGTGAGCATCCCAAAAGGGAAGAATCTAATGCTAAAAATAGCACAGCAGATGGGAGAATTTTTAGATAGAATGAAAGAATAAAGGTGTAGAAACAACCCTACCTATGCCCTCCTGAGTTCCTGGGAAAAGCTTGGGTCTTTGTACCCCATTGGAGGAAACAGCACCAGCTGCAGGATGGTGTCCTGGTCTGCCTGTGGCTCTCTCCCTCTCCAGATCTTCTCTGATGTCTAGTTACAGCCTTTTGTGTAAAACATGACATAATAAAATCACAAAAAGAAGAACTATCCATCACAATTTCACAGAGAACCTGAGAGGGCAGGTCCCACAGACCTGACCTAAGTCATCTTCTACATCATTTATATCCTTCTTTGAGGTACAAGAAGCTGGATAAAGTTGATTCTCTCTGGGCAGGGAGTTCCGCAGCACACAGGCCAGGCAGCAACAGTGTAAGCGTGGTCTGTGTTCTTCTGTGGCTTGTATGTTTTATATTAAAAGACATCTATTTGTACCATTTCTCATGTGAATGCTGTCTGTCATTTTTTAAATAACACTTACCTGTTGTGGTGAAATATTAAAAAAAAAAAACACCTCCCTATCTAGTGAACATAGTCACACTGCTGGCAACAGCAGCTCATGTCACCCTAGTGACAGTGTTTGGCCATTAAATCTCACTTGCCTTTTTCTCCCTGAAAAGTCTCCCAAAAAATGAATTTGTGGATATTTTCAAAATTCCAGGTCAGTTGCTGATTAATTTTGAGACACTCAGTAATACCTAACACCCAAACAGAGATGCTTCTTACTGTATCTAGGAAAGCACAGCTCAGAAGCTGAGTTGGAGATGCTGTGCTGCTCACCAGTCAGTGCTAGCCATGTGTCTCCAGGTACAGATGTGTGGTTAGCAAGTGACCCTGTTAAAGCTACTACCTGCCCCTACCTGTGTCTGAGATCCTTGCCCTGCTTTGCGGGCATGCATGTGGGAGCTGCACCCGTCCTGATGCAGGTGTCTAAACACTGGACTAGTTCAGGTGGAGGAGACACGTGAAGGGATTCTGTCCAACCTCAGCAACCTCAGTTGTAGAAGATGTTGGATGAGTCCTGCCATAAATGTGCCTTGGAGGCCATGCCTTCCTCTCCACTTAATCCAAGGAGGAGTTGGGGCAGCAGTTCAGCCAGAGGCCGTGGCACTGCTGACATCAGACACGGCCAGCATTATTGTTGAGCTCCGTGGTACTTTGCCTGGTATCACCTGGCTCTCATGCCTTCAAGGTGTTTTAGGACTACTGTTAGCTTCCTTAATATTTACTGAACTCTTTTTAAGGACACATAAAGTGGAATCCATACGTTTCTGGCTTATTTTTAAAAATGGTTTTGTGTTTGTAATATAGCACAGTAATCATATAGTTTTTCCTATTCCTGAAAGTGGTGTTGCTTTTCTGTCGTGCTCATGCCCTCTTTGTCATTACAAGAATCATAGAATCATTTGAGTTGGAAGGGACCTTTAAATGTCATCTAGTCTGCTCATTCCTTTCCTCTCCCAGCTTGTGAAGCTCATGAGGTTCTCCTGGGCCCACTGCTCCAGCCTGTCTAGGTCTCTCTGGATGGCATCCTGTCCCTCAGGTGTGTTGACCGCACCACACAGCTTGGTGCCATCTGCAGACTTGATGAGGGTGCACTCAGTCCCACTGTTGGTGTCGTTGATGAAGATATTGAAGAGCATTGGTCCCAGAACGGACCCCTGAGGGACTCCACTCATCACTGATCTCCATCCAGACATTGAGCCATTGACCACTATTCTCTGGCTGTGATCTTGTAACCAGTTCTTCACCCATCAAACAGTCCACCCACCAAATCCATATCTTTCCAGTTTAGATAGAAGGGTGTTATGGGGGACTGTGCCAAAGGCCTTACTGAAGTCCAGAAAGATGACGTCAGTGGCTCTTCCCTTGTCCACCGATGCAGTTACACCTTCATAGAAGGCCACTGGGTTGGTCAGGCAGGACTTGCCCTTGGTGAAGCCATGCTGATTGTCTCGCATCACCTCCCTGTCTTTCCCCAGGTTTTTTCCATTTCAGGCTGAAGATCAGAAAAAGCAACTCCTAAGGCAGAATGCAAATTAAGAGTACTGCCATATTCTTTAGGTTTCCCATAAAGAATTCTATACAGTCTAAATACTTTCTTGCAAATTATTCCCTGGAAGGTTAATCAAAATAATGCCAGTGTGTATTTCCTTCTTTGGTTTAGCCATCTGTGCCAAAACAGCATGCTCTGCATGGCAAAGCCAAGATACATTTCCGAATGCAATACCTAGCACCAAGGCTTCCTGCACCTGGCAGTATTAGGACAATGACTTGCAGATGCTGGCCTCTGTGATGTTCTCAGTTAACTTGGCACAGTCTAATCCTGGTAGGATTCCACTCTTGGTGGGTTGCTTGCAAAATCTGTCAACTGAGATGGATGCTCAGTGCTGAATAAGCTTTGTTTACTATTTGTTTGTGTACTGGAAATGAATTGGAAGGCTCTTTGATCACCTTCTGGCCGAAAAGCAGTGCTAGAGAAGTTTTCTCTGCAAAGATCATTTGGAATCTTACTTAATACTTTCTGAATCATGTAGAAGCAAAAATAAATATTGATATCCTACAGATACTTCAGAGCATGTGAAATAAGGTTCAAGTGAGTGTCCCAAAGACTTCTGTCGAAGCAGGAACAAGGTGATATCTTCTGTTCTGTTTTCAAGACATTTTTTTTTTTTTTTTTACAACCTCAGCCAGACAGCTTGACAGAATGTAAACCCAAGAAAGCTCCCTTTATAGTATTTGGAATTAAGTACTGCACAGATATTTTGTTAACATCTGCCTGCTTCAGTTTAGGGAACTGAAACTGATTCATCTGAGGAAGTTGCTGGCAAGTGACATATAGAAAAGCTGAATTACAGCCAGCACCAGAATCATAAAAATGCACCGTTTTGTTCAGGGGAGTGATTTTTGTCATTAGCCATGCCAAAACCTGCCTTCGTTGACAGAAATGGATGAGAGCACATTATCTTATCTCAACATCCAGTTTATCGGGTCACACACTGACAGTGTCCTGATTGCATCCCTGATCCCGCTGAGATGACAAAGCCAAGATTGTTCCTAGCTCAGGAGAAGCTTCTTCTCTAAGTCCACATCTTTGAAAATGGGGTGTGCAGCCACCCTGCCCCATGGCAATAGGCAGTCCTTGCAGGGAGCCGTTCTACAGCACCGCTTTGTCCTCCCCTTCATGCCACCTTGGAAGAGCTCTGGTATCAAGGAGCTATCTGCAGACAGCAGCAACCTCTGCTACTGCACTTGCTCTCTAGCTCTGCCTGAGACCCCTCAGAGAAGTCTTCCCTGGATAAAGGGATTGCCACCCAAAAAAGCCCATCACATGAGGGATGAGCTGCCAAACTCCCTGTTGCTGAGGAGGTGAATCTTTTAGGGCTTTTTTTTTTTCCTTTTGTGAATGAGGGCAAGGGACAACATTGCTCTCCTCTACAGTAAAACAGTCATTAGGGAAATCTCTGGGGATGTTTCTGGATTATTTTAACTTTTTTTTCTGTCTCATCGGTGCTGAGGCCCTACCAAGTAACACTGCAAATACTGAAGTGAGAAAAAGAGGAGGAAAAGTCATCTGTCTTCTAACTTTTTGTGCTTTGTCATCTTGGAAGGTGATTTTTTTTTTCTCTCACACTGCAAGTTGTTTATACCTCCTGGGAGACAATGTTAATGGAGGAAAAACAATTAGATGGCTCTGGGAAAGTCTTCAGGAAAACTGCTGCCTTCTCTTGACTCTGAGAGAGTAAATGTATGGCTGAGCTCGTTAACATGGACAGATGCTTGAACAGCATCTTTAGCACACATGATAAAAAATGAAAGGCTGCAGATATTCAAAAGATGAAACTTCTATTCAAACAAACACATTTGTTAATTATAGCACAGTTAAAAGACATTTGGAAGTGTTGAGCAAATAGCTTCATTCTGTAAACAATAAACTTATAGGTACAAGTACTATTAAGCCATGTTGATCTTAGGAGAAATGTCTCTGAGTTTCAGCTAGTTACATCTGCCTTTATCACTGTACTATATGTCTTGCATGCACCCTTATATGCCAAATATATAAATATCAAAGTTCCTTCCATATCAAGAAGATTTGAAGGCAACAGGGACTTTAGGAAACCTGTCAGCCTGTGTGTCAAGGATGTGTTTGCAGTGCATTTACATTAGCAGCAAAGGTGCAGGAAACAGGATTATGCACCTTTGCTCGAATATTTAACAGTTCATTAGATTGTAAAACAAACAGATCTCAAGCTGTTTGCATATTCATTCCCAGGCATTCCCTAAGAAATCAACAAAAAATTTGAGGAAGCTCTGCAGTAATTCACTGAGTGCATTCAGATGCTTTGAACTTAAAATATATATATAAAGATTTAACAACATTGTGTGAGGGGGCTGGTTTTTACTGTGCTAATGCATATCAGTGTTGTAATGAATGACCATGTACTTCTGGAAACATTTTGAGGAGGCATCTTAGGTCCCTCAGACTTTTTTGATGACCTTATGCATCAACTGAATTTTTTAATATGCATAATGCTTCCATTATTATGTTTTTAAGTTGACATGATGCTGGATACGCAATGGTTCAAACCAAACACCAAGCACTGATTTCATTTTAAGTGTCCTGAAGGTATTATAGCAGAATAAAACAAATATTTTTTGTTAAATTATACAACTGTTTCCATGTATTCTGTATTTTCAGGTGTGAAAAATCCAGAAAGAAAATGTTTGTAGTAATACTTTATTCATTAACATCCTTTAGAAGATCTTAAAAAAAAAAAAAAAATCAAAGCAAATTTCTATTGCTCTTCTCCCAAGCATTTCAGAAAAGTTATAGCAACAGATGTCCCATTTGGATGTCCCATAATGCTGACAGCAACATCGTCCAAATATGCTACCAAATATGTGCTGGATTATAAGAAGAGTGCAAAATCTGTTCTTAAACCACTCACCCTGACCCACTGAGCCAGCACTTGTGCAAGGCAGTTCAGCTTTGCAATGTGCTGGGTGCTGAAAGGCGATGCTTTGAGAGAAGGACTGCTGAAGGCCATGGGCACAGCACAGGTGATGCTCAGCATCCTGCAGGATGAATCCTCTTTGAAATGAACAGACCATCTCTAGGTGGTGTCATTTATTCTATCACAAGCTTCCCAAATAAACCAGTTCCCAGAGGAACTTCATGTTATTAAAGAGCTGAGAACAGGTAAGTTTCTGCTCTAATTAAGAAAATATGAGTAAATAGAAAGGACATAATGTAAAGTCAAGGGTCAACTGCATGCTGTTTAAAAGTCTGTTACCAGAAAGAAGGGCCAGACTCACAGCTGTTGTAAATCACTGGCTTCCCTGTTAATGATCTGAAGCTCTTTTGTTGCAAAGTGCCCTGTGACATCCTTCTGCAGGATGCCGTGTGACAATATTCCTCTATCGTGCAGTAGCTAAAGATTTTGTTGCAATAACGGTTAAATCCATAGGGCTGCAGAATTACTCTCAGGCAGAAGAGCAGCCTTTGAATGGTAGTTCCATAAATGAGCCATTATGATCATGAGTGAGAAGATCTGGAAAATCAGATACAGGGGAACTCTGATTTCAGCCTTCCAGTACTTGAAGGGAGCCTATAAACAGCAGGAGGAGCGACTTTTTATGCAGGTAGATAGTGATAGGACGAGGGGGACAACGGTATTAAACCAAGAGAGGGGAGATTTAGGTTAGATGTTAGGAGGAAATTTTTCACTCAGACGGTGGTGAGGCACTGGCACAGTTTGCCCAGAGAAGCTGTGGATGCCCCATCCCTGGAGGCGTTCAAGGCCAGACTGGATGGGCCCTGGGCAGCCTGGTCTAGTGGCTGCCAACCCTGCCCACAGCAGGGGGGTTGGAACTAGATGATCTTTAAGGTCCTTTTCAACCCTGGTTATTCCATGATTCTATGATTCTGATTTGTAGCTGATAGAATGGTGCTGACCCAAACTGCAGTTGGGCGGTAATGGCTGCAGCTGTCCTGGCCACCAGTGACCTTACAAACAATAAACACACAGAAATTCAACCTCTTTGATCCAAAACTGAATTTTGTCCTCTGTCTTCCATGGTTTTGCATCAGGATCATTTCAGAAAACAGTAACCTATAGGTGGCATTCAAGGACAGCAAATTACTCTGATTCTGTACACAAGTGTAGTGCTGCCCCTGTTGCCCACACAGGAATGTTATGAATTGGTTTATTTGTCACAAACTGTGAGCTTTACAGGCATGGCCTGGCAACATCCCTGCGGGTGAGGAGCACAGCACGAGCTGAGCCACATCCCTATGGGGTGGTGAGTTGTGGGCCCGCAGGATGGCAGCCAACAGCGCTGAGGCCTGCTCTGCCTCCTGCAGCCCGCTGCTGGGAGGGGAAGGGCACAGGCTCCAGCTGCTGAGCCTGGATGTCGACAGCGGTGCTGAGCTGAGCTGGAGGGTGGGGGACAACTTGCTGGTCCCTCCACCAGTCTGCAAGATGCAAAGGAAAATGAAATGTAGAACATGAAGTGATAGCAGTGCCACCACCTTCTGTCTTACACCAGTGCAGAAAGACTCAAGGCTAGATGTGAGGGAGGAAGAGAATAAAGCACATGGGAAGGCTGAGGGACAGCCCAGGCACACAGGTGGCTGCTGGCATTGGGGTGCTGGTGCACTGGAGTGGGGTCACTCATGGCGTTATCTGCTGTGTCCCTAAGGAGCAGCAGCCAGGCAAGACCTAGCCAAGTCGGACCCATAGCACCTGCGTGAGCTTGGGTTGTAAGATGGATTATCCAGGGAACAGGGCATGCAGTCATGGTACAGCAGCATTACCTCATCTCTTTGCCAAAGTGCAAACTCCATGTAAGTGTCTTGAGCTGTGAAGGAACATCCTGCTCTTCAAAATTGAGCCTTTAATCCACACATTAGCACAGGCCAACCCTTCAGAGTATCTCCACGTGATTGAATCACCCCAAAACCTGGGATTTCATCCCAACAATGCTTGAACTCCCCCGATACTGTCCTTATGTCATACCTCATCCCAGCTGGCACCAGGGGATACTGGTCTACACCAATGTACCTTCACCTCGTGTGCAGTTAGAGATCCCAGTAAAAACCACCCGCATCCTTTCCATCTCCTTCATCTCCCATTAACCTTCACAACGGAGGGCCTCCTCTCCCTTAACACCCACAACTGCTGCATCCAGGGCATGGGGCAGATGGCATAGCCCTTCTCACAGGGCAGTGATGTGCTGCTGCCTGCATTGCCTGCTTTTGCTAATTTCAGGAGTCTGCAGGGGCGTGCAATACCCTAATTCTGAACTTAAAAGGTTTCCTTGATGAATCCAGGGCTTGGACAATGCTCAGGTATCATCCCCAAGGTCACACCTTGTTTTGTTGTAGTTGTGACACTCTCCTTTGCACAAGCAACCTGTCCACACAAGGACTTTTTGTCTGCAGATTTGGTAAAGTATTGTATCGGGGGTAATTAAAGCAGTCGGTTTCTACAGCACGTTCTGTCTGTTTCTTCTTTTCATTATTAGATGTGATGACACATTTATTTGCCTGTGTGGCTTCCCGCAGATGGCATGGAAATTTTGTGATCAAATGGTACAAGTAAACCAACTGTCAGCTCCGATCACAGCTTCCCATATTGCCCCGCTGGTGCAAGAATGCTGCTTTAATAAAGGGCTCTTTCTTTTTGAAGTGATACTGTGTGCAGAAGGATGCAATCTGAGAGTACAATGCCAACATTGATGTTAACAAATTCAAAGCTCTGTTAAAAAAATTTATGTTCTTGCTATAGTGTTTATTTGCAAATTACTTATAAAAAGTGACTATATGAATTCTCTTTTTTCTTTCTTTTTTTTTTTTTTTTAATGGCAGTCAGTCATTTAAATGCTCAGGAGTTTCCCTTAAAATTTGAAAGAACCAAAACTTACAGAAAAATCACTGAAACATTTACATCTAATTTTCTTTAATTTTTTTGAAACATATTGAATCAAGTTTACTAAAATAGCTATATTTGTACAGTAATAATAAGGGATCATTATTAGCAAATGCATTTTAAATCAATTAATATTTTTCATGGCAAACTGAATAAAATACAAAATACTGTAGGTAGTGAATAGTTAAATTGCTTTGAAAATTCTGGCTTCACAATAATCTAGTGTAAATTAATACAAAAAAAAAAGGAAGGCGAAAAAATATCAGTTCTATTGCTGGGTTTTATTTGGTTTAAAGTAGGAAGTTGGTTTCTAGGGAGAACAGCTGTAGGTTAGAGGTTCTCTGGGCAATGCCAAGGCACATGCTTGCCTGTTGCCGAGCAGCTGCCCTCTACCACCTCTGAACACATCAGGCTTGTCTTGAGAGCACAGGAATTTTGATCTGGCACTTAGGAATTTAATAGGATTTCTGCTTGGTAGTTTGGTTATTGAATGAGCAACATAAATGATGCAACAAAGAAAAAAAAAACATTCATTTGCTGTTCTAGCCTTTTCTGCTATTCACAAATTATCTGTGAACAGAATTTGATTTTGACAGATTCGCTCAATATTCAAAATAGTCAGAACATATTCTAGGCTATGTCTTGTTTGCAAATTATTTGTTTTCAGTACGGGTGTGTATTCGTTTGTCAAGTGTCATCCTCTGCTGTTGGGTGGAGGAGTAAAAGATACCACAGCAAAGACAGGAGGAAGCAAACTTTACACACTAGTAAGCATCTGCATAAGGAGCGAGCAGGCTCTGCCCACTGATGTTGATCCCTGATCTTCTTGCAGAAATCTGTTGGGGCAGCCAGATTTGACGAGCCTCTCCTCTGCCTTCCATCAGGTAACCTAACCAAGAGGCTGGGAGTACTCTGGAATTTGCGTGAGCGTTACACAGGGAGGGGAAAACCAGTGATGGAAGCAGCCGATGGCCTGGGTTTGGCAGAAGACAGGGGAAATTCCTTGTGATGGGGTGCTGGTGCCCAGCTTGAATTCCTTACAGGTTGTCACTGGCACAGCATTCAGACCTCCTGCCATCCCCCTGGCACTCTCAAGAGACTGATTAAAAGGAGAGATCAATGTATGGCTCTGCAGCAATTTCACACTGAGAGAAAATTCCTTCCTCCTCCTGATATAATTAAAATAACTGACATTTTTCTATGTTAATAAGCCACTTTATTTCTTGGTGGCGCTTGTTGGGGCATAACGAGCTCCAGCATGGGCTGGTCTGACGATGTACATTGTCCTTTTTAGTTCTGTAGATACAGACGGTTTCTCAATACCTCACGAAAGATCAATTTGACTAAGATACAGTATTTAGTATCAAAATTTCTCATGCGCATATTAAATAGTGTTTTTAAAGGTCATAGCAATTTAAATGGTGATCTGATGAACCTTGCAGTTTAGTGCATTATGCATTAGATACGAGTATTTTCAGATTTTTAAGTCAAAGATATTAAAAACCGTTATTCTCTGATTTTATTCTGGAATGTTTGCCTTTTCTGCTGCCTCTGCTCATGGATGTTGTTTATGTGCTGAGTGCTCATGAAAGAAACAGGCTGCTTTCAGCTGAGGGAAGGTGCTGTGCTCAGCTGTTGGCCCCTCACTACAAGAAGGACATGGAGCTGCTGGAACATATTCAGAGAAGAGCAACGAAGCTGGTGAAAGGACCAGAAAACAAGAGTTACGAGAAACAGATGGGGAACTGGGGCTGTTTGGTCTGGAGAAGAGGATGCTGAGGGGAGACCTCACGGCTCTTTACAACTGCCTGAAAGGAGGTTGTAGCGAGGATGGTGTTGGTGTCCTTTCTCTGACAAGTGATAGGACACAAGGAGATGGCCTCAAGTTGTGCCAAGGGAGGTTTAGATTGGATATAAGGAAGACTTTCTTCATGGAAAGGCTGGTAAGGCATTGGAACAGACTGCCCAGGGAGGTGACAGAGTCTCCATCCCTGGAGATATTTAAGAGACATGCAGACGTGGCACTCAGGGATGTGTTTTAGTGGCAGACATGTAGTGGATGGCTGGACTTGATCTTAAAGCTTTTGTCCAGCCTAAATGATTCCATTATTGTAATTTCTCCCTCCCTCTGCTGCTGTCCCCGCTGACGACTGTACCCATCAGCCCCCAGGGAGCACCTCCTGCTACCGCAGGGCTCTTGCTCTTGGGAAAAGTGTTTGCAAAAGAATCCACTCCTGAATACACACTGACCTGTCTCATTTCAGCTACCTCGAAATAAACTGTCTGGTTTGAGGAAAAATCAGAACGGTTTCCTAAGGGTCTTGTTACATTGCCAAGTGCAAATTGCAATTGGAATTGACTGTTAAAGATCTGGGTGGAGCAGGTTAAACATCTGCCAGATTTATTACCGTTTTATTTGTACTTCATCTGTAACTGGTACAATTAAGCCAATCAGAGTAAGCATATCAAATCTAATTTACTCTCTAATGGACCAAAAAGGAATGGATAAACAGAACGCTACTAGATCCAAATGATTAAACATGTCTCTGAGGTATTTTTTTCTATTTTGGCATCGAAGAATCATGGTCGTTATGCTATAATTAACCACTAAGGAGTGATGTAAAGCAGCTTGAGCATTCATTCATTTTTCCTATGGTTTTATAAAAATGCTCAACAAAACATGAGAATGCAATGAAATAAATTCTATTGGAATTGGTACATTTATTTATATAACCTTTTACCTTATGTCTAGGACCCTGATAGGATTGATACATACAGAGAGATGTGTCAATCAAATCAGATGAAAATCTGTTGCATGGATCCTTTTCACAGGCCATTTAAAGACAAAATTCGGCATATATGTGAATAGCTGACTATGATACACACACCACGTTCTGGTTCGTTAGCTGTCCATAAAAGTTAAAGGAACATAACCAGGACTAATCTGATATTTCATATTTTAAAAGTATGCAAAACGGAGGTGGGGGCCACAGGATCTGTGTGCGGCTCCCTGCTGACCCTGAAGGCTTCTTCCTCCAGGAAGAACACCTTCATTTACAGCTGTTTGCTCATACTGCCAGCTGGAAAGAGGATTTAACCTAAAATATGTTAGCTAAAACAAATTAACTGAAAGCATCTATGAATACATAACATGATTGAACCGTATCATTTGGAAACAACCCTTATTTTGGAACAACTTGCTTTGTAGCACCAGTGTGATGCCATTGAGTTTTCACATTTGGGGAGCACCCGTTTGTAAAATGGTTTCCCTTGGTGCTGCTTTGCACCCCCTTTCTCCTCACTGCACCTCATCCTTGACATATGTGCTCTCGCGTGAAGTGATATTGTAACTCTTCCACCTTCCCTGTTTTAGCTGAGACAGAGCTGAACTTCTTCATAACGTCTGGTACACTTCTATGTTCTGGCTTTAGGAGAAAAACAATGTTGATAACACAGCGGTGTTTTACTTGGTGCTGAGCAGTGCTGTAGAGAGCCGCGGACATTTCAATCTCTCAGCTTCTCGTACTGTCCTGCCAGCAAGGGGGACTGAGGGGACACAAGATCCTGGGAGGGGACAGAGCCAGGACTGCTGACCTAAACTGACCAAAGGGATGTTCCATAGTATATGGCATCATGCGAACTTTAAAAACAGAGGGGAGTTGGATGGGAGGCAGCCGTTGCTCAGGGATTGGCTGGGCATCGGTTGGCGGGTGGGGAGCAATTACATTGGCATCATTTGTTTTGCAATATATTCATATATATATTTATATTATTATCATTGCTGTTATTTGTCTCTTCCTTTTCTGTCCTAGTGAATAGTTTTTATCTCAACCTACGAGTTCTACTTTTCTTTTTTTTCCTGATTCTCTCCTCCATCTCACTGGGAGAGGGGGAGTGAGCGAAAGGCTGTGTGGTTCGTAGCTGCCTGCCGGGTTAAACCACTCCACCACCATAGGACAGCAGGCATATATTGCCATTGATGGCTTGGCTTGAAATAGCAAATGCATTGTAAATGTGAATGCATTTCATTCTGTGGCGAGACCCCTCTGCAAATATCAGTCTTCCGCAAGGACTCATAGTTTCTGCAACCTCCCAAAGTTCTTCTTAGCTGCAGATTTGTTAGGGTACAAGTCTCTGTGCAGGAGCAGAGCACCTGTTGGGCATAGACACAAGGAAGGAGAAATTATTCAGCCTTTTGTGAGAAAACATGTTTCCCTGTAACTTCTAAGTGCACATGGAAATTTAGCAAACAACTGAAGATATTAATAGCAGCATTCATGCTCTGAAAGCAGTACTTTTCACAACTGAGGCTATCATCATTCACTTAAACAGTAAAATCCCGGTGACAGTTTTCAGTCTGCGCTTGTACAAAATCTAGCGTGAAGGAGTCCTGGCCCGCAGCTGAGCCTTCAGAATAACATAACCATCAGACATACTATGTTGCTATAGCAAATTTACCACTGTCTTGGCATAGACTAGAGCGCATATTTTTATCAGTCGTTACCGTTCCCAAAATATTTTCACAAGTGTGGCCACCAAGAGGAGGGAAGCATTTGCACAGCCGGTGTCAGCGTGCGCTCCCTGGTGCGGCAGTGCCGTGGGGAGCTCCCTGTTGCTCAGTGAGATCTGCACTCCGGCAAGCTGGGCTGGTGAGAGCACACCAAACCTTGGCGCTGGCCTTTGGGATGCTGAAAGAAAAGGGACGTCAGCCTGAGGCAATTTGGGCAGCTCCTCAGTGCTTCGCGCCAAAGGCCAGCCTGGTAAACCCATCACCTGCGTGCTTCCCGACCCTCCGGAGCCAAAGACAAAGTGGGCTCCAATAGCAGAAAACCTTAGAAGTGCTGGACCCAGTGATCCTTGTAGGTCCCTTCCAGCTTGGGGCAGTGTATGGTTCTACTATTTTGCCCTGAAATGGCATGGGAGAGCCTACGTGGCCAGTGAGAGCTGAGCTTGCTGGAAGTGAAGAGTTGGTATAAATGTACAAAACGATTTGGCCTGGGCTAAATGCCAAATACAGACAAACATTTTTCCTTTTTCTTAGGCATAATGTGAATGAACTCAACATCAGTGCTCAGATGCAGAACTGTGCAAACATGCTATTCACATACCTTCTTCCATTTGCTTGGGTTGCTACCGTGGTGTGACACAATCCCAATGCAAAGGCACAATCCCAATGACAAGGCTCAATCCCAATGACAAGAACCAGACTCCCCAGGTGTATGTGCTATGCATTCTTTATTTCAAGAGCGAGATGCACGCCACAAGCCTGCCGGATAATCTGCAGATCTTTTGCTATAGCCTTTTCTTTGTAATGTTTTATTTAAGGAATTGAATCAATAAACCTATTCCTGTAATACTGACCAAACAGCTGTTGCGTTTGGTGCATGGCTTTTGGGATTGATGATCCATGGAGTCAGTTCAAAGGACGCACGTACCCTGCCTCGCTGCCTGAGGGTACTGGCTGGTGCTGAGTCATTGGTTATGAACTGAATCACCTCAAGGAAAGGGAATTCTGCACAGAAGTATTTTGGACCTGAGTGTGGGAATAGATGCTGAAACGCAACATCTGCCTACAGATTTCTGTTCCTTTGGTTTCACTTAGGCTTACAGCTGGGTGTTAAGTAATGCAGTTCTAGAAACATATGTAAAGAACAAAACAAGATGCTTATTTTCAAAGTGGCAGACCAAGTCAAAATTACAATGAATAATGTAGCTAGCATGATTAATAATTACTTTCTTTTAAAAGTATAATGAGTATCATTTTGATAGGTGGATTTAATGTACCATACCTAGCAAACATTTATTTTGAAAAACACTTAAAAATGCTTTAACTAATCTCCTGGAAAATAACTGTGTACCAAATGAAAGGGACAGGAGGCACCTGAGACTGCAGATCAAAGCCTTCAGTGAGCTGGCTTTAATTAGCAGCAAGATAGTGACGAAATACATTTCCAGAGTCCTGATGCCAAAGCTAAAATTCAAAGTACTTATCCCTGGAAATGCAAAGGGGCAGATATGTAAAAGAATTTAAGCACATAAAAATGGATGAGGGGTAGGGCTGGGAGAGACACAAAGCCAAGAACTCCAGCTGGAGCAGGGCTGGGAATGGGCTGCCAAAAGGAGGGCTGCAAAGATGCTTTGATGGGAAGCACGGACAGAGGCTGAGGATGGAACCAGCAGCTAGATTAGGAGAAAAGATTTGGTGAGAGTCCTTCTGTTCAGAAATGGGATGTAAGGGTGCTAGATGTTTGCCGTATCTACTTTTCATGCAGATTCATGGGTTTTGGTCCTTGATCACCATATCATTACTTTTATGCTGTGTGACTGCGTGATGGCAGTATAATGGATGAGTCTTGTACTCAGCACTGCAAAGCTTGAAGTAAGGCCCTGCAAGATGCACACTTTCTTTACAGGTTTACATTTCACGCTTTCTCCTGTGGTCTCTCCTTCTGACACTAAAAGTCTTCTTGCTGTTATTCAGCAGTGATTTCAGTTTCTCCATGCCTAGTTCACCTTGTGCATTGCAGAGACGCATTATGGAGGAGCTACGCTCCTGGTGCAGGGATTGCTGGTGAACATCTCTGCATGTGGGCTCTTGCAAACCCACAACTGTCGCAAACCTGGGGTACAGTTGCTGTCAGGTTCAACCTCAACCTTTTAATTCCAGGTCCTTATAACTGTGGTTAAGAAAGTCAACTTGGTGTAGAAGCTGTTGCTCGCAAAGGAAAAGCCCTTCGTACCACAGGTACAAAGGTCCTTGCAGGAAGCAGATGTGTTAGGAGGAAGAATGCTTGTTTTCTGTTTGTGAATATGACCTCTTCAGTCGTACATCATCTGTTGGCAGATATTTCCATACAAATCAGCCCTTGTGTCAAATTAAGGTCTGTTTGAACTGCTCTCTCATCTAGGTCGAAACCACTGAAAGTGCTGCCTTGGTATGATACATGCATTTCACCTCCATTAAAGTTTTGGATTTCTGAATCTGTTGCTCTTCACAGGCAGCTGTATGTACTGCTGGCTCTTTTGGCAGAATAAAATGGCAGAAGCACTGCAATCAGGAGGAGAAGGAGGTGTCAGGCACAAGGAGAGGGAGCCAAAAGGCCCAAGGCTATAGAGAGATTACCAAGTGATAATACTGGGACAAGAAAGCTTGCTCTCTGTGCTTATTAGAGGGATCCTGGTATGGCTGTCTGCTGTTACTGAAGTAACACGACTTTCAAAATTAGGAAGGAGATATTTAGATTACAGAAGATTTACTATTGCATTGAATTTGCCAAAACTTCTGTTTAGATTTTATTTTTGAACTGGGAAATATTAGCCATCCATTCTCAATCTACCTAAGATAGTCATCCTGAATCCACTTCAGGTTTAACCATGCAATACCATCCGTGTCATGCAACCTGACAGCTGGCTGCCCAACTGGCTGCGGAGTGGTGTCTCGCAGGGCTTTAGTTCTACAGCAAAGCCAGAGCATGGAGGTGGGACTGAGCTCCTTATCCTACCTCCACCTCTGCAACCTGCAGGAAGAGCTCGGGACGCATGCAGCACAAATCCCAATGGTGACACAGACGCTGCCTCAGAAGTCGCAGGCTGTGTCATCCCTCCTGCCCCCTCCTCAGACCCCCAGCACCACCAAATCATCCCAACAGCCCCGGGGCCCATATGCACTCCGTCCGCCCCAAAGCCAGCACAATCCCACCCCACACATCTGGAGAGGGACCAGCCTCAGCCCCTCATCCCCCACTCACCCGCTGCCAGACACAGCCCTCCGCTTGCCTCCTCCAGCTCTGCCTTCCCCTCCAGGATGCTGTGAAAATGGGCATTCATAATTAGTTTTTCATTTTAGTAAAACCTGCTCAGCCATTCTGTGACACGGTTCATTTGTGACTTTATTAAAAATAAATAAATAAATAAATAAAAATCTTTATTTTACACAGAAATAATTTTATGAGTGAAGTGCAGAGTGCTGCCAGTTCTCTCCCCAGTGGCTCATCTACAAAAGGTTTTCAGTAGAGATAAGAGAGGGCAGATCAGAAACTTCTGCCTCCTCTGCCAGAGGACATAAAGCATGGAGGCAGCTGACAAAAGGTGGCAACAAGACAGCAAAACCATGTTGCTGCAGAGATACAAAATCCTAATGCCATAAAAATAGCATTGCTGAAAAATAAATGTAAGGTATGAGCACGCATTCAAAGAGAGCTTGAGGAAGGCAGAAGGATGTTTATGTAAACAGAGCCATTCCTGCTGTTGCAGAGGTTTGGGAAGCTTCCAGGTGGCAGGCCCACTTAGTGACCCCTGCGTGCAGTCAGGCTGGCTTAGCACTCACTTCTCGCAGCAGTCTCCTGCTACCTTTCCTCTTTCTGCTTCTGGAAGAAGATTCAGGTTGCCCCTTTGTGTAATCTCTGATGCGACTGATTGTGCATACCTTACTGATTAGTTGTGGACTGAATATTAATATTATAGACTGCACGAGTCAAAATACCCATTTTCATGATACCGTGTGGATATATTTGGATTACATATGTCTCCTTATGTAAAAGAGATCTCCTTTTAGTAACACATTGTCTGCTACATTTGCCTAGCACCCCCTACCATATGGTCTTTAAAACAAGCTGTTGCATTTCAAGAATGTCCCTAGTAATTAACAGGAAAAATATTGTATTTTTTTTCTGAATAAACTAGAAGACCTTGCATCAATTATGACTTATTTTTACCTCCGGCTAGTTGTTCCTGTGAGCCATAAAATTGCTTCCTTCTGTGAGGTCCCTCAGCCCTAGTCTGTCAGTTCAACTTCCAGTACCAGTGCTCACAGTAAATGCAAAGTAAGATTTTCCCAACCATCTTTTCATCTCCCTCTTCCACTTTGCCTCTAAGCTTCTTGAAATCATTAAAATTAATCTGCTCTGAGATCTCCTTTTCATCTCTACTTTGCTCCCTTTATTCTTCTGCATGGATCTTTCCTCTCTTTCTTCCAGAAACCTGCATCTGAACCAGTCTCAGAGCTGCCATTTGCAGAGCTTGGACCTCTTTGTTTTCTTTGGACAAAGAAATAGCTTTT
>VXAV01007964.1:340226-368519 GCA_013399715.1 Alectura lathami
AAAAAAAAAAAAAAAAAAAAGCCTTTATGGCTTTCTATCCTTCCAGTTCATCTCCCTAGCACTCCAGCAATAAATATTTTTGCTGTATGGGCTCCTTGTTCCCTTCTTATCCTTTTAGTCTCTGCAAGACTCTAAGTCTTCAGATTCTTCCCCTTTCGCTCCTTACCTCGATTCTGGCCCATGTAATTTCTGTATTGGAATCTATAGACATATCTATAGATACATACCTGTATCTACAACTATGAGTCTCATGGTCCTGTAATTCTGACTTTCTTCATTCCAGTTTCTTTCCTTTATGCTCTGCCCAATAACCCCTAGACACTCAGAAGTTTTCTTAAATCCAGAACGATGGCAGTTGAGGGAGTTGTGTATTCCTGTCAAGTTCTCTCCTTTCTGTGGCCATTGCAGGTTAGTTTGACATACACCTGTCTAAAACCAGAACACAAGATAACCACTGTAAGAAAAAATTGAATATTTTTCTTCTCTTGATACTTAGGCTCCCCTTCTTGAAAGCTCCATACTAAATTTGTATTATCTTGGTTTAAATGGCTTTCTATCCCCATCATATAGGAATTTTTTGTACAAGTTTATAGCAAATTCCCAATAAAGTTAGGAACCTCTTCAACCAGAATTTTACCTATGAATTGTTTCATTTGAATATTTATTTTTGAATGTGGCTTGCAAGTGAAAATGATGGTTGAATGGCTACATTTCTATTTGCCAAAGACTTTCTCAGGAACATTAAAGCTTCAAACTTTGATCTTCTTGAGTGAGTGTGCCAAAGGAATTATTAATGTATCACTGTCCTAAGAAGTAAAGCTGTTGTGATTTCTTATATGATGATTTTTTTACGTCATAGCCTGACCCATAATGTATTTGAAAGGCCCCCGGGACTGTTCAGCCTGGAGAAGACTGAGAGGGGATCTGATCAATGCTTATAAACACCTAAAGTGTGGGTGTCAAGTGGATGGGGCCAGGCTCTTTTCAGTGGTGCCCAGAGACAGGACAAGGGGCAATGGGCACAAGTTGGATCACAGGAGTTCCATCTGAACATGAGGAAAAACTTCTGCCCTTGGAGGGTGACAGAGGACTGGAACAGGCTGCTCAGAGAGGCTGTGGAGTCTCCTTCCCTGGAGATGTTCAAAACCCTCCTGGACACTTTCCGGTGCAACCAACTCTAGAGAACCTGCCTTAGCAGGGGGGTTGGACTGGATGGTCTCCTGAGGTCTCTTCCAACCCCTATGATTCTGTGATTGTGTGCGATTCGGTGTGATATGAACTTTGGCATTGTGAGTTGAGCCAAAGGGAGGTCTCCTTTTTATTTGAGAGGTCAGAACACCTTTATATGGTGATGGTATATCATCTTCATGTTCAGCTTTATGTACTGTAATTCTTTATGCAGGTGTATAAATTACTTTGGCCTGGTCTTCAATTCAGAAAGAGGGCAAGATTTCCTAGAAAGTTAACATGAAAAAATGTGTTGTGACCAGTGACCTGCTTGCCTGAGCTTCACAGGATCTGACCAAAGCCTGAAGCTGGAGACTGCTGTCTGCTGAAGACTTTGGTCATGGAAGACAAAAATAATACCTGGGAAACACTTTGATGTGTTGACAGTTTTTTGACAAGCACAGGTTTGGCCTTGCATGGCTTAAGCAAAACTATGCCAGAGCTAATCTTCTGTAGGCACTCGGATATCCTAGAAACAATAGTGGCTTCCTCTGTTGACATGGGCAGTTTTTGTACTTTTATTTTAAGAAAGCTTCCTTTCAACATTGACAGCTAGTTTGTGTGTCCCACATACTTACATGGTTATGGGATATTCCCTCCTGGGAGATTTCTATATGTCACAATGTCTCCTCCAAGAAAGCTGGAAAATCCGTATTTCCTTTAGACTGAATCACCATTTAATTTTGGCATGCGAAGCTTTGTTCAATTTACAAAGACAGTCAGGTGGCTGGATCAAATACAGCAGCAGTTATACTCCTGCCTCACAGGGAGAAGTTAATCCAACACTTTGATGTATCAAGTGATGATTTGACTCCTCTTGGGAGTCCTAAGTGATGGATTTGCTTCTTCTAAAACAGCAGATGTTTCAAATATGTGTTACCGATTAGGAAATCTTTTTCCCATACATTCAGTCGGCAGAACATATGGTGTGTTGAGGTCCCCATAATCACATTCATGCGCATCTCCACCACTGATTACTCCCTAGGGAACCTAAAAGTCTGCTAAATACAGTGAGTAGGCCCTGAAATAGACCCATGCACAGTCCAGTCATCAGTACTGAGGATTAAATAACCTGTCGGTTGTGCTTCCATCTACCTTTCCAAAATTACCCTCTTCTTGTCAGATAGTTATAAACAGACAAAACATTAAAAAAAAAAAAAAAATCAGTTGTATTTAATTTCATCATGAAGATTTATTTCACAACCTGTTCACGGCTTTTTGCTCTCTGTGTTTTCCAATACAAAACTTCAAATAAGAAGGTTTTTCCTTGAACTTTGTTGTAGGGAAAAACACTGCTGTATATTACATCCTGCATCAAGGATCATGACGAAGGAGGCATTTGCAGCTTCAGCCAGCCTATGGGCCTGAAGTGGAAGTGTTTGATGGTTGTATTTTACAATAGCATCTTGTGCATGTACCATGTTGTGTGGCTTAGAGGGCTTCCTGGAAAAAAGTGTTAGACCAGAGAAACATTACATGGTAAAAACAGTCTGAGGGGAAGATCTTAGCCACATAGTACAGGGAAGTGTGAGAGTCTAGGAAGGATTCACTTTATCCAAGCCAGGAAAAGAGGTTTCTCCTATTCTGTGGTGAGAAGTGGCAGCATGCACTTCTGTGTAAGACTGAAAGGCTGCAAGGAGCTGGTTGGAAGGAGGAGCTGACTCGGGAGAGCCTCCAGTCCGGGTACAGGAGAATTTGGAACCTGCCACCACCTGAGCTGGGGCTGCCACGGACTCATCAAAAGCCTACCTTCCGTACAGACAGACACTTCACCACCTGACTCAAAACAAATCTCTGCTCAAAACATGCTTTTTAACAGCCAGCCTTCATCACCGCTTCCCAATACCATCGTCCTCCTTTGCAGCCTGGAGAAGGATGTTGGGCTGGGTGATTTCCAGTGCACCAAATGTTAACAGCGCTGGGAGCAGCTTCCCTGTGTTTGAAAGTAATGATAATGAAACAAAAATGGGGTTGCCAAGTATGTTTTTTTCATGTATCCTGTAACACATAGTATTCCTAAAGTTTCAGTTCCAAATATTATCCCAAGCAAAAGCTACCTTGTCTTTCATCTGATGGGTAGAGTTTTATAGAATTATTTGGAAAAGTAAGTTGCAATCCAAATTTTTAAAAGTGGTAAAGGTTTATTTTGCTATGGTGTTTATCTGATTTGAGTACTTCTGTCTGGTAATGACAGATATGGCATCTAGCATAGCAACTATCAAGGCAGAGGTTATGTGAAAGAGGTAAAGGTTAGTGAAATTTCTGTGAGTTTTCACGTTGCTAGGTAAAGCTTCTTCTAGCTAAATTGCTTGTTAAGCTATTAAGTTATTTAAAGTTATTTAAAAGTTTAAATAGAATTTAAAATAGTTTTATATGAATTCATGAAAATAAATCTTCTTTTAAGACATGGACAAGCTGTATACTTTTTAAAAAGCACTGATGCTTGGAGATACACTGCAAAACTTTGTCTTTAAAGTAAGTTGTAGTGGGATGGCAGAGAGGGCCAGTCATGGTGTCAAGGAACATCACACACTGTGACAACTGTACCAAAAAACATCTACTGGTAGCTTTATGTACCATCAGCATGGTACATAAACTTTCTTATCACTAGGTCATGTTTTGCAGTTATGTGGAATTTTCTTCTTCCAAGGTGAATTACAAAACACATAGTTCCAATTTTTTGATTACTACAAGTGTATTCCTGAAGTACATATATCAGTCATTCAAACTGGTAAAGACCAATAAGAAAGATATATTAAGAGCTTCTTACTGTGCAGCTACAATACAAGAATTTACAGTGGTATAATAAATACTTAGGTGAAGCAGAGGCTTCTGTCTTTTTGTGTTCTTTTTTTTTTTAATTCCCATCCTTGGAGGGAGAAGTTCAAAAGGGTGTTAGCTGTTCCCCAAAAGCAACCATGTGCACCATCAGTTCAATGCAGTGGGAAACATCAGGCCCTACCGGACAGAAAGGAAACTCCATTCTCTGTTCAAGAAGAATGTGTTGGTTTTATTTATTTTTTGTGTTCTACATTATCTAAACATTTAAAAATTACTTTTATACCCAGGATGAAACATGAATATCTTAGAGTTCTTGTCTTTGACAGAAGTATGCTTAAAAGGCTGATGGTATATTTTGGTGTATGAAGTATTAAATATACAAATGTTGATGCTCTTCCTCTCATTTATTTCTTCCAATCATTTATTTCTTGAGCACATTGGACTTTAGAAAGTGCAACTAAAAATGTATGTTTACAGTATCCTGACTCTGCCTCCCACACCCCTCCCTTTCAGTAATCTTAGAACAAAAGCTCTGAAACCCAGCAATATGCTTGGTGTATGCATGGTTCGTTGGGGCACCAACCCAGATTGCTGCATTACAAATTATGATTAATAAATCATTGCAGAAACTCAAAGAGTTTAATTGCGTTGGAATAACAGATCTGCTATAGAGAGAATGCACCAGGGGTGAAATTGCACTGCAAGATTGGCAACTGCTTGCCTTTAATATTAATAGATTAACTAGACAGTGCATTTGAGACATGCTTGCCTGGAAAATATTTCCTCCCAAACCAATGCAGTGAACTCAACGTGATGAAACTTTGGTTGTCAATGGTTACTCCATAAATCTTTGAAGAAAATAGTTATAAAAGAAATATTTTTATAACTTACAAAATATTGGCATAATCGTTACATGTGGAATGTAATTAACGAGTGTTCAGCGAGTGTGATATTTTAAAACACGCTCAAAATATATGATGTCAAGGCTCTTGAAACAAGTCTTCTAATGTGCCTTCTTAACGTAAAGATTTCCCTTGACCTTTCAAGACTTGCATTACCACACTGGAGACATATCAGCCCAATAGAATCTTTTTAAAGCTTTTTTTGTTAGTCATTGAAATATCGCCAATATCTGAATGGAATTGTCTACTGCAGTAACTGATCTATTGAAAACAGCCTGGATGACAATGAACGCAAAGCAAGGGAAACCGCAAAAAATACGATTCTGAAACACGTACAGCTGTACAGTACTGAGTCAGCGCAGCTGGGCACTCGAGCTGCCACTCAGACTAATTGGTGATGCACTCTCCGTGTTGGGTGATGTGTTTGAAAATAACGACACATGATTGCAAAACACAGCTCCTGCAACACCTACCAAATACTGACACTGCATACAAGAGTTGTTGCATTTAGTCTGTCAGACTTAGCAAAAGTAATATCCTTGATTATCCTTTTTTCTACATTTTGCTTCAATTTTGCATGTAGATCTTGACTATCAGCTTCATTTAAGCCTTACCAATGTCCTGTGGGAATCTATATATTTGTTTAGTCCAGTCAACATGAACTGGATTATAGAATGAGGATGCAGGGTTTGATATTGCAGAATGAAACAAAGCATTCAAAAAAGCACAGCACCACACTGATGTGAATTTCTTTCCAAAATGAAGCCCTTAGCCTCTAGCCAACTTGCTCTCTTCCATCTCTGAAGCTGTCAGATCTATCATACCCTATAGTTAATTAATAATATGCTGTTACCTATAGTGAGAAAATCTGACAGGAGTTGATTTGATCCAATACGTTCCAAGCATGTCTCAGAAATATTCCTAAAAGGCACAATATGAAGGCATCATACTTGAACAGTAAAATAGCCAGAAACATGCTCTATAGCAACAGGGCAGCTGATGATCTGCCTTCCCCAGCTGCTAAGCTGCTGTTTTGCCTACAAAGCGTCTGCTAACCTCACTCTGCAAACAAGATTTTATTAAAAATGAAACCAGCTTAACTGAAAATAGAAACACCTATGCAGACGTTTCAAACAGCAATGAAAAGATTTCAGAATTCTGCCTGTGACTTGCATATCAACATTTTTAATCACTTCAGGGAAACAGAAAAAAAAAATAAGGGGAATAAAATCACAAGACATCCAAAGCTACTCTGTTTTCAGAAATAACTATTAAATTGCTGTTTTGATTTCAGGAGCTGCTTGCAGAAGTCTTGGCATTTGAGATAAAGTGAAGGTTTCAACTTCAAATGTATGCAAGCCATTTACAATCAATAATGGGATATTCAGTCCAAGCACTTGGGCCAGGGCTGCTGAAGCATTCAGTTCATTTGAATGGCAGTAATCTTTGTACTTCTCTACCTAAGATACATGGGTTGCAATGGTCTCGTAATAAGGGAAAATGAGAAGCACCACTTTTAGGTCCAGGCTCCCTCAGTGGCCCCCTCTCTACCACAAATAAACAATGTTTTTTCCCAACAGCTACAGGTGTTCTGTGAGGCTGACATCTGACGGTAGAGTTTTGAGGGTCCTGGTAAGTCTGGGTGGATGATAGATGTTCTGACTGCAAAAAAAAAAAAAAAAAAAGGCATTCCTTTAGGAACAGGATGAAGCAAGAAACTCTGCAGACACTGAAGACCAAAACCCAGCCTGAAATAAGCAATTACCAGTACTAAGGCTGGTAAACAAGGCAGCCGGAAACAAAGGTGAAATCCCCTGTGTACTTCAGGTACAGCTGGGAAGGGAACTGTGGTTTCTATGCCTTGGCTGATCAATTATGGGGTGCAAAGCTTCTTTTCCAGTTAGAAATTCTACCTAAAGTCTGAAAGATCTCCCTCAGTGAAACCGCACATATTCCCTCGAAATGCAGTTTTTGACAAATGAGAGTTTTCAGAGCAAATTACATGGCTGAAGTGCTCCACTCAGCTCGAATGCTCAGCCCATACACAACAGAGCCCACCTGGGCAGACCCCTGGAGCGGAGCTCAGTGCTAGCCTGGGGGGTCCTACCACCAGCAGAGTTCATCACAGTGTCACTGGAGTTTGTGTCATGTTGTTCATTTGCCTTGTTTCATCAGAAGTAATGCCAGAATCAAAGCACAAAGATCTGATGCAGCAAAGAGAGAGGAAACTCCGGATCACAGTGACTGCTTCTGATGCAGGCATTGCCCTGATACAAGGAGCGAGACAGTCTGCTGTCAAAGTTACAGGGTAACTAATTAATTTTATGTATTGTACTGTTTTTTTTACTAGTTAACTGTTAAAGCAGGAGCAACCAGTAATGCTCCATCCATTCCCAAGAGATACTGAGCCAAGAGTACCTTACATCCCCTCTAATGTCACACTTGAGTGAGAGTCCATCACCACATACGTTATACCAATAGGATGCTGATAATGAAAGTTCTGGTTTCTGATCACATAGTGCTCCTGCATGTGCGTAATAACCAAAGACAGGCTGTCAAGGCTGGGATGAGCCTTCAACTTCTGTGTTCACCGTGATGATGACTATATGGCATCAATGGCTGGACTGATAAAACCTGAAGTTAACAAGCTGCAGAGATACGATCAGTCCTGGAATCCCAGCACAGTAGCCATGGCAATGGGCAGTTCAACTTCTAATGTTCACTGAAAGGAAAATAATATTTTTTCTTTATTTTGTCACCCCCTGACTTTTGTCTTAGGCCAGCATTGGCACTTCCTTTTGCCATGGCCCCAGCTTTTCCTTCTGTTTGTACATGCCTAGGACAGGGACAAATAAATCGTAAGGGTCCTCTTAGCTATGGAAGATTGCTACTGCGGGATTTATGGCAGTTATGTTGTCAGTCTTTCCAAGAAGGAAGAACATACTTGTTATCAGGCTGCATGAGGAGAATTTATGCATGTTGTTCCTATACTGTGCAAAATGCCTAAAATGGCCATTATTTTCTTATTTAATGTACGTATGTTACACATGTAATCATATTGCAGATAATTCCAAAAGCCATGAGATCTCACATAAATTTTGTTTGTGATGATAACACTAGCAACAGTGATTCTTAATCATTTGAATATGAGATTAAGAAAATGGCATGTAGCTTTAAATTGGCAATGCGTGGGATGAAACATGTCTTCACCCTGGAGAGACTGAGTTAAACCTCCTAAAAGCAACAGCTCCCAAGGCTATCCCCTTTTCACTTTTCTCTCATTCCTCTTGCTGTACACCTTGCTGTATGGGTAGCACAAGCCTTTTAGAATATCCGGTGTGCTCTTCCTGCACACCAGAGGAATAGAATCTGGAAGAAGACAAATTATGATGCTAGCACTTTCCCTTTCACAGAACAAAGCTCAGGTTTTGGTTGGGCAGTGAAAGCTCTTAGAAATGCAGGGGCAGAGCATGGGGTTGCGGTGGATGTTTAGACGTCTGTTTCTTCATATTCTTAACCCCACTAGAATGCTTTCATTTATAAGGAAAAAAAAATCCTGAAGTTCCTGCCAATCAGTAATACCGACTGTCAGTATTTTGATACATGAAGCAGCTGGTATCTCCTACTAATATTTCAATTAGCAGTATGAATACTGGTTATAAATATTTCTGTGCACTTTGGGAATTTACAGTTGGAAGGCTTGGCTGCAGAAGGACTGGAAAGGCGAGCGTTTTCTGACGCAGCCTGAATACCTCTTGAAACAGCAGGTAGAAAGGCTGACATTTAGCTACTACTTGTGCATGTCTTCATATTTCCAGCAAGATCCCAGCATGGCTGTAACTAAGCCTTGCTATTGCTTTCAGTTTTTAGCCCTTCTTTCCGGTTGCTGAGAACTCCGCGATGCTGTAAGTGTTCATAAGTGCTCTGCCTATAGCTATCTATTTGGAGACTAGATTTTTTTGAAAGAACTCTCCGGAAAACTGTTTGTGGAGAAGTTGGATCTCTCACACAAGTTAATGCATTGTAGAGGCTGGAAACTTCCAATGCCCCAAGCAAGAACACCGGGAAGTAAAAGTGCTCCATTTGTATGTGTCAAACCTTTGCTTAAATTCCAAATGAACATTCAGTTGGCATAGGATCAGTAGAGTGTTATTAAAATTTAGTTTCTAAATTCCCTGATAACTTCACTAATAATATGCATACTCTACTGAGGAAACTGGGAGCCTGCAGGTAGGTGAAAACTAAGATGAAGAGATGCAAGAACACAAATGGGACTGAGTGGGAAGGAGTGCCATTTGCTGATGGGGTATGAATTAGGCTGGAAAACAATCCAGAGTCAGCAGGGGTGCGGGAGACTGAACTCCAGTGAAGAAATCAGCTGGGAGAGAGAATCAGCCTGAAACTGGAGACTGAGATTAGGCAGGGAAAGGGACTGAAGTGGCCACACTTCCTGGGGAAGGTTCACCCTTCACTTTGCCATCCCCTATGACATGAGTTAAATATACAATGGCTCGTAGATCTTTGGCCAAGCCAGCAAAATAATAGCCTTATAATGCTTCCATAGTGTTCTTGACTGGATTTTTTTTTCCCTTTACCAATAGCTACCAGTTTAGCAGCTGTTTCAATTCATCTTAACAACAGAACTGGAAGACGAGGTCAGTCCTGCCATGGCCTTGCTCTACACAGCGCTGCCTGTCTCTGAGGGGGAACGCTGCTCTCTGTTCCCTGTTTCTCTGCACCCTTCCCCCTCCTCTGGTTTGCAGCCTGGCCACATAAAGGAGCACGTAACTTTTTAAATCTTGAAAACTAATGCAGAGGTGTTAGAAATACTGTCATAACTATTTGCAGAAAACAGTTAGCCTCTCCAGAAGGAGAAGGGAACAGCAGGAGCGTTTTTTATAATGTAAGTTTAATTACAACAGCCAAGAAGCGCAGCACCAGCAGAGCATAAGTTGCTGCTCCCTGTTTATGATACACCTGCCAGGAGGAATTTCAGATTCCTTAAGATATGTGTCTAATATCTGGTGTCACTCCCTAAAGGCACAAGATTTTTGCTCCATATCCTTTTCCACTTCAACTTGTTCATTTTTTATTGGCCTGTGAAAAGACATAGCAACAAATCCTTTAAAATTAGTAACTTATTCAATGAAGTAAGATTAATGAAATGCTTTTTAAAACACCTTAATCAATGACAAGGCTAAATGCTGCAGTTCACAAGTTCTCAACCTAGAACTTCACAAAATAAATCATTTCTGTTTACTCATACTGGGTTTATGCAACTCACCCAGCAACTGTAACCTTCAATGGGTGTGCAGAGATTCAATGGAAGTAGAACAAAAGAGCCAACAGATGGCACTACGTGTAATTCTTCAACAGTGCTTACCATTTTTTTTTCTTTTTGCATTAAATTATGTAATTTTTCAGGGTTATTTGTGAATGCATCAACAATACTCAATTTAGTGTGTGACACAATGTTTTTTTCATGCCCATGAGTAGCATGTCTAAAATTTCCAAGGCCAGTTTTAGCACAGATAGAATAGCTTGAATGAAGTCTCAAAATATTTTATATCTGGAAGCTGCTTTTTTTTTCCTCTCTGCTGTTTCACTGACTATCAAGACTATTTCAGGAACACCTCCCAGGCATGTTAGCATAGAATGTCTGGTGGGTGCACGACAGTCTTCAGCTGGGGCTGGTGTTACTGTAGGAGTGCTGGGCAGCAGGCTGGGGCTGTCTTATTGACTGTGTGCCAGTCTCCTGATCTGGTGCTAAACTTAGACGCCTGCTGTCAGTGGTACGGTTTCCTGAGTATCACTGGCAGGATGAGGTGTTACCTGCACGATGTTGCACAGACTGCATGGCTGCTGCAAAGCTGACAGTGAGCACTCTGGGACTGTGCTCTGAGATCCCATGGCTGGTTTTGCTTGGTTCTATCACTGCTCTACATCACAAGGATCTCTTCTACCAAGATACCAATGGTGTCACAGCTTAAGAAACAATCAGAAGAAGAATCTGAAAAAAAATTCTTAAAAATAAATNTTCCAGAGACGCTCTCTGGTTTTCTGGCAACACTACCAACTCCTGGACACTGTAATAAAGCCAGTGAGGAGTTGTAAACTGGTTTTCCCTTTTTTTCTTTCTATCAGTACTTCCTAGGCTCTCCAGTTCCATTCCTTCTGCTTTTCACTCACTTCTGTTTAAACATACAGTGCTCCTTCAAATGCAGAAATTACATTATTATTCCAGCTATGGGAAGAAGTGTCTTTCTTCAGAGGTCATTGATGGACCTGTGATGTCTCCTGAACAGTAATAAAATTTATACATATTTTAGGTCTTTGGTCTCCAGTTTTTCTCTGCCAGGCAGCTCAGTTGTCCACCGCACCATGTGCTATCTTGACATGTGCTTTTCTCTTTCAGATAGATAGTGCATCCCCATCGGTACATCACTGAATGCCATCTCCACTTTGAAAAAAATACTCTGGGTTTTAATTCTGTTACTATTATTTAGATATCGAAATACTATGAATACAACTACATCTAGTGTCTTAATGAGATATTCCTGGGACTACGTATTTTGGCAAAAGTTGTTACAACATTTAGCAACCGTATCAATCTTTAGACATCTAAACGAAATATTTAATTTTCAGGTGTGCAGCGACAAAAATAAGTGGTTTTGAGGTCAATACTTATTTAACTGTCTAAATATTATAAAGGAGCCTAACCTCTGATGCACCCAGTTGATAGTGCTGGCCTCTGAAGTTACAGAGATGCAGAAGAGGCAGTAGGGACACTCAGAGGATGGGAGAGAAAAGCATGCAGTTTTCTGTCACTCTAGTGATATTGCCTGTTGCCACAAATGCTGTACCACAAATATACTTTGCTATCTGTTCCCCACAAAAAGAGACCCAAAACACCAACAGGGAGTCCTTGTGCCAAAGGGCTGTGTAATTTGACTTCAGATGGCTGTCTGCGAGGGAAAGAACAACCCCAAGAAAAACTACAACCACTATGTCTGAGTCAGCAGACCTACAGCTGCAAGCCAAAGGAGCATTTTGTTTTCCTCCTACACTGAATAGTATTTAGGAATACTAAATCTAGACTTATTGATGCAAACAGCCATTTAGGAAAATAAACAAATGGTAAAATCACAGGGCTATGTTCTCAAGAAGTGAACCAAGACACCAGCAGTGTAAATCACAGCTTAAAAGACAGCCAGAATCAGAATCTAGAAAGCTCTCCAAAGCAAAAGGCAACTTCATAGAATTCTAACTATAATTTTGGAGGAAAAAAAAAAAAAAAAAAAGAGAAAAGAAAGGTTGGGAAAAGATAAGTTGGAAATGGATGATTCCTCCCACAGACTCGTTCTGGCAACACTACATCTGTGTTTTGTAACATGGTTAATGTCACAAGAATCCCTAAGTCGTTCTCTGATTGAGTTTAGTCACCAAAATCTGAACTTCCACTGCTTAAATACAGACTACAGACAACCCTTGAAGAGCACCAGAGCCAAGATTTAGCTAAGCTGGAGCACCCTACTGCAGCCTGCCTGTGTCAGCAGCAGCACCTGGCAGAGGGACGGGGCCCAGGATGATGCAAACCATGCACAAACTTAAGCACCAACAGCAGAAATCTGCTGTTTTGCTCATTTGAAGAGTTAACACCAGCATATGACATTGCCATGCCGCATTCAAAGATCGAGCAGTCAGGAAAATGTCAGAGGTGGGAAACGGCAGGGGCCGCAGGAAGCTCTGCAAACCACTCATTTTGCCTGCACTCGTGGTACCTTACTCATTTGGAAAGTGGTAATGAGGAGACATTTACTTAAAGGCTGATATTTAAAATAACAACCACCAGTTTTACAAGCATCGACTTGTACCAGTTAATAACTGTGCCAGGAAAATGGAAGGTATTTTTAACAGCCAGCTCCTCAATCTGAAAGACTTGACATGTGAACAAGCTACTCCTAGAATAACAAGTTACCAGAAGGCAACGGCTAAATTCAAAATTGCACCAGTGTGGCTCCAGATCAGCTTAAAATATATTTAATTAAATCAAGCAAAACCTCCATTTCTTCCAGTTTATTCAAAGTTTATACAGAGTTCATCTGAAATGACTCAGATCCACATTAACCTGCTTAAATTATAATTAAGATCTGCTGGTGTGCTGGCTGGGTCCTGTGTCTTGCCGTGTCAGGAGCACTCAGCTGAACATTCTTTATTCTCATGACCACGAGAAGGCTGCGGTAGCAGGGAATGTTAGCAAGGTGGCCATCCGTGGAGTTATTCGGGCTGGGAAGAAGGGTCCTGGGGCTGTAGAAATGAAGGGGTAATGAAGGGGTAGCGGTAGAGACCTGCCTGTGCCCGATGCTCCTCTCCTACACCGATGGCTTTAAGCTGGCAGCTGTCTTCAAAATAGGCAGATTTTTTGCATAGCAGAAAATCAGTTACATAGAGCTGTAGAAAATTGTCTGGCTTTTTTTTTTTTTTCTTTTTGTTGACTTTTTCACACATAACATTTTCTGTGACTGTTTAAGTCTGTTAAAAAAAACAAACTCTGCTTATTAAAAATATGTGTGTTTCTGAAGGGATACACATATCCAATGTAACCTTCATTATGATGCTTCTAATTAACCAATCTGCTTCACAATAACACATCTAGCTGTCACCAAAATCAACACTTTTCAGTTATTAATAGATAAAGGAAAGAATGTTGATTTCTCCAGGCTCCTCTTGGTTTGGTCTCATTACTTTGCGAGCCAGATGGCGGCAGGGCCAGGCCTGTCAGCAGGCACCAGGAGGAAGAGGATGCTCAAGAAGTGCCAAGACGCAGCCACATCCAAAAACCCATGCTCTGGAGCAGCTGCTTGCCCTTCCCATAGAGTTAGTCTGCAGAGAGCCCAAGAAACCATGAACTGATCTAATTTCATTTGATTTTTCTCACCTCTCCCTCTATTCCTCCCGGCGTCGTCCCTGAAATAGTGTTGCCATTTGCCTCCAGCTGTGGAGGAGGTGGCTCTCCCTCCACTTCAGGTGGCCAACTAATTGCCTTTTCCCTTATGCTGATGGATTCTGCCGTCACTTCTGAATCGGCAGAGGGGGTGCCAAGTTGGAAGAGATACTGCCGTCTCCATCCAATTCGCTAGAGACTTTCTTCTTGCAGGATAAGACTAAGGAAAGAGACAAGCGTGTTGCCGCTCTGATCAGTCAGCATGTGTGGCTCAGGCCCAATCCCATGGGATGCAAAATCCAGAAGCAGGAGCTCATCTCCTCATGCTGTTTGGATTTACAGCCCAGGGTAAAGTGGCTCTTGCAATGAGATTTTAAAAGGGTTTTATTTTTTAGCTCCTCTTGGAAAAAAAAAAAAAATCTAGGATTAGGGGTTTTGAAAAAAATTGCCACTAAAACTTCTGAAAAAATGATACCATCTGTTATTTAAAAAAAAAAAAAAAAACATTCTCCCAGATTTTTACTTTTCATCAGAAAAAGAAAAGAAAAATTTCAATCTGACCTGAAACTGAAATTCAGGATTTTCTCATTTTCCCTTTTCTCTCCTTGAAACTGTGCAGGGAAGGTTGTTCATCGAGACACAGGGCTGAGCCAGATTCTCCCTCCATGAGAAGGCAGAGCCGAACAGACCAAGGCCATGCTGGATATCTGTTCCTGAAATCTTCCATTGTGGGGAATTTTGCCATCTCTGCAAGTAGCCCGTAGTGGTAATTTACCGTCATTATAATTAGCAAGGTTTTCCTAAAGTCAAACCCAAATCTTCTTTGCTGTTGGTTAACTCAGTGTCATCCTTCCCCCATGCTGAACAACTCATTACTCATCCCCTTAAGCATCCATTTTGTATATTGTAAAATTGTTAATGCTTCCCTCCCCCAAACATTGTCTTCTGTGCACTAAACGAATGTCTTATTTTCAATGAGCTCATTATTTCTGAAGTACCTTTTTAATTCTTGTTCTACCCTGAATTTTTCTCAGTCATTTTTTGGGTCCTTCCCAGCTTCCCAGCTCCTCCATAACAGATTTTTTTTTTCCAGTTTGTTCACAGTTTCAAGATGAAAACAAAACTAATATAATGTAAACTGAAATTTTTGTCTTTTCCTCAAAACAACAAAAAAAAAGGAAAATAAAATCATGAACATTTTCCATAGAAAGTCGTTTTGCACTCCCTTACAGAAAATACCCATAGATTAGAAACATTTTTCAACCCCAACACTAATATCTCACTAGTTCTTCAAGCTTAAATATAGAAACTGTATTATTTCTGTGAAACATTATAGTAAAATGACTCCAACTAGGAGCAGAGCAAAGATACACCATAATGTGGGGCAACCTGTGAAGAAAAACACCTCTGTGCTGGTTATCCTTTTGTCTGTGCTTTCCTTTGCTCTGAGGAGGCCAAGTTAGGATTTCCTTGTCTGCCTGAATGCAAAGCTGAGGGGGGCTGCAGAGTGGTGAGAGCAGGCAGGGCCCCCAGCCCTATCCCATCAGCAGCCGCAGTGACTGCCCCATGGATAAATTAATGGCAGATTAATTAATGGCAGGTAAAATTGATGGCAGACACAGATCTGAAAGACCTGAAAGCTCTAATTATAGTTATGGAGTTTAAATATAAAAGGCTTTAATACAAACTCATGTGTATGATAGCCTTGTGTAATTAAATACTGTAGAAGACATAGATTAATAGTAATGAAGGCCATTTTAGAAAGGCCAGCTAAAATTACCCAGAAAATGAATTGAGAGAGGAAGAATGGAGGCACTGATGGGGGCATTGATCAGAAAAACAATGTGCTCTCCTTCATCTGAATAATACTGAGAGAAGGGAGGAAAGCAGCAATACCAAAATGCTAATCTGCCAAGATAAAGACAATAAATCCTATAGATTTTAAGAAAGTTAAGAAGTTTTCAAGAAAAAAAAAAAAAAAAAAGAGAGAGAGAAAGATTCAGCTGGTAACACATAGTTAAATAAACAAATAAATAAAATCTATGCCACTAGGAGGCATAAGGAGCTAACCCTGCAGCTTCCTTTTGCATTTATAAGACTTTCACCAAACCATGCTTTCCCACCAGAGCGGGAGACTACAAGTTAAACACCTAGACTGCTGCATTTCTTAAGGCTGAACTGATTTCTGTTACTTATATACATGCAGGGTGGAGTTTGTAGGCAGGACGGATGAGCAAATGCAAGAATGCCAGGCATTTGGGTTACATTAACTGAGGGAACTAGCTGAGGAAGTCAACACAGGTGACAAGCATCAGCATGGGCATGTAAGAGAGGATTCAGATTTCTCTGCTTCTCAGAGACAAGCATGTCTGAAACTTGTACGCCAGCCTAGAGGTAAAAAGCTTGTAAACAGCAGCTGCAGACCTAACTGCAGACCTGGAAGGAAATACTAGAGCTAAGCAACAAGACTACAATCAAAGGAGGAAAGAAGTGATCAATAAAGAAAACTAAGGTGTTGGAAAGTATTAAGATAGAATGAGAACCTGCAAAAGTGAAACTGAGTTAGATCTGCCAAAGAAAATGGGAAAAAGTAGCAAAGGATTCATATAATTAGAAAAGAAAAGGAATTGGACAAAATGCACTGAGAGTAGGAGAGAATGATTGAAGATAGACTGGGTACAGTCTAAAGACTGAGGAATACAGGTTCATCTCCATAGAGGCTCCATTTTCAATAAATAAATACTAAAACTCTTTCCAACATTTTGAAAATATAAATTGCAGAAAAAGACTGTTGACAAGCTCATAAAATCAGGGATTGTGCCAGAGGACTGGAGAATATCTAATAGAGTGTTTATTTTTAGGAAAGGGATGGCAGAAAAGTGATTCCAACAGCTACACTCCAGCTCATAATCATCCTGGAAAGCTGGATGTCTGGAGAACTAAATAAGAGTTATTAAGGACACAGAGGTAACAAAACGGATTTATCAGGCCGGGGAGAGAAATTAAGGGCCCCAGTGCCCTCCCTCCCATCAGCAGTGGCTGGTGCTATTGGGTGGTGCAGACACACAGCAGAAGGACTCCCACTTCACTGTAAACATGCAAAAACCAAAGTACTGCACTTTCCAGTCCTGTAGATGAGAAGACAAAATTCACCACGAGGTTCCCAATTTTTTTTCTGATATTCCAAAAAGTAGATACCATCAGAATAACTCAGTATCTTCCCACAATATCTTACCTTTTCCAGGTAAATGACATGCAGGCAATACTGATTTTTAGTAAAGCGCTTTGTGTGGAACCACAGAAGCAATCACTGTCTGGAGCTGTGCTAATCACTGCAGGACTTTAAGGAATGCAGCAGATGAATCCAATAGGAGTTGGAAAAGTTAATCTTGAAGAAAGGAGTATAATACTGGAGGGATCTTTAGGATCCTCTGCAGCACAGATCTTGCTGATGACATTTTCTGATGACATGAAATTAAGTAGAATTCTCAGGGCAGGGAGAGCCGTGATGACCTTGAAGACTTGAGTTTAAAAACTGTCATGAAATTAATAATTTAAATGGCAGAATCACTCATTTACAAGTTTGTTTTTTTTTTTTTTCCTAGAAGTCAAGTTTTGGAAAACGTGGAAATTGGAGGGCATATGGAAATCACAGAGGTGAAGTGTGGATATTACAGATGATCACAGCTTCCACAGAATTGTCTACTATAAGGCAAATGTAGGGAAAAGAAGAGGGGTGATGTGCTCAGAAGAAGCTTGACTTGTATTCAGGAGGATCAGGGAGTCACCAGTTCAGGTGCTGGCGAGATGTTACCAGGAGCACTGTGGTGGGGCCCGGTGACATCTGTGCAGAGCAGTGACTGAACACACAGCAGATATGGACAAGGGCTACTGGGACACAGCCAGGGAGTAAAAGCCCAAGAGCTGGAGCATTTGGCTTACACAGAACCACAACACACAGGCTGAGAAGGAACATGATTTTTATCCGATGTGCAACAGGGAAGAATGAAATCATGAAAAAAGAGCTACTTAAGTTAACAGACAGTATTAGTCTACCAGCAACATCGAGCTGAAAATAAGCTTATGCTGGAAACTAATGAGGCCACCAACTATCAGAAAAAATGGTGTTCTTGAATTGCCTTCCTACAGAAAATGCAGGAACAAAAAAAAAAAAAAAACCTCTAAGATACTCCACAATGTAATCAGATAATTTTACAGAAGGAATTACATGGTATGACTGTCTGAGACAGCAGCAAGAGGGAGTTTATAATTGAGGAGGATGCTCCCAATTCTTCTCTCATATTTCTAAGTGGGTTAATGCACTTTGTGGATTAATCAAACATTTTCATTTCTGATGGCAAACAAGATGAAAACAATATAAAGTGTAAATATCTATGAGAATTCTCATAAATAGCACAAGGCCTTTACACAGAAATTCATTAAGAAAAATTTGTCTGGTCACCATTACTCTCCTTTAGGCTCCTGGATAACGCTGTTAATATTTAATGTGCTTCTTTCAAATGCAGCTCATTTGTGACTTGCAAATCACCAATTAACTGTAGCAGCCTGATGTCTCCAAGGAGCAGTGTTGCCTCCACAGTTGTGCAAGTGTGCTCGAGGCTGTGGCCTGCAGGCACGATCCTCAGCCCCCAGCCCAGAGAGCCAACTGGGGCTCAGCACAGCTCCTTCCCTGCTCCTCTGAGTGTCCCGTCCTGCTCAGTGCCCCCTGGGTGTGGGCAGGATGCGTGCACAGATACAAAGGCTACGTGTCTCTTGGTGTAGAGTTATGTAAAGGTGGAAGAACCACCTGATCAGTAACCCATCTCTGGAGAGATTTCATGCAATTCCTCCACCACACACCTTCTCTATGAACTTGGTGAAGTTTCCTCAATGGACTGTAAAATGGCTGAGAAAATTGTTCCAGCTTGCAGAGTAAAGGCAGGTGAAATAGCACATCAATGATCACAGGAAGGGGGCATTTTGCAATACAAAATGGGTAAGTACTGCGTGTAGTTGGGTTTCATGTACACAAATGCCACAGTAGGCAGATTGTATTTGTCAATGAATGTCCATTAGTTTAATTCTCTAATGGAATAAAATGAAAATGCAAAGAAATACAAAATCTTATCTACAGAAACAGTAGCAGGAGCTTGGCTGTTCATAGCAATAGGCAAGAGGATTTAACTCTACACTTACAGAAGAGAACTTTTCACAGACTTTTCCCATGCAAAGCTACAGGCTTGGGGCAGAGTGGCTGGAAAGCTGTGTAGAGGAAAAGGACCTGGGAGTGATAGTCAACAGCCAGCTGAACATGAGCCAGCAGTGTTCCCAGGTGGCCAAAAAGGCCAACGGCACACTGGCTTGCATCAGAAATAGTGCAGCCAGCAGGACTGGGGAGGTGATCATCCCCCTGTACTTGGCACTGGCGAGACCGCACCTCGAGTGCTGTGTTCAGTTTAGGGCCCCTCACTACAAGAAGGGCATCAAGGACCTGGAGCGTGTCCAAAGAAGGGCAAGAAGGTTGGTGAAGGGCCTGGAGCGCTAGGCTTACAGGGAGTGGCTGAGGGCACTGGGGCTGTTCAGTCTGGAGAAGAGGAGGCTCAGGGGAGACCTCATTGCTCTCTGCAACTACCTGAAGGGAGGTTGTGGTGAGGTGGGGGTCGGCCTCTTCTCCCAGGTAACAGTGACAGGACAAGAGGTAACAGCTTCAAGCTGCGCCAGGGGAGGTTCAGGCTGGATGGTAGGAAAAACTTCTCTGAGAGAGTGGTCAGGCATTGGAACAGGCTGCCCAGGGAGGTGGTGGAGCATCCTTCCCTGGAGGTGCTCAAGAAATTTGTAGATGTGGCACTTAGGGACATGGTTTAGTGGGCATGGTGGTGATGGGTTGATGGTTGGACTAGGTGATCTTAGAGGTCTTTTCCAACGCCACTGATTCTATGATTCTATGAAAACCCACACTGATGTCAAGCCAGATTCCCTGTGTAGTATCGCTGAAGTTTAAACTACGCTGGCTTCGCCCTAGCTAATCACAACTCTGCATTACCCTCCAGTTGTACAAGGAGCACGTTCTCAGAAAAAGGGTATCCCTCCAGCTCTCCCTTGGGAAGGACAAAGGAGGGTGCAGTTTGGAGATTCAGAGTGAAGTCCTTGGAAGCTGCTTGTCCTTTCCTGTTGGTTTCACATGTTTAAGAGCAGCTGCTGCAGCCTGAGCCCTGATGGACTGGGAGCTTTGGAAAGCTGCAGGGCATCACAGAAAATAGGTTTAGGCAGCCCTGTAGAGAACCCTGGAGATGGAGACTGAGGCTGATTTCTTTACTCTGGCGTGGCCTCCCTACACAAGCAGTTTTTTTCCCTCCATCTCCCAGCCTTAACTTTGCTCCCCGGGTCCCTGAGGCTGCCAGCTGGTGACAGACCAGCAGGCCCCAACGGCTGCTCAGCCACTGCCACAGCCCAGGGCCCTTCGGCAAACCCCGCTCTGCTGCTCGGTTGTTTCCTGCCTGCACTGACTGACTGTGCATCTTAATGACTTGCCTGAGATAGAGGAGGATTCTCAGCCTTTCTTCCCTGAGTCAATGACAACATGCCAGTTAATACAGGACAAGCTTAATACAAATCAGATATATTTCCAAGCTAAAGAAAGCCAAAAGATTGCAAAGATGTTTCACATAGATTTGTAGGAGAAAGTCCTTCCTGTGCTTACCTCTCAACACTTAAGCCTTCATTCAGTCTCATCGTTTCAGATGGGCCCACAAAGCCAAAAATGCAGAAAAAAGTAGAGATGTTCGTATGTGGAAGGTTTAAAAACCACTCTAGTAGAAGAGCACATATGAAGTACTTTCAAGGATGGATCTGTTAAAATGCTTGTATATAAGTTATTTGCAGCAGCGGTTGGGTTGTGTTTCTACAAGAACCTCCTCATGGATCACTGCATACTACTTAATAATTATTTGTAATCACCACATCAGTTCTGGTTCTGCCATGCTTTTCTGGCCAACGCTATCCGCCTCTTAGTCTGTTGGCCATCTGGGTGGGTTTCAGTTCCTGTGGTAACACTTACAGTGTTCTGCATATGTGACACAGAAGCACAGAGAACATATTTTAGAAAGCATGTAGTATGGCCACTTGTCCTTATACCAGCACCCTCCTAGCCCTAAATAACTCTTGTGAAACCTTCTGTCTTTCTCTTCTTATCCGCTCTTTCTGCCAAAATGCTTTCAGGAAATATGAGTGTTTGTATCTTGTGACCTCCTTCAGTTTAGCACAAACTGAATCATGCCGCAGAGTTCAGCTGAGTAATAAAATATAATCTGATTGGCATGGGGTATTAGAGTGGGCCACATCATTACAGATCCTTTTTTAACCCAGTTTAACAAGTTGCTCCTGAGAAGTTATTTATTTTAGCTGTCAACATCTTGTTGCTGAGATGATGGCGATCAAATCTCTGTTAGATCCTAATCTTATTCTTCATACTCCACCTTCAAGTATCTGAGAGCCTCATATAAGCAATATCACTTTTTGTCAGCCAAATGATTTGTTTGACATTGATCATTCACTGAAAGACACAACAATGTATTTTTTAATACCTACAACAATTATCAGCATGAGATAAAGATGAAATAAATAGTAGGCAACAGTGAACCATGGAGCACCGAAAGCCTGAGCTGTTGCTGTATTGAGCACGCTGATCCGTATGCAAAACAAGAATGTATTTCACAATTATGAAAACTCAGCCACACGCTCCCAGGTGCACAGATGTCACAGCAGCAGATTGTTAGTCAGAGACTGATGTTCTTGTAGTGTCCTGGGGAGACCTCACTAGCCAGCAGAGCACCAAAACCATCTCCGTTATGAAGTTCTAAAGTTCTTTTGTTATGCCTCTTGATGCTGGCAATGAGGGAGGGAAAAGCTATTTACTATCTGTCAGGCAGGCTCCACCTCTGCTTGAACAGTCCTTTGATATAAGAAACTCTCATCCCTGGAGAAAGCATTCTTCCCTGATTTCATTTTCTCCAACCCCTCAGTCTCAGACACTCACGCATGCCATGCCATTTGCCTTGTACTGGAAAGTGAAATCATTTGTATGGCTTTGCAGGCTAGTTTACAAGGCTGCTAAAAACCATAATTAAAGCCTGAAAAATGTCTGGAGTTTTCTTGAAAGTAAAGTTTACAGTGTTATTTGGAACATGTGAATCACTGCTTTTAATTGTGGGAAGCTTAATATTTTAGGTTTAAGACACATTTGAATTAAAGTATACCACCTACTGAGTTCAAAATTATTCATTTGGTATATCACTGCCTCTTGGGCCATTTGTGAGTGCTAGCACATCTCATTCCAGCAAAAGAGTCTGAATGCAAGCTCAATTTTAAATGTTGGTACTTAAAGGGAATAGTCTTGATTCTCATCTCAGACCACAGAGGCATGTTCTTCCAGTGACAGTAATGTAAAACTCGATATGCAGTATTTTTGTGTCAGAATGGAGCCAGCTGGTGTATCTGAAGGTATTCACAAAAGTGTGAAAATATTGCCCCCGGTGGGGAGAGAGCCGACCTAATCAGCCCTGCAGCTAATTGCCTGTTTCAGACAATCCTGTGCCAGGAGTCGGAGTCGCTGCATGTGCCCGTCAGCAAGCAGACGCTGCCTCAGCTGACCGTCCTCGCCGCTGCGCCCCGGCCTTGTCAAGCCTTGCGACTGCAGCAAGAGCTGGTGCAGAAGCATCTTTCATAGCAAAGGAATGCAAAACTCTTCTCCGCTGGCTGATGGACTTCCTGCAGGGCTGTGCCTCTGGCACAACATCCTGTGCACTCCCCGTTGTGCCATCTCAAGCGTTTTCACCCCTGTATAAGAAGGGGACAAGTTCGTGCTTCACTTTTCATGCAGCTCACTTGTTAGTTATACAAACTCTGGATCGTCCCGAGGTTTTTAGAGCAATTTTTGCTTTAATGAAAGATGATGTTGTAAATAGAAGAGAAAAAAAGATATTACAGATTCTCTCTCCTTCTCATGGACAATGGACAACTTATACAAATGAGTCATTTTATAGGGGTTTCTTTACCAAAGAGGAGTGTTGTAGATGCTTCTTCTAGAAATCCTAATTTGTCAGAGTATCTCTTCATGAATGTTATATTTCTTTTATGTTGAACGGATTTTAACAGTTGCCTCTTCGTTTCTTGTTATGCTGATTCATTGCTTGTATTTTGGGATCTCATATTTTAGGAACGAGCATTTTTGTGCAGAAATGGAAAATGTGTTACCTTCTGATTCCCTATGCATGGGCTGGCTTTCTGCAGTGATGTATTAAGTCTGTTTTATATATAAACATACAAAACAATCTAAACTGCCTTTCATCTTCTCCTCATTACAGTAGAGAATCTCATATTTTTACATTATTTTTCCCTTTCTTAAGGAAAAAAATTTGCTTCACATTTTGATATAGATGTTTATAAAAGTGAACAGCCTTGGAATTCTTACTAAAACTCTAATTATCTTTCTTTTGGTGTATTCCTTTGCAATTTCTTTGTAACTTTTATTTAATTAAAATAATAATACTGAAACATTGTTTTCCTTATGCACAAAATGATAAGTAAACCTGACTTTTTTTTGCCATAGGAACATTTTTGAGAAATACATTGATTTCTGTCGTTGATGAAAGTATTGATGCAAACTGTGGAGATTTTCATGATGTGTAGCTGGCACTTCTGCAGAAATTTTTGCAGCACTTTTCTGCAGAGATGTCTGACAGAGACTTTAAGATGGAAAGCTGGTTGTAAAACTAAAGAAAAGAATTATCTTAAAATAATTAGTCTAATAAAGGTTATTTCCCATGGATTTCTGTCTTATGTTTGGATTCTCTGGTATCCAGTAACTCTCAAATCTAGATCTGCTACTTTGTAGAAGACTGCTCTAAAATTAAGCTGTGGAGCAAGCACAACGGGAACTCCCTTGTTGCTCCTACTGTGGTGAGTCACTGTGCTCCGGAGAATGCATGCTCAAAGGAAAAACCTGGAACAATATACTCTCAGGAAAAGAAATTCAGGGTCATGGCCCTTGCTCCATGACAGGTTAGTGCATTTAGGGTTGCAGCAAAGCCCTCAACTGATTGCACTGGGAGCTCTCCAGATGGGATTTTCAGGCAGTTCTAGGGATTCCTCCAGGCAACAATTTGTATCCCCAAATATGTTGATTAGCATCCTGGATGGAGTGTCCTAGAGATGCCCAAGCTGTTCCTGTTGTAGAACTGATCAAAATGTATGCAGACCAAACACTTGGAACCAGTAGAAATTGCTCCTGTAGCTGCAGAATGAGTTTCATATTCCATCACTGGGGGGGAATGCACTGGTGAACAAGTTCTTCCATAGAAAATCAGAGCTTTCTTCTTCTCTGATCTTGTTTCCAACCAAAAGTAGTCCTTTGTAAGTTGTGCCCTCAGGAAATGTATTTTAAATCCCAAACAGTGCTAGATGAAAATAGGTGCCAAGTGTTCAGGTAAAGCATATCCCTAAGGATAGAGGGAAAAAGTAAAGAAGGAAAGAAGACTAAGCCAGAATCCTCTTACTGGTACTCAGCGGCAGGACAAGGGGCAATGGACACAAACTGATATACAAGAAATTCTGCTACAACATCTGAAAAAAAATCTTTCTAATTCTATGAGTGGTCAAACCAGCGGCACAGGTTTGCCGGAGAGGTTGTGGCATCTCTCCCCTTGGAGATATTCACAATCCAACTGGACATGGCCCAGAGCAACCTGCTTTAAGCAGGAGGTTGGACTGGACAATCTCAAGAGACATCTTCCAATCATTATGTGATTCTGTGAAAATGAATCCTGGCCATGGTGCCTACATTTAGTCTAGCGGTGTTTCTTATACACTTTTCTTTTTTAATAGCTTGGCCTTAATCATAAGGAACATGCCACATCTCTAGTACAGCATTTCGAGAAAATGCTCTCATTTCAAGGATTTTTATCTGTATTTTAAACTGATTTTCTCATACTAATTGTAAGTAACATACTTGAATTTTTGTCTAATATTTAAGCAAATTTTCCTCTCCTCAGAAAATATGTGTACAAGGAGCCTGGACTTTTGCTTGCAAATCTGAACACATCTAAATATTGGAGTCTTCCATCTGAATAATCACACTGTATATGTTAATCTTACCAAACCATTGTACAGGGTTTTATCTTGAAACCCTTGCCATGTGATAGACATCTTCTCTCTAAGTAAAGATTGAGGAAGAACTTGAAAGATATGTTGCTATATTGTGTAAATGTGAGATATTTACAATGGATTTGGAGCATGGCTTTCATACTCTGACCTGATTCTTACCTACAAGCACACTACAAGCCTACTGAAAAATAGGAAGTTTATCTTTTGATTTCCAACTGTGCCAAATTAGGATATGAGGTTTGTTTTCAATAACAAAAAGACTTTTTCCTATGAGAAATTCCTTTCTTTTTTTATGTTTCTTTTTTTTTTTTTCATGTGTGAAGTTAAGCCTGTAGAATAGCTAAATTAAAATTATATTTGCTATGTCAAGAAACACTTGAAATAGCATCTTTGTAATATTGTAGTAAATGGAAGATAAACGAGCAATGTTCTTCCTAATAGGAAAGTATGGATTAGAGCTCCTGTCTTTGAACCACACTGAAGTATTCGGGTAAAATGCCAGTGAAGTAAATAATACATCAATAATGTTAGCAATGCTTCCTTAAGTTCCTTATGCAAAGCAAACAAGAAGTTTATTTAACATAAGCATAACTATTGCCCCTATTAGTTTTGATCAATTGCTTTGTGGTCATGTTCATTAGACAGCCTAATCTGAACCGCAATTAGATTTTATCCTTTTAAAAGACAAAGCAGAATCCCAAGGCATTAATTAAAGAGTCTGACTACAGTTGGTTGCAAGATGGATGTTGCATTCCCTTTACTGATGATTCAACTCAGCAAAACAGAGCACTTTAGTTTTAAGCAGCAAATACTCCAGCACTAACTGAATGCAAACTTTTGCTATGGTGCAGCTGGAAGAAAGGAAATCACTTAATGTGTGGATTCCTGAAGACATGAAATCCTCATGCGAACCATGTAAGTAAGCTAGATTTACATACAACAAACTGCAAGTATGATCAAAATGTTTGAAATAGGGGAAGCTGACTGATATACATTCCTACACTATGTATTTGCTGTATTATTTCTTTCAGACACTGAAGAATAAATAATACTTAGTTTCAGACCCACTGTTTCTAATGCTGCAGTATCCCAAATGGCCAAAACCAATTTATGGTTCCTGAGAAATCAAAAAGCTCATTACTTTCTTACTACATCTGAAAACTACAGGTCAGCTAGAACATTAATGCTTGTTCTGGACAGAAGCTATACTTCTGCAAATGTAAGGAAACTGTCTTCAGGTAAATAAATCCAATCTATTACTTACTGCATGATTCATTACCTCCACAAATTCTCCCTGATTGCAGTCCATGGATGTTTCCCTACATTTGCTTTGTAGTAGGCTGCTCCCTCATGCTGTCCAAAATGTAGGATGCACATTCCCCTTCCACATTTGAATAAATCTGTATTGTTTTCCATCGGCCTCCTCCCAAAAGCACAAAAAAGCTACTGGTCTTTAAGAAGGTCTGGTATCTCCTGGCCTGGCAATAAGCTGCATTCAACCATGCATCAGACCATGTAATGCCAGGTACCTCAGGTTTATGTCTGTGCTTCTCTGAAAGTTTCCTAAGTAACTAAAAACTGTCAGAGGGAACGTAAGTCGCTGACTTTAAAGAGAGTTAAAACATGGCGCCTTTATATATGGGACTTTGTGGATGAGATGACACGGCAGGGGGCTTGGAACTAGATGATCTTTAAGGTCTCTTCCAACGCAAGCCATTCTATGATTCAATGACATCTCCCTCTAACAGTAGAAAGGCCAAAGACCAAGATGTCTCTAAAACTCTTCGGGTTTTATGCTCACTNTGCTTGGGCTTCTTTTCCTTTCCGTGAGTTTGAAATAATACTACCTAGAAGCTTTAAAAGAAGAAAACACTGCTTATTGCCAGTGGGGTAAAAATATATTGCAGACCTTGGCAACAAGGGCCTGCGGCTCTACCAGTCTCCTCAGCATGTAGCCAGAGCTGCTAACTCAGCTCTAAGAGATCCAAAGCACACACAGAGGCTTTTTTTTAATTAGCTCATTGTCCATTATTAATAGGAAACCCAGAGAAAACAAAAAATACAAATGCTAAATAAACACAAAAACCTATTTTTGGTATGTGAGCTAAAGAGGTACACCACAGCCACAGGAGGTTATCTCCCACTTCTCTGAAGTTTTCCTCATCAGTTTACCTGCAGAGCTGTCTGCCAGGGTTATCTGCCAGAAGCATTATCTGGCAATACTGCATCGTGCCCTTGCGCTAGGCGGAGGGGATGGCAAAGGAAAGCCTTGCAGTTAGCTTGAGGAAGGTTTGTCATGCATACATGTCCTGTAGGACGAGAATAAAAATTGAAAAAAGAGCTGGGTACTCCCATGATAACCAAGCAGTGCAGAAAAGTCAGAGGAGAATGTGGGACCACCACAAAACTAAACACAAAATTGAAAGATCAGAGCAAGGACAGGCTTTGCTTCAAAGCAAGATTACTAGCACAGGGAGTCGGAGTTTAATAAGTAATTGTACTTTCTTCTTGTAATGATTTTCATACAGATACTGGTAGCCCATTAAATATCCTAGATATCACTCAGCAAAAATACCTCTGCTGAGCGTTTTCAGAAAAAAAAAAGTGGCCAGAATTGTATGCAGACATTACTGAAGATTACAAGAATGTAAGGAAATTTGCTTACGAAAAGTTGGAGAAAAGGGGAAGTGCTGTTGTTTGCAGGTTGTGATTATTTTTTATTTTATAAAAGACTTTCTAGTTGAAAAATGTTTCAGTTTTCAAAAACACAGGAAAACATCTGGTCTTTTTGCTTAGAAAAAGAGAAAAAATATGCACAAAGAGCACAGAACTTTCAACGCTAATATTTGAAGAAAAGGGCTTGTTTTATTTTCAATTCAAAATGGCTTCTATACTGACATTTATGTTTTTTAAAACACAGAAGTCAGAAGTAAAATAAAATGTTTTGAAACCATAAAATGATAATTTCACCCACACCATTGCACCTTGAAAACTCTCACTGTTTTGATTTCTGATATTTGTACGGTACAGATTTTCAACATTTAAGAATTTCATAGGACAAAAAATGATTCTCTCTTGCCTGTTCATTAAGACTCTTTGAATGAAGCAATGAAGACAATTACAGAGGTGCTTTGCCTGTGATTAAATACATACCCTAGGGGAACTGCCTCGTAGCTTAAAAGTAAGAAAGTTGGATTGAAAATTCATTGAATTAGATAAACATTTTTCCTTGATTTTAATGGGTTATAGATCATAAACAGCACGAAGGGCTTCACTCTT
>VXAV01007965.1:13668-38567 GCA_013399715.1 Alectura lathami
CGGCCGGCCCTCAGCTGAGGCGGGCCCGGAGCCTTCGGTGCGGGGCTTGTGGCGCTGGGCACGGAGCGCGGCCGCCCGGCGGTGAGCAGCGCGGAGGGCAGAACGGAGCTGGGGCTCGCTGCAGCCCGGCTGGGGAGGACTGGGTTGTGTTTTGGTCTGGTTTGGTTTGTTTTTCCGCTTACTCCGCTGCAGGGATTTGTGTTCTGGGGCGAAACGCTGCCATGACACTCGAGCCTTCGTCGCGCCAGGAGCTGGCGGTGGCCAGGGCCGTAACGAGCCATCTCTAGTACGGCAACAGGGGAAGGGCGGTTTTAAAAGGACGCCTCATGCGGCGTGGCCGCAGCGCGGGTACCGCCTGGGCCAACCCCAGTGTCGTGTCCGGTGACCTCTTCGATGAGGGAGCGCTTGGAATTACTCGCTAGGAGATTAGACCGATATAGACCCAATCGTTTCTGCCTCACTTGTTGTGCGGAGGGATTATGCTGGAGCAGCTGATGGCTGTGCAGAGAGAAGGTGGGTGCGGCTACTGACGGGGGGTTGCGGTTGCCTTACCCGCAGCCGAATCCAGAATCCAGCTGTTGGCACTCGCTCGTGTCACAGGGACGTGCCTCAGAGCTGCCAGCCCTTCCCCAACGGCTTGCTCCAGCATTCCATCCTTGAAATCTGCTGCGGCCAAGTACAACAGCTTTACCAAAACAAATAATTAAAAATCATTGTTTGCGAGTTTAGCTGGTAGTGTTGCTTAATGACTTAGACACAAGGGATTGGTTGAAGGTGGAATTCTCCCACCGTCACTAGCAGGTGGGTTAGAAGAGCGGTTTTATTATGGTTAAGGCACCGTAGCTCTGGCCATGTTGTCCTGAGGCCTGTGCCGTGTGCCGTTCCTGCTTGCGGCGCCGGTGTGTTGGTGAGGCTGTTTGTCAGGTGGGAGGCAGGAGCTGTGGTGGAGTTCGAAGACTTAGCCTGTCCTGAAGCCAGTGTAGGCATCTCTGAAATTAAAAACGGGTTTGTCAGTTCGCAGTTGTGTTTGTGAATGCCACGTGTAATTGCCATCTGAAAATTAAAGAGAAAATTGACAGAAAAAAGCTACTGTGGGTTATGGCTGTGAAGCAGAGTGTGAAATAATTTGAATAATTTTTACCAGGCTGTTCATTTAAAGTCTTCAGTAGGAACGGTAGAGCACCAGGTTTACACACAACAACGTTGCCTAAGTCAGTTGCTGACTCTTCCTAAACGGTTTGTGATACAGCTGTGCATGTTCTCTGTGTGCACTTTTGCTCAAATGTAAATTGATTTTACTCAAATATTAATATATTTCTGGAAGCAGGAAATCCCCCAGTGTTTATTGTTGAGTACTAAGTTGAGTCAGTTTTACAGTGAAATTGGCATGATAGACGTCTACAAAAATAATTTTTAATTATTTTTTTTTTCCCCCCAGCCCTTTAAACTCCTAGGATTTCTTGATGTTAAAAGTGTCCCGTGTGCACGAGAATCAGTGCTGTATGGCTCTCTGGGATCTTTTGTTGTGGGTCTTGGACATTTTTTAGCAACCAGTAAGTGCTTAATCTCTTTGTGCCTTTTTGTGTGTTTATTTGTAAAGAGAAATTCGTGCCTATTTTCTGTTAGGCTTCATGAATAATGGGAAGTCACCTCAGTTATTTCTGGATTTTTTTTGAGCATTTTTGTTTCTGTTTCAGGTAGAGTTAGAAGATCATGCGACTTTGCTGTTGGTGGCTTTATCTGCACAATGTTAGGATACTGGTATGTAAAACACTTCCTGAATTTTGGCAGGCCTGTGTTGGCTGCTTTGTACAGTACAGTCCTGGTGTGACCTTACCACAGGTTTTGAAAGTGCATGGATAACTTGCCTAGCAAACTGTCCTCTTCCTTCTCCCCCAGGTCATTGTTCTTGTCCCCCAAATCAGTTTAAAAAANAAAAAAAAAAAAAAAAAAAAAACCCTGTCCATTGTTTCTTGAATTCTCAGAGATCAAGCCACCCAGTTAATTCCTTCTGACTCTTCTTTGTTTTCCATCATGTGTGCCATCCTTCCGTCCTAATTACGGAGGCAGCATACTAAGCGTTCGTGAGATTAAGATCCGAACTGTGAAACTGAGCATTTCCCATTGGAACTGCGTGTCCTGCTCCTCGGTGGCTGCGTAATGTTCGCCTTAAATAAATGGCGGGTCCCCTCGTATTTTTATTATGCGTTATTTCAAAACAAATCCTACTAACACTGTATGTGGCTTCAACTTTTCAACTGGCTGATAACTCTGATGCTGTCACACGCATAAAGCAGAGAATCTTGCTTTATTTTTGTCTCTTCCTGTAGGTTTTACTGCAGGTACAATTTAGCCCAACAGAGGATCCGGCAAAGAATGCTTAAAGAAGGAATGAGGAACAAAATTTTATTTGAAGGCAGTTCTTTTGATCCAGAGAAAAAACAAACTGGCAATGAAAGCAGCAATTCATAGTCCTGCTGTAGAGGAATCTGTGGTATAATGCAGCTGTGGGAGAAGGTGATCCAAAAATGGCAGTGTTCCCTGTGAATATATGAGGTAACTGAAACTGGTAAATCATGCTGGTTTTCCTCGAAAATTCCAGGAAGAAATTCATGGTGAATCTGTTAAATCGGTGTGTAAGCCTTTCTTTGTTTCGTATGTGTGTGACTATGTACGCAGCTAGGAATGCCCTCCTGGTTTTGGCCTGTTACACATTTGGGAATTGACGTGGTGCGTTGCAGGGTCTCAGAGGACTAATGACAGCGTTTGGGGCTGCTTTAACGTACGAACAGAGCCAAGCTGCGATCACATCTCATTTAAATACCAGACAATATTTTCATCAGCGCAGATCTTGCAGTGCTGCTGCTAAGTGTGCCATTTTGAAAACAAATACTTAAACAAGCTGTGCTTGTGCAAGGTGGTTGGTATCAGTAGCTTTTGTACAATTCCAGCTGCAGACCTGTGGTAAGTTCAAATGATTGGTGCACACCGTGAAGCTGCACTTCTGTCTTTGTGCTGTCTATGTGAAACTAAGAATAAAAACACACCTCAGGAGGAGCCTCAGCTGTTTGTGTAACGTCTGTTGACTTCTTCATTAGAAATCTTCTCTTGAAGACTTTTCCTTACAGTTGGTGGAATAACAGTTCACGTGGTTTGTGAGCAGCGGTGGTCAGTAGCTCGTTTAAAAAGGCACCCTCCGCTAGCATGGTTCGCTGTAAATGTTCCGGTGGAAGAAATAGAGCTACATACTTTGAAAGGAACATTGTCTGATTTGAAAATAGCGTTAGCTCTGGTTGCATGTTGGCAGGAAGATGAATGATGGTGTAGCATTCCTTTGCTTGTATGCTTCATTCTAAACCAGTGAGAGTGTGTTTTCCACAAAATGAGTTATGGTGTTATACGTTATAAGCACTTTTTGGTCTGAAAGCATTCACAGAGCAAAATGAGTCCTTTTCCCCTGCCCTGTACTTACTGAGAGAGAGTTTGTGACCTGTTGCTCTGGGGAGGTGTGGGAGTCCAGAAGGAAGCAGCAGCGTTTCTCTGCTTACTGATTTGGAAGTATACTTGAGAGCATAAACAAAGGTGTTGTTTATACTACGATGATTCAACTTTGACCCTCTGTGGCTTGGCATGATACAAGAAGAAGACAAACTTGTGTTCTATGCCATTTCTTTTTCTACCCTGTTTCTCCTGGAGGAGGAATGAAGAGAAGTTTAATGGAGACCTCTGTGCAATAATTTATATTAAAAAGTCTCCAGAGAACTTGAGTTAGTGCAGTGAAACGCTTACCTTCACTGGGAAAATTCAAGCTCAAAATGTAACTGGTAGCTAGCTCTAAGTCACAAGAGATCTTTTCCCTAGTTTTGTGCTGGGAGGGGATGAGGAGAGATGAGCTTCTTCACTTTGGATCACTAGGAGGTGTTGCCTCATAAAGCCCATGGAGTGACAGGGGAAACCAAGCAAGCCATGAGCAAGAACTTTGCAAGCTCCTATTTTATTACACACTCAAGTTCTTTCCTGTCTGACATAAGAGACCCCTAAGCAGGGTCTTTTCGCTGTGAGGCCATAATTTAGTTGGGAAGCTTAGAGAACAAAAGCATCCAGGTGAAAGTTTACTCTTGGGCAAAGATCAGTTGCTGAGAAAGAAGGGAGTGTGGGTTTGTACTGGCAGGAAGGAGGGTAGCGTGCAGGTAAGGGCATCCTTCAAAATGCATCAGCGCTGCGACCATGACGAGGGGAAGATGGCAGGAGTAGATTCTCTCCAGTGTTAGCTGTCTGTTTTAAGCTACTGTACTTAAGAAAATTAGCTCAATAGCAGCCTGACTACAATATGAGTGATTCTGACCAATAACTCTCAAATTCTAGATGCGTCTGCATTGCTTAGATCACCAGCCTAACGCTGCTTCACTGTGCGAAACAGAAGATGAGCATGACAAACGTTAACAGAGAAATGGGGGAGGAGGTAATATGCAGACAGTCTGGCCAACATGTTTGAGTATCAGTATTTAAAGCTGAGGTAAAATGGAGCTAACCAAAAGTCAGAGCCTTTGCTGAAGGGGGGTTGTTGGGGGGAAGGAAGCTGTGAGCAGGACTCAGCTGGCATGAAAGGGAAGGGTCTGCAGTAGCAGAGGAAGGAGTGCGGAGAGTGCACAAAGAGAGTCTGACATAATTCCTCGAAACACCGACTACGGCTGCTTCTGCATCAGCTGTGGAAAGTGGGTTGGAAATGACTGAGGGGTGACAAACCCCTGTTGGAAGGGTGAGCTGCCTTGTGAGGGACAGGCCGAAACCCCAGATCCCAAGGCGTGTCGCTGTGGTAAATGAGGATAAGTTCATGAGAATATAAAGATTGTGGTAACTTAGCAGAAGTAATTTTAATGTTCAAAAACAATGTCCTAACTTCTAAATTAGTGAGCCATATTCCTGTTAATGCTAATTTTTTTTTTTTTTTTTAAGCAAAGCCGTTGGTAGAAACATGCACCTCTGTTTTATTATTGGACTTGATATCTGTATTTTAAGTATTGCTGCTAGTAACAGACATGGTGGTAATTCTTGTTTTATTGAGGTTCAAAATATTCCTCGAGTTGAAACTTACCAGGTAGCTACTAGAACAAAAGAGAAATAGCAATGTTGAGTATGTTTTTCTGCACTGGGAGCTGGAAAAAGGAGAGAATGAAATGCAGCAACTTTAAATTTAGGAACTACTGAAAAAAAAGTCCTGTTTGTTGCACTGCCAGTTACCTTGGTCACTAAACCGTGACTGACAAGCACACTTACATTGTATCCCTGAAGTCAGTGAAATCCTCCCTACTTTAAAGCAATCTGAAGCACCACCAAAATAAACAAATGGGCTTGTGGCACTGTCCAGCCTTCCACCCCTCCCTCTCCCCACTCCCGCCCGTACTGACCCTCTCAGTGTCCATGCCCTCCTCCAGCAGGATTACACTCAGTGCTCCCAGCAGCAACCAGTGCGCACCGCGCGGGGGACGTACCCTCCAGGTCTTTCGGGAAGGAAAGTCGCTGTCAAGGCAACGGACAGAAATGCAGCAATCCGCAGTGAGCTGCCAGCTCTGCCATGGCGTGGTGTGTGTGATCAGATCGCCTCTGCTCTCCAGTGCCTCTCACCACAGCAGGTGCAATGCTTCAGTCGTCAGCAACTGCAGCAGGCTCAAAAGCCAAGAATTAAATAACAGAGGCAATTACAGCTGTCATCCCGAAGCTGTCAGTTACTTCTTCACTCAAACAGAGACTGTAGGAGACATTGGCTTTGCTTCTCAGTTCATTTTGTATGTTTCCAGGCTGTTTTGCCGAACCCAGGTCCTAGGGTGCTGCAAAGGAAAGGTCACCTTCTGTCGTTTGTAAATGAGTGTGGCTTTTGGTGGGCTGATTTTCAGGGCGTAACAATGAAGCACTAATGAGTTCCCATGTGGAAGAATTAGCCCAGCTCTGTAGATCAGTTCTAGTGCTTCTCTCATGCCTGCATGCTGGAGCTTAGGTCAAGAGCTCAGTGAGCTCTTTCTCTCCAGACTGGCCACAGCACCAAAAATACACAGACCGTATATTGTGGCAATGTATTTAACAAAGCTGAGGAATCTTCCCCTTCTGTCTTCATGCACGTTCTTTGCTTATTTCTTAAACTTGATTATTGTATCAAATGCTGTTTCAAGGAGCAGCCATGCTCCCTCAGCCAACATGGATTCTCTCTCCAGACAACAGATCCCAATCTCCACTGACAGCAAAGGGCTTGTGATCAGCTCCAGTGGTCACGGGTGTATTTATCTGCCAGAAGTCTTGGCCTACAAGGTCACACAGGCATGCGTGACATGTTTTTGGTGTCAAGTACAAGCTTTATCACTCTGTCTGGTATTCTTGCTTTCCATTGTCTCGGTTAGGAGATCTTACTGCCTTTGTCAGGCAGTCAAACCCAGTGAGAGGGGTGTTTCTCTACCACGTGCACACACACTGTGGAAGGGATGAGAGATCCACTGGACCAGTTTGCTCTTGGCTTTCTCTGAGCAAATTCCCAGTCAGTGGCTCAGTCCCAGCCACCACTACTTCAGCAACTAAGGAAAAGGCAACATCCCCTCCCAGCCAAGAAGCATTTGGCTCTGGATGATATAGTATCAACGTTGCTGAAGATGTTACGTCACTAGCTGATTGGGCAGACACAGCATCACAAATGGCTGTTGTAGGGATTCTTCTTGGATCCAACATACAGCAAGGTTTTCCCACAGCCGCTTCCTCAGAAAGGAGGGGATACTCTGCTGCAGCACCCCAAAGATATCTGGAACTACCAGTGGCTGTTACATGCTTTGCTTACGGTATATTCATCCGACATTGTCAGCCTTTGAGGGTCACCTGAGGCAGTGTTGGGAGATGACAGAACTTGTTTTGCTTGGTTTCTTGGATCTGATATTACCTATAGGCAATGTTGTTTAGTAATCCTCTAGTCAAACTCACAAGGAGCTCAGCGCTTTCTTCCTGAACCTCAGATTTTCCCTCTGAACCACTGCCTCACAGGGCTTCGTACCCCTGCTAATATGCATGATGGTCTGTCAACCCAAAAATCCATTGACCGTTTCTAATCATCATTTTCTGTATTGCCATTCTTCCACTGGGGACACTATGCTGCAGCTTGTATGCCTCCATCACCCACATGCATGTTCTTGAGATCCCCAGCTAAAACAGCACATGACACAGGGAGTCTTCAGGCTCCACCTGAGACAAGGAAGAAGGATCCGTGTGTTCTGGATGTGGCAGACACCACGCTCTTAATACCCCAATCACGACCAAGCATTGTGATCTGTCTGCGTCTCTGTGGCTGTGTCCAGCCATCTTGTCACAGAGTGCTTTTTCACCTCTCCCCCATGGAAACCAGCGTGTTCAAGGTGAGCAAAGGATGCAGGCAAGCATACCTGTGCAGGCATGCACACATTGCAACCACGCTCCATTTCAGGAGCTCTCAGTCCCTGAGAACTGCAAGGCTGTGACATGCAACAAACCACGGATTTTCATTAAATGGCATATCTTGGTATGGCAGCAGAGCTGACAGCGTGCAGGAGAGTTCCGTTGCTGATACGTCAGGAGTGCCTTCCATCTACTAGCCATCCCCAGTAGGGCCCGCGTTAACGGGAACTTTAAGATACAGCCACTGTTCGGGGAGGAGAGACCATTCACCGCCTCCCCCACCAACCCTTTGGCTGCTTTCAGCAGTGTGATTTTCACTGTCTTGTTCTGGAACCAGAGGGTGGTGCTTGTATTTAGTACTGCATAGTGTACTTTCCAAGGCAGTGAGAATATAGAAAAGCAAGCTCAGTCTTGAAAACTTTCCTCTTCCTTTTCTGCAATAGAATCCGCTGAAAGAAGCTGTTGGAATCCGTCATTTCCCTTTCATGGCCGTTTCTTAAAAAAAAATGGAAGAGCGGTGGCAGGCTGCCAAGCCACAGAGGCACATAAATATCCCAGGGCTGAGCCAAGCTGCTGCTGAAGCAATAGGAGCAGCCCCTGCCTGAAGAATGTCCAGGAGCTGCCAGACTTTGCTGCCTGCCTGTGCACCTCCTGGTCCCGGCACATGGCCTCCACGCTCGGCTCCACCGCCCAGCAGAGCTCAGGTCTTCCTCAGCCCCTCGGCGCTGAGCAGAGCAGGGCTCAGCCTGCTGTCCCGCGGGCCCGGGTGCCAGGTTGCCGTCAGCAGCCTCACCGCGCTGCCTCAGAGAAAGCGGCTTCTGCGGCAGCCACGTATCGCAGCGAGCTCAGCGCTGGAAGCCTGCCTCGTGCTCAGCCCCTGCTCCTCGGAGATCCTCCCCTTCTCTGTGAACAGGAGCAGGCGATTTCCTGCAAAGGCTGTGCCTGAAAGAATGCCTTAGGTCTGGAGCCCAAGTGGATTTTTTAATGCTTAACTATTACGGTCTCTGATACGTAAGTACTACAGTGGTTCTTGTTGCTCTGTTGCAGTCTCTTCCTCGGAGCTCTCAGACCAAACAGAGAAAATACACAAGACTTTGACTTGCACAAGTTACTTATGTCTAATATTTAATTTTTAGGTGCTTGACTTGCTACTCAACAGTTAAACGGAAGACTTTGTTATTACAGGGTAGCTGCTCATACAACAGAGCGTATAAGAGAGGCTGGGAACCACGTGGCAGCCCTGCCGAATGGATGGTGCTTACAGCAGGCGCCAAGCTGAACGTGGGCCAACAGCGCTTTTCGTTGCAAACAAGGCATGCTGCAGGCTGGGCTATGTCAGGAAGCAGGTGGCCAACAAATCAAGGGGAGCACTTCTCCCCCAATGTGCGATGCTGCATGCGATATTGCTGTCCAGCTTTGGGCCTCTGGTTGATGAGGGTGTTGGAAAGCTGTGGAGGGTCCTGTGAAGGGCTCCCAAGGTGTTTAGAGAGCCAGAGTGCATGCCCTCTGGAGAAAAGGTGGAAGGGGTTGGACTTGGTCTGAGTAGGAGCGGGCTGTGGGGTGTCCTAATAACTGCCCAAACTTACCTGCAGGGCAGCCACAAAGATGGAGCCAAACCCCTCTTGGTAGTGGCCCGTAATGTAGCAGGGGCGACGACCACAAACCCTAGCTCTGGAGCTTCAGGAAAAACTTGTTTACTAAGAGGGCAGCGCAGCACTGGGATGGGTTTCCTAGGCAGGCCGTGTTACTTCTGTCCTTGCAGATTTTTGGGATTCAGCTAGACAAAGCCCTGGCTGACCTGACTGAGTACTGCGGCCCGTACTGCTGCAAGTGGGAGCCTGGACTGCATCTCCAGAGGGCCTGTGTGGACACTTGTGTGATGCGGTGATGTACTCAGAGACGGAGAACCCACAAAGGCTGAGGCAGTGCAGAGGACCACTCACCCAAGTAATGCCCTCTTAGGTTTCAGATAATTAAATCCTGGTGCTCCCAGGCTGTGCTGGAGGCCCCAGAGCCCCGCAGCTGTGCTGACAGCAGCAAGGACCAGGCAGCAGAGCAGATGTGGTCAGGCTTTGGGTACATAGCTCTGCTGCTCATGCCCTGCACGTGATGCTGTGTGCGGCCCTGCCACTGCTAGCTCAACAGCTTCCCAGTCTGGCTTCTTTCTCAGCATGTGAACAAACTGCAAGTGTAATTATTTCAGAAAAAAAAATATTACAAATCCCTCCAGCAAGTCTTGCTCATTTCCTCTCCCCCTTCTCTTTTACTGCCTTCTTACCACAAAGGCAAAAGTCCTTTTGTAATATGAGGGCTTATCTTATCAACTCACTCACCAGCCCCACAAAGCTGAAAGTTCAGCAGGGCCCAGCCGCAGCTCTAGTCTCTGCCGTAGGTTACAGGCAGGCTGAAAAAAGAGAACCAAGTCTTGGTGTGTCCCCCACCTTGTCAACAGTTCCTGGTACTTCAGGTGTGATTACACCTAGGGACTTCTTTTAGGGAGTTCTCAGTGCTGCTGACCTTATTTAAAACCGTCTCAGGCACCTGCACCATTTCAGAAACAGTGCTCCACTCGTGCTCCCCCTGGGGCACACATCTTACCACACCTGCTGCAAGTAAGTTTTTCTTAGGGGAAAACCTAAGCAAAGAGTGCTGGAAGGGTTAATGTAGGGTAATGTGACACGGACTAAGGCCAGCAGACATGTACCTGCTTTTTTTATGCCACATCGGCTACCACAGGTGTCCCAGTGAGCCACCATCTGATCCCAGCTAAGGGAGAATTCACACTGAGAGAATGCAGTGCCCTTCCAGTCCTTGTGTGCTAACCAGGCAGCCAAACCACCACCCCTGTTTTGTGTAAATTGCATCTTCCCTGGATCACCACGCCATAACATTTTTCCACACATGAAAATATTTTTGATTTCAGTAACTTTTAGGACCAGAATTATTCTGCAGATCAAAGATTGTCTACTAAAACAGGAAACGGAACAAAAACTTGCTGTAAGGAACTTGCATGCAAGGACTGATAGCACCTCAGCATGAATAATTACAGGTTTGCTACACTTGCCTTTGTTCCTTTGGAAGTTTACAGTTTGTTAAGCATTTAGCATCTATTTTTTTAAGCTGCTGCTGAGTTTGTGCAGCAGTTTACTCATTGCTGAATCTTCCTGCCACTCCCAGCACTGGCAGGAAGACAAACTAAGGCAGGAGTCACATCCAGATTAACTGCTGGCCAGGTCCCCAGTTCACTGGCTGATTCCCTGTGGCTGCCAGCATAAAGAGGCTGCTGGCACCTCAGTCGCTGAGTGAGGGGAGAGAAGCTGCACGCAGCTCATCTGCTGTTAAAATAAAAGAGGCCTCCCTCCCCCCTCCACCTAAGTGCAGTCATTTTGTCTAGGACTAGATGACCTTTGGGACAAGGGGCACTGCCCTAACTTCACCACATCTTTTAACACTCGAGTTGCAAAGTTGCTATTCCGCTCCCCTTGCGGCATCTTTTTCTGATGTCCCGTAGCTCTCCCCATCCTCTGCAGTGTTTCAGGCTAAAGCTGCGCGAGCTGTAGTTCAGCAGCACAGCGTACGCATGCTTCTTTGCTTGCGAGAGCCTCGAATTTGGCTGCTGAGCATCTGCAGGACTATTTCAGTGCTCCACATCTGTAGCTCAGCTTGATGTCTCATGGCTTAGCCCGGAGCTGCACTTTGAGAAAGCATTGGCCTAGTTTTCCAAAAGGTCGTGGATAAGGGAACTTCCACATCTTAAAAGATGACTTCATCAGCTATTTCTGTTAAAAACTGTTATAGTAAGAGGTTTATAAAAACTAGGGGCTTACACCACAGAGGCTTTTTTTAAAATCCAGTGGCATAGACTGTACATGGCATTACCAGAATGCTAGTTTAATCAATTCCACTGTCAGAAAAATTGGAGAAGGGCAATTTCTGGGCATTTTAGCTGTTCAGGAATTGTTCTGCAACAGGCACCAGAAGAACTAGTATACAGGTGCCACTTCCCCTGAGCTCCTTACCAGGCATGCACACTTGCTGCTCAGTGCTCCCCACGAAGTCCAGCAGTGCAGCCCAGGAGAAAGGCCAGCTCTGGGGACAGGGATCTCATAAGGCACCCCAGAACAGAAGGCAGACCCCAGCGTCTCACAGGTGACAGTCCACTCTCAGACATCCGGCCCCAAAGCGCTCACAGAGCCCCTCGCCAAGCCCAGGGCATCAGGGAAGCACCTGCATTTACCATGTGTATCCTAGCTACTGCTGCCAGCAAAGGCTGAAAGACACCACCAGCAGTTTTTGGGTTTACTCTTCAGATGCGAGCTTCCTCCCTAGCTCTCCAGCACAGGCCTGCCTGCAGCACAGCTCAGCACACACCACTTGGCCACGCAGTGCTGGTACTGCTGCTGCCAAACCAGGGCCAAGGTGCCCCAGGTTTGAAGGGCACCAGGAGAAGCCCACCCCCAACGCCACCCCCAGCCCCGTGTTCCACGCCACCAGCACGTGCAGCACCCCTGCCACGGGGCAGGGGGGCAGTGGCGGGCCCAGCACTTCTCAAGCAAACAAGGCAGTGTGACAGATGGCCCAGCCCTCCCCTCCTGACCACGTAACAGCTGTGCTTCCCTTGTGTACCCATCAGCTAAGTTACTGGATTATTTTTTGTTTAAGTCAAAGTGAAGTTTTTTTTTGACTATCAGTTATTTTCACATGGAAATAGCCACCCCACACCCGTTTTTAATAATAATCACAACTAAGAGTAAGTTGGAGGATAAACTGAACTAAGCCTTGCGTGTCTGGAGATCTCTGCTCTACTGTGAGCCAGACAAGTTCTTAGGCTCTCATGTTACTCAACTCAACATACCTCCATGCTGCTTCAGCTGGAGCTTTTGGTCCTGGATCTCTGAAAACAGGCATCAGAGAGTGCTAAGTAACTTAAAAGCATCTTCTCCCCTTTTAGGGATTCTTTTAGTAGAAACAGATACTCCCATTTCACTTGTAAGACACTTAAAGCCCTTCCTCTCAGTCGTGGCATTAACAGCAGGTGTTGAATAGAAAACAAAACAGCCCAGACTTTTGAATTAAAATACAAGCTTTACAACCACATAGTAAGTGTAGGCTCTTATATTTAAGACTATATAATTTTATAGAGTACCAAAATAAGCAAAGGATCAGCACTCCATACAAAGTGTTAGGTTCTTGGGAGGAAGGCAGAAGGGAGATGGAATTTAATTACACTAAGATTTTCTTTGCAAGTCTAAAGAAAATTCCATTTCAACAAAAACAGTTGGGTTTGTATTTCCCATACTTCTAGTTCATTAAATAATGTTTCTTTAAAGACAATTTACATTTTTCTTGTTCAAAGTAAAGGGAGGACTTAAAGCAGTATTAACAAGGAGGTGGTGCTGTTCATGTTTAATGTCAATATGCAATGGCATCTGCTATAAAGGCTAGAAGAGCAACACAACTTTGTTACTTCCAAAGACTATTAGAAATCAACTAACATTTGAGGAAAGGTTCAAGCACACTACACTGCCTCTAGGTCTACGCTGCTGCTGGAAAGCTTCTGCTGGCTGTACACTGCTGCTAGGACTCAGCATGTGAACTCCAGCAGCAGGCAGCTGTTTTCACACAGATCCTGTCAGGCCAACTTACAACTGTCTCTTCCCCGGCTCATGGCGTTAAGATGCAAGTTATTAGCTAACATCATCACTACAGTATTACTAAAGCTAAGTCTAAACAAAATAGCAGTTAAAACAAATTGAAGCGCTCTGTCCAACTCCAGGACTCATCCTGTGACAATTCCCCTTCTCTCCGGTCCCTGTGCAGTTCCCTCACCCACTCCTTCCCTGGCTTCTGCTTTACAATAAATAGGGTTTAAGTGGATTTACATGATGCAAGTGAAACTCGAACGACTTTTGCCCTACACACGTAACCACATTAAATTGTGAGATTATACATGTGATACATCTCTGACAGAGCAACCAGCAGTTCAGATTTTTAAAGAAACACAAGTATTCAGCATGTACACAGTAATGAGTTGAGAACTGTCCAACATCGCTTCCATACAATCTCTTCCTCTTTATAGCCTTAAAGGGATTTTAGACCTTGATGGCGACAATCCCAAAACAAGAGTAAAATGAGTTTATTTTATTGCAAACAAATGTCTAGAGTTAGATTTCTCCACCCACTTTCTTTAAAGAGAAAAGGAATCAGCAGGCTAAGGAGATACACCCATTTGAGAATTGACATGATTAAAAATTAGAAAATGGGTGACTCACAGTTTCATTAGCTTACAAAATGGTGGAGTACTACTACAAGCACACTAGGTATACAGTATTTCGTGGGGAAGTTATACAGACACACAGCTAACTTCATATAGATCCCATTAGACAACTGGATTTACAACAAGTTTTGTTTAATAAGAAATGGGAAAAGCCAGCTTCTTTTCAGAATCAAAATGCAGAAAAAATGGAAAAGAAATTATGGTGGTGTACCTTCACAAGTTTGAGCCTCCACAAGTAACGCAACCAGGTTTTACAACTTTAAGAGCTTCTACATACACTCCACCTTCGCTACTGAGCTCCAGGTTTCCTCTGTGCCCCAGCATCTCACTGAGTTCCAAATGTTACAAAAAAGTCCTAGTTATTGCCAGAAACTTTTACCTCCCCTCCTCCCCTCCCCGCCCAGAGGCTTTATAGAGAGGATGGAGTGTAATATGGAGCTTTACATCATCTCATGGTAATCGTGAGGGCTCCTGAGGAGCCTCCGCAGGAATCTGGTTGCTAACATTTCAATCGTATTGTGACATGACTCACGACTGTTTCTTAGAAATTGGGGAAATGGGGACAAAGGAGAAAATTCTTTAATAAAAAGACACCAGGTACAAAGCAACGTTTTACTGTTGTTGTGGTAAAAAAAAAAAAAGTCACATTTTACAGATAAAATGTAGAACCCTGAAATACTGACACATTCTCTTATCGTGCACAATGCTGAGGTTCTCTTACGAATCACTTTAAAACTGCAATTAAAAATGTACAAAAAAAGAAAAGAAAAAAATCAACCCACAAAGCTTCTAAAAAAGGAACCCGCAGGCACTTCCTCTTGTGGAATGTTTAAAAAGTTAGCCTACTAAAGAAAACAGTCGACTTCTTGTGAAGGTTTTGGAGAAATATGTATCAGTTCGTTTATTTGGGTATTCAATAATATCCTTGGTGATAATGCTGACTCCATGGCTTCTGACCCCAGAATTGCTGCAATAAAATGGACAGATAGTTAATTTAACATGTTAGCACATAAACTCCTTTTCTATGAGAAATGCGTTAACAAACATCTAACTTCTGGAAGTCAGGATTCAGGTTCTCTCAGACAGCAGCCATGTCCTGACCAACTGAAGGCAACCAACCAACTGAAGACCAACCAAGCACACTTCTCATGGCGCTGACACACAGCCACAGCCTTCGCACCAGCAAGCCCGATAAGCCGTGGCTGACACCTGATACATCAGGCCGGATTAAGCTCTGCAGAGAAAACTATTTATAATAAAGTTACCTGGCACCAGAAGATCCTGCTATCCAGTTCTGATTACACATCCACTTCTCATTATTTCAGACAGCATTTTGGAACACTCAAGTTAACAGCCAGTGAAAAGGAAAAAGTTCAGTTGTTACTACTTACACCCTGCTGCCACTGGTTGTAGCCCTGAGATTGGTTTTTGTAGCCACGATTATTCCCCCGTCCTCTGAAGTTCTGCAAGAGGACAACAAGTTTTGAACTAGTTCATCTTACACACAGCCTTCCAAACACAAGATATCAGGTCACGGTTCAGAAAGAAAACCACAATATCAGAAGCCCCCTCCAAGCAGCTGCTTCTTAGATGGCTTTTTAGCCCTGGGGGTTTTGCCCCAGGCTCAAACTATTGTGGCCAGTGGTCTGGAGCACTGGCTAATCCAGTTCTGACTCACCCTATTTCCAGCTGCTAAACTGCACTAGGACAACTAAAAATACTAGAGCTCGCCTATTTTTAGTTAGGAAAGGCTGTAGCTGCTACAAGGCTGTTATCTGATCAGACAAAAGGATACAGGTCACGCAACTGAAAACAGGAGGGTTAGTCCTTAAAACTGTAAATAAAAGCCATGGCACAAGAGAGACCTTGATACTGGTAGATAAAATACTGCATTTCCCCCTGGTATTAGACAAACCTGAGACAAGTTTATTAGCTTGGGCTCCATCTGCTGGCTCTTCAGTAATCAGAATGATGTTTCCCGATACTTTCACTGATACTCCATCAGTTAATACTGAGGCTAGCATGTCTCTAGCAGTTGTTTGATACCAGGCACCAAAACAAAGACTCTCTCTGTAGCTACTTTCAGAGAATTCTCTAAATGCTTCTTGCTTCACTTTCAACTTAATGCACCTTGACCCTGCAGTCAAACAGTGGTTACTGGTACTGCAGAGCAGGGGGTGGGGGGTGACAAGTCATTACACGCACCAGAGTTACAGAAGACCTTCATTTACCCAGCTGTTCTTGCAGAAACACTCACACACCTTGCGCAGTATGTGCTAGAAAGCTGGATGTTTTGCTGTGGAGTAAGGTGCACCAACCATGCCACTATCCACAGGTAACAAGTCTTTCTACAACACAACACTGCCTGCAGTACTGCACATCAACCAGGAACTCCCCCTGCAAAGCACTACCTGGTTGTAGTTCCCCCTGTTGGGCATTCCACCTCTGTTATAGTTCCCTCTGTTGGAGTAGCCACCTCTGCTTGGGAAGACAGGGCCACGGGGGTACGGGTAGCCAATTGCGCCGCTGCTGCCACCGCCGCCACCGCCTCCTCCGCCACCTCGCTGGGGCATGTTGCCCCCCCTCCTGTTGTAGCCACCGCGATTGCCTGGGACTGCAGAGAGAAGGTTGCTTGATCAGAGTAATGGTTAGGCCTCAAGTAGCTCTTACATGAGGGTTATTGTTCAAAATAAAAACTCTTAATGAGAATACAAAAGTAGGATGTCCAAATTCAGTGCAAATATTTCCAAGTCACTTGGTCATAGCAAAAAGTGATTGATTTACGCATCCTCCAATATGGTCTTATAAGCAAGCAAGCACCAAATCTACAGTAAGAACTTGAAAACTGTGCCTCAAACTACACGAGCAGCATAATCGAGGATTTTGGTGAGCCTCACTTTTAAGTGTTGTAAAGTTAACTTTGCATTAGAGGTCAGGGTATTGAAAACCAACTGGAGCTGAAATCAAGGTTACCACCACATAATAATTGCAATTCCAGAACAACAAGCTTATTTTTTTCCATCCCCTCCTCTTCAAGCAGCTGTTATCTCCCAAATTGACAGGCTTATTTCCAGGCTCACCTCCTCCTCTGAAGTTGCCACGCATGTTGAATCCTCCACGCCCCCTCTGACCTCTATTAAACTGATTTTTATTGCTCTTCTTGTTTTTCTTTGAGCCAGTGTTCTGTTTCTTTTCTGGCGGAAGAGATTTCTTACTTTCTTCCTTATATTGCTCCAAGAGCTTCTGAGCTTCTTCTTTTTGCAACTCTACATAGATTATTTCATCAAAACATTCTGCTACCTCTGGCAGTGTGAAGTTCCCTACAACAGCAAAAACACTGAGTATTCAGCATCTCCATTCAGCCACAATTCAAGCCACATTCAGCCACCTTTCTCCCATTCTTCCTCCCACCCCCTGCATTCTCTCAGCATAGGGACAGAATTACGTAATTTGAGCATTTAAGAAATAGAAGAGTGACAAAGAAATAACGGGTTGCCATGGAGTTGCCAGTACTGTTCCAAACCTTGAAAGCATTCTGCCTGTATCTTTTTTTCTTTTGTAAGTCTCCACTCAAAACGGTTTCTGCCAAATATGTCACTTAAATAGGGCACTTTATGCCAAGACAGCTTTGTGCATCTGCATGAAGCATATCAGCATAAATGAGTAGTGTTAAGGACTGCAGCAGAGGGAACACAATATAGTGTTGTCCTACAAGTTACAATAGTCTTCCAGTTTTGTTTAAGAACAGCTGTTTAAGATAAGGTGAATTTTTAGATTTCAGGTTTACTTAATCCTTTAAGCAGATATTCAGCATCCTAAAACACAGTATAGGATTATGTTCCATGCCTTTCATTTTGAGAACTGCATGCTCTGGAAGATCTTTTCCCTCCACCTCTGCCTTCTTTTGTGTTCTTTGCTTGTAGTCTTCATCTTTTGGGCAAACAACAACTGCTTTGCGCTGGAAGCCTGCAAACAGGCACATTTTTCTCCTCTGCGCAGCTGCAGACACATTTGTCTGAAAAAAATGCAGTAACTTACTACACGTAGCTGTCATTGTAAGAGTTAAGGAAGTCAACTTATGGTGTATAGACTTCACCTCTACAAGAGCTTGAAGTTTACAAATAACTGGACATAAAGATTCTCCATAATGCAAAGTTACGAGCTCACAAAGTCTTACAACACTACTCCTCCCACATCCCATACATCCAGAAGTTCAGACAAACATTTGCAGTAGCATCTCAACTTTGTGCCCCCTGAACCAGCATTAAGTCAGTAAGCAAAACAACTGCTATTACAATGCAACTTCAACCCCATTTAATTACTACATTACAGCCTATAACAAAATTCCTTAATTTTTTTTACAGAAGCTTCTACCTGATCCAAAATGAAATTCCGCTTCTTACGAGCTGCAATCTCAATGAACTTTCCGAGACACTGTGGAGCTCTCTGCAGCAGGGTGTTAAGCTTTCCAGTGTCTGCCATCTGACGCTTAAAACCTGCAACCTGCAGAGAGATCCGAGTTAAAGCACTCCCGAGACGTATCGCTGGCATTTTGCTTTGCTGAACGCTCTTCATCTGACCTCAAGGATTTTCAATGCAAGACTGTGGCCATAAACCCTCGACTGGATTTCCCCAAGCCTCCATTAGAGGCTGAGCTTTGTAAGCAAAGGATCTAAGTAAATCAGCACTGCTGAACCTAAGGTGTGCTCACCACACTACTGCTTCCAAGCTGCATGTTCTATTCTGATGACAGTGGCAAATGTTCTCAATGGTCACCAACAGCCATAACCGCCATTTCTCAGACTGCCCAGGCATATGGGGATTCCCTGGCAGCCAAAGACCTTGGAATTACAGCCACTCTTTACAACATCAACACGTTAAAAGGTTGTCTTGTCACTTACCATCATCTTGTCCATAATAGTGTTTGTCCCAAGAATGTTGTATTTCCCAGGATTGGCCGCTGCGTGTTTAGTTACCCATGTAGTCTTGCCAGCTCCAGGCAAGCCAATCATCATCACCACCTATCACGACAGGTTCTACAGTTGAAATACAGGTTCACAGATTGTAACAAGCAACTTAGCCTAGCAAGCCTAATGGAAACTTAGTATGGGGAAGGAGTCATGGAATACTTGGTATTAAAGCCTCCAAATGAACAGGCAAATCTTCTTTAACAGTGTGCTTAAAATCCACAACTTGTGTTCACCTCTGCCTCAGCAACTTGGAGATAATCAGGAGACTCACCTCACAATCCTTCTTTTGCTCAGGTCCCTTTGGCCCTCGGACCCTATCCTCCAGGGGAACCTTCTGGATGAAGGTATACTCCTCAGGGACAGGAAAGTATGGCTCCTCCTTCTGACCAAAGTTGAACTCAACTGCACAGTTATGGCAGAGAACATGCGGGAAGAGCGGGCGCCCATCGAGAACTTCCTTGCTTATTTTGAACGCAACACCAAGCTCTTGCCCATTCTTGGAATACGAGAGTTCCACTTCATCACCTTCAAAATTCTGTTTCCCAGACAAAGCATTAGTTTGCATGAAAACATTCGCCTTGCATTGTAAAGCTGCATAATCATTTCACTCTTCTAGCAATATTCATCTAACTTCTACAACATCATCACATCACAAAGTAAATCCTAAAAGGCTTTCTCTCTGCTTACATGGCAATGATCTGATTTTAAAAAAAAAAGCCATGGAAGACTTTCTACAAATTAAAATGCTGGCCACAGCCACTGCTGATCAGACATGCTACTTCCACCTCCTCAGCATGTTAAACAACTTGTCTTCCCCTAAGTTTTTCTGGATTTGGTTTACTACTTCCCGTATCAAAGCAGCCTGAAAATTCAAGGATGTTTTTCCTCAAGAGAATATTCAAGAGAAAACTTACAGCAAAACATCCAATCACATCATTTTCATCAAACTTCTCACCAAAGTCTTCAGTCTCACAATTGCATGTCTTTATCCCTTTTAAAGAATATCCATAAGAAAATTCCTCTTCACCTGAAGAAGAAATTTGATATTGTCAAAAACACGCATTTTCACCAGGCTGCTCAGAACTGCAATCATTTTACAATTACTTAAGTGAACTGCTGGTCAGAATGTTTCTGTTGATGCCAAAACAAGATGTGATCCGCAGAACAGCTACAGCTCATTCCTGTATTGATGAACTCAGTTCTCTCATTTACAGCTGAACAGCAGCATTGCCCTCACCCTAGCCTTAAGAGCTTTATGCCACTGGTTCCAGATTCATGTTGACAAAAAGCTGAACTGCTAGCTGAAGACACAGGTATCCTCGCAATGCAGTCAGTCAGAAAGGTTTTCTGAACGAAGTCTCCAGCAGCACTTACCCCTCCCCACTTTAAAGGGAGTTTGGCAGACATTCAGCCTACACGACAGCTGAGGATGAAGCTGCAAGGAACAAGCTAACAGCAGATGTCAAACACAAGAACTCAGGTGGAACTTAAGTACTTATCACTAGAAAGCTGCTATCAGAATGTCTCTACTTAAACACATTTTTCCCCAGATGTATCTCAGCAGCAGCCAATACTTAGAAATACCATCATTATCTGCTCCCATTTGTCTAATGAGGTTGTTGTTGGTTGTTCTGGCTACTTTTAGAAATAAGATTTCTGCTCCCCACTCTAAGAGAATGATAACGTAATTATCTAGGAATTTTTCTTCCCTAGTAAATGCTTAAAAAAAAAACCACCTTTTTAGGAAAGTCAGAAAGTCATCTTGCTATTTATGACGCTACATGAAAAGGAGAAATCCTTACAATTGTCAAGCCTTCAGGAACGTTTCCAGAAACACACACCTGACCATTGAAAAGAATTAACTCTCAAATCATGTTCTCCTTATAAGCCTGAACACTTGATTTTCTTTGGTTCCAGTCACAAACTCTCACAATAACCAGTGAGTAATTCGAGACCACTTTCCAAAACACACGGACTGCAATCACTACGCTTCTCCCATCTCATTATGATACAGCGACTGAAAAACTTCAACCACACACACCAGATGTTATAGAGAAATAATCAAAGATTAAGTCTTACCAAGTAACATCCCGCTTGTGTTCAGCGACCATCCAACTCGCACCTCATGTATGTCAATGTCTTTTGTATAGAGGTGTTTAACAGGAATCTTTTCTGTAACCTGTTTTTAAGTTGTTCATTAAAAGTTATTTACTTTAAGGTTACAGCAAGAAGGAAACAATGGTAACATCCAGACCCTTTATACTTCACTTAAATCTTTGCTAAGTCTGAATAATCATTTTCGGCAGAAATATAAGACATCCTCAAGTCTGTGAGATCAAACCCATCACTAAACATTCACATCTCGACTGACGGGGATGCAAAATATCACACACCTTCAAAGCACTTGGTCATGGCAGTCTCTTAGCAGCCAAGAATCTCAGTCCTCTTGATACTGTATTAAAATCAAAGCCTACAAAATGTGTGTATATATATATATGTATATATAAAAACTGCTACAACTCTGGGATGAACAGCAGATTACTCTGCCAATCAAGCGTGGTATTAGATTGACAACGCTGTTCTGGACAGACCTGGGAAAATACTACACCAGCCCCTTTTTGCAGAAAGCAGAGCTCTCAGGCAAGCTGCCAACTTCCAAACGACAGAACCAGCTTCAAAGATCCCACCCACGAGCACCGCAACCTGCAGGCACCCAGCTGTTCTCTAATTGCTTTTTAGGAATCTCACCAAATTCAAGTTGGAAACACTGGCCGGCATCCCACCAGTTCCCACAGTATTTGAGCCATGTGCCCAGGGTGAAGCTTCATTTGGTGGGACCACCACCCGCTGCCCCCGTCAGCTGCCAGCTTCGCGAGCACTGGAGGACGGGAGCAGGGTAAGGGTGCGTGCACACATCGTGCGCCATGTGGGCTTTAACGCTGCTGTGCCAAGTTCTGGGCCTCCTGCTTGCTTCCCCTCACCAAGTGGGAGGGATCCGTCGTTCACCGTGAGGCAGAGTGCTCTTTGCCATTCTTACCCCTGGAGGGAACGCTTGCTCTCAAATCTCTAGTGCCCAGCTAATGCCCACATCAGTTGTCTACACAGATCAGAACTACGCAGGTTGGAGGGACCTCAGCGCGTCACCTTCCCAGCTCCCTGGAGTAAGTGCTGTTTATTTATTCATTGTCCAATCCATGCCTCCTGTAACCTCCACAAAGCAGTCAGAAGTTGGTTTGTACTAAGTATCTTAACTAAGTTTTGATGCATGAGGTGCCAAGCAAAATTCTCAGTTCAAAACTAAGACCAGAAATTACACATTAATGTCAAGTGCAACTTTTGGAAAAAAATTATTTCTTAAAGAAAGCAGTTTTGCTAATTAAGCCACCTTTTATGGAGAACCATTTCACATTAAGAGCTGTCTGAAAGCTCTTAAGCTGTCTTCATCTAAGTTAGTTGCAACAGAGTAAAAAGAGGACTGAAATAACGGCCAGTATAAACAGTATTGCATTTACCCACTCAAAGTGTCTCCCACAAAATGTTAGTCTTACTCACCTTCATCTCAAAGCAGACTTTGCCTTTAGAAACTCCATAGGAAGCTCTTCCCCCAGCCCAAAGGAAAGCAAAGCTTTCCATGGTCAGTGAGGAAGCACTAAACCGGTCTCTTGAGATTTTAAAATGTAGGTCACAGTTATCTGTTAACAAAAATCATTGCTTACTTCAGTAAGAAACAAAGCACTACTCTCCAATTTTATGCATTAGAAGTTATTCCAGCTTTCAGAGGTGGAAACCTCCACTGATCACACAAGACAAGTAGCTGGCATTCAGCAAACGCTAGCCATCTTTCAGGGAAAGGATCTGAACACATGCCTAAAGCTGAAGTTCAGCCAAAAATCTCACAAGTTAACAACAAGAATGATTTTCAAGGTGCCATCCCCTGTCACCCAATTCCCAATTTTCTTTTTTCTCCAATCTGCCTAAACACTTGACTTTCATCTCATCAAACCTTGTGTGTCAGGGATCTGCACCATGCTCTTGGAGTTTTCTAGGTACTTTTCTGCAAAGCCTTACCCCTCACGCCCAGTCTCATGGGCAGCTAAATGCTAAGCACAAGCAGGGATTCTTGCAGAAGTATTGGAAGCAGAGTCGCCTTCCGTGGACGCACAGTCCTTCAGTAAGTCCAATTACATTAAAACAATAAAATGAACTCAGTTAAGTCAAGTGCAGGTGGGTTCGGCATGCAGGATGTCATGAGAGCTTGTTTCATGTCAGAAACATGATGTGCACCCATTGTTCTGAGAGAACCTAGGAACCTTCAGTGGAACCTAGACAATGCAAAAGGGTAACGTGAGGTGCAGGACCTGGCACTTGAATTCCCCAGAGCAGGAGTTCCAAAGAAAGGTGTAACATCAGCAAGCAGAGAGTATCCTCTGCCCTAGTACAGGGTCTGCATGCTGTCCAAGTGCACTAAAATGCAGTCTTCCCTGTATTACTGGTAATCCTCATGCACAGGATCTTGTTTTGTTTGCACAAGGCCATCTCCAGTTACAACTGCAATGCGTGACTCAAGCATTCTCATTAATACTTCCAACTGCTGCATGAAAACCAAATACACAGAATGAATCCATCAGTGAAGGCTACTTTTAGAGCAACAAATGAGAACACAAGTCATAACCTCCTTACGAGAGGCGTAATAAAGAGCACTTAAGAGCACTAAACCTCTTATGTCTGGATCGTCACAGTCCAGAGAGCCAAGTTATTACACAATTCACTCTTAAAGCTGCAGTGGATTCCGTGCTCCAGACAGGCTCTTGACACTGTCAGTTACAGTTTGTCCAGTAACAGAACTTTCTACTAGGAAGAACAATCAGAAGTAGCTACTAGTGGGTTATTGGGAGAACCCCCACAAAGATGGCTACTCACCAAGTTAGCAGCTAGAAGGTAACCAACTTGAAATTTAGTTACCAGAAGGTCGAGGATGGCATGTTCAGCAATATACGTGGCTGTAAGCTAATGCCTCCTTCCATTTCAAAACATTTCTCGGGAAGAAAACACCTGAAACTACTAGCAAATGTGCCAAATGAAGCCAACATTTAAAGTCCCCTTCCATGGCATTTCAAGAATCCAACAAGTCAGTGCGTTACCTGAAGCTCTTCCTTCTGCAGTAAGCCCTTATACTTACCCCAATAGCACAAAAGTTTATGGTGCTCATGGCGTACCACGTCAGTACTTATACAGGTCACCTTCACATCATTTCCAGCTCCCAGACTGCATGAATGGGTCATTTTTTTTTTTTTCCAGAAGGCTCTAGCTGATTTTGTTAGACTCGCTGATATATACGTAAGGCCTCCACAAGTTCTGCAGGAAGCTCACGCTACACAGCAGCAGCTACCTATTGTTGATTCTTCCACTCTAGGTGGAGAGTTCACATACTACATCGCTAGCTTCTCATGCTGTTTCTAGCAGCATCTATACTCACTGCACACAGTGAATTTTTTCATCTACTAGACTGGTGTTTCAGTTAAGATTTCTTCAGCAAATCCTACGTGGTCATGGATTTCCTGGTAAAAACTTAGCTTACTACTGTTAATATATAAAGACCCATGTGTCCTTTTGTTGTTCTGCATGCTCAAAAAGGGGTGGAAAAAGCATTTCGAAGCAAGCCACCAAACACATTTACTCCACATTTCAAGAAGTGCAGTTCTGAGATGAAAAACCTAATGCACAATAATTGTAGACGGAATGAAGGCATGGGTACTCACAAGTATCAAGACACACTACTGTGTCATCAAAGTGTTCATCCTCTTCTTCGACAGGTGGCTGAGGGGACTTGGCCCTGAACAAAGGAAAAGAGGGATTAAAGCCAGGCATAGCTCCCGTGCAGGAGTAAGCACTTCTTAGAGTACACCTACCTTACCTCACCTCATTCATAAAATGGTGCCTGGCATCAAAAGCTTATTTACCTGCTGTACTTGTTTTCTTCAATGTATTCAAAATATCCACGGCCATGGTCTTCACGCGGTCTCTTGACGCCCCTCTTTTTCTCACCCGGTTTTTGTTCTGTTTTAGCATCTCCTGTAACAGAATTAATGACTTTAATGCCACAAAGAGACTTCGACGGGGAATAAAAGCCGCCACAATGCTTCCGACTCCGGGAAGCGTGCAAAAACCTACGGCAAAACAGTAACAGCCCGCGGGAGAACCTCGTTTCGCGGCGACACGCGCCCCCTGTTTCCTCCGGGGACCCA
>VXAV01007967.1:0-23218 GCA_013399715.1 Alectura lathami
CCCGGAGGCCAGCCCCATCCCGGGGCTGACACCGCCTGCGCCCGTGGGTGCAGGAGCTCTCAGCGAGCCCGAGGTGACCTGGACACGCTTCAGAAGCTTGTCCTAAACAAACTCCAGCTGCTGGGGCTGCACACTCGACTCCTCTCCCGCCTTCCACGCGGCTGCTTTTGGCAAGCCTGCTCTCGTGGGTGCCGCAGCTGGAAAACAGCATTCTTGGCAGAGATTTCCAGCACGGCAGATACATTAAAACATTCTTCCAGGTTAACATTAACAGAGTTTATGGGTTAGAAATAATCACAGCACGCACTAGGGGTGACACCCCACTTGCAAATGGGGCCTTTCAAAGTACTTCTCCATCCCTGTATGTAGTGCCTGGGAGAGCCAAAGGACACAGAAAGGATAAGCATTTGCCTACAAATGGACAGTGGAGACATCATTCGGGGCAGGGACAGCCAGACCCCATGGAAGAAGAGGCACCCACTCGTTACGCTGCCCACGGCAGCACTCGTTACGCTGAGTCTGGCTGGAGAACCCTGTGTTGGTACCAGCATCCCAACTGGCCGTGCCCCGTCCCTGCCCCAGCCACGCTGGGATCCTCTGAGGACACAATGCCAGCCCCACAGCTGTGATGCCCATACAAAAATGGTGTAAACCAACAGAGTTTTACAAAAGCAGAAGCTAATTTTCACTCTCTCTGACGCTGGCATTTGAATGCCCCTGGTCCTCTGTGTGAGCTTTAGGAACTAACAACTCAATCTACTGAAGTGCTAATGAAAGAAGAATTACCCATCGAGCAGCACTGGAAATACCCTACTTCCCTCCAAAAGAGAGTGGAATGAGCTCAGGGAGTTAGCTCCCTAACAGACTATTTATCTGACAATTTCTTTCCGTTACGCTTCACGAGCCAGAACACCATCAGACATCATCAATAAGACTGAACAAACCTACAACAGAAGTAAATGCTGTGTGCTGGACCCAAAAAAACAATGTCCAGATGCAAAATAGGATGGTCAAACTGAAGATATCCCAGGGAATCCGAGGGATCCAGGGAATCCAGTGGTCCCCAGGATCACTCTTCCCTCCTCTGAGGGCTGCAGCCCAGCGTGAGTCACTCCTGCGTTAAACAAAACCTCGCAGGGGCACTCAATAGAGTTCCCCATTCTTCCCCGTGTTTAACTTATCTCAGAGCACAAGAGGAGACCGAGGAACCTGCGGAAAACAAGTAGAAACCCTGGGAAAGAGCAGAGCCATTAGATGTTATCTGCTAACAGAAAAATTAAAAATTGAGACCAAGGAGAGGCTCATGAATTGAATTCCTACAGCACTTCAAAGCACTGTGCGCATGAATGCAAGCATTTATTCTTCTAATTAAAAAAGGAAAAAAAAGCAAGCAAAAAGCAAGACATCATTTACATGAAAGGGGGGAGTAAAAAAAAAACAAACAAAAACTCTAGTGTTAATCAAGAGCAGAGCAGACTCCAACCCAGAATTGGGAGAAAATGATCAAGATTTAATGAGGGAAAGGGCCGAGGAAGAGCAGGGCTTGCCTCAATCTTTTGTAGCACAGTCTCACTCGAGCCAAAACTCATGCCAAGCCATCCCATGAGAATTTCTCCATCCAGCCTTTGGGAGCAGAAACGATCAGATGTTTCGCAAAGTGCAGCCCTTTATCTTAAATCCTCATTGTTTTATGAAATTTTCTTTGGAAAAACAAAATAAAGCCTGCCTAATAAAACAGGAGAGGGATGGCTCTTTGGCACACCTCCTTTCCCCACTTCTGTGCTGGGTCTCCCCAAAACAGCCATGCAACACACTGCGTGTGTCCTTTTCTTCATAGGAAGGGCATCGGGAAGGTCAAGCTTGCTTAACAGCATTTAGGTCCTGGCAATTATTTCAGTTAAATGGATCCCACGACTGGACATTTAACTACAAACATCTGTAGATATTACATTGGTTTCTAAGACTGCCTGACAGATTTTATTGTTATTCAGAGAATCATTGTTTAACCAGAGCTTCAAAACATAAAAACAAGTTAGCTTGCTATCCTTGCCCCAACAGCAGTTTTAACATAAATCATATTTCAAGAAAGAAGACTACATAGTATAAAAGGCTTATGGAAAAAAAACTCAGAAAACAAACCAGAAGTCCTAATCTGCTGCATAGTTGTATGAAGATCTGCAAACTAGTATTCAGCTTCTCAGTAAATATAACACACACCACAAAAACAACACTGCCACTCAAAGTGGAGCTGCCTGCAGTATTTCATAACTGACAGTAATCACTTTGGCTTTCTAAAATAGATGGTTGTGCTGAAATTACTGCAAATACACTTATATTCCAGACACTCAGGAGCAAGGAATAATGCTGAATATGAACATAAAAACCAGAGGGTGCACTCTCCTGACGAGCTGATTAGCAGTACTGTGATGAACAGCATCTGAATTATTTCTGTGTTTGAAAATGGATGCTACCAATCAACGGCTGAAATTTGTAAGATTTGCCCCCTGCCCCAAATCCCCACAAATATTTCACCCGTCTGAAGAGGAGACCTGAGATTACAGAGCAGGATTTGCTCGTTTCCAGCCATGCACCTTTCTCAGACAGTCAGTGGAAAAGCTTTTTGCAATCAGTGCAACGTATCAGATCCTCATCGCCGCACGGTCAGATGCCTGCGGTTTCACATGAAAGCCAGACGACCTCAGCACTCTGCAGCAGGAGCTTTCTGCCAGGACTGGCCCAGCTCTGCCACTGTTTACCCTGCAGTTTTCAAGAGAAAAACACTATTTTCAGCTACAGCAGACCTGCACCACTATGAGCCTCTGGAAGCTGTCAGAGCTTTGGGTATGGCATTGATTCTAAGGTGACTTTGCAAAACACACCCATCACAGGACAATTAAAACCAGCACTCTGCCGAATAACCTCCTGCAAGGAGTTTGTCAGCCACTGGTCCCGACAGTCAAGATGAAAAGGCAGAAGGTTAGAAAGCCCAAACTGCACGGCACCCTCACATGGAGATCATTAACGACACAAAAAGGACTACCTGGCCTCGAAACAGCTCACAGCCTTCCTCACGCACACTCCTGGAGACGCAGGAAGACGTACATGCCATCAGCCTCCCATCCTCCAGTTGCCAGGGGTCATTCCATTCCTGCTGCGGCAGAAGTTTATTTCTGCACAGTTAGAAGTTCAAGTTCTAAGGGCCTGTAGCAACACCCAGCCTCGTAACAGGGTTATCACCAGAATCTCCTGCAAAATTCAGCTCCACGCGGAGGTGCTCCCCACTCCTGAGCAGGCTGGGCTCGCCGTGCTGCCCACGGCATTGCTGAGAAGCACAGGAAACGTGCAAGCAAAATCACAATGCAAAAAGCTGCAAAGCCATGGAAAGAGGAAAGAAAAGGAAGAAAACAGCTTCAGGATATTTAGAACCAGCCTAGATTTTTATTTATTTACATATTTCAAAGACAGCATTCCTTCTTTCCTCTATTTTGAGTTGTTTTTTTTTCCCTGTTGCAATCTTCCAAGCCCTCAGGAGATTACGGCAGCCTAGACTCAGGACTGCAATTTCCCAGCTGTAAAGCACAGAATGAAAATCTAGACTCGACTGACATAAAATTTAAGTCTTCCAACCTAAAAAAAAAAAAAAGACACAGAGAAACCATGCAAGGAAACTGCTACAACCCTACAAGCGCAGTCCCAGGATCCTGCACATCTGCACAGTCTTGAGCTTTATGGCCAATAGTACACAGCACTGCGAGGGCAGCAGGAACACAGCAGACAACAGAACTTGGGAGCAGGTTTCCACGGTTCAAAAGGAAGTTAAGCTGGAGGGAATCAACTTTAAAAAAAAACAAACAAACAAAAAAAAACACCACCAACAAAGCAACCTTGGAAACGTGTAACGGTAGGATCAATTCCTTTTATGATCTGATGCCACTGCCAGTTGGGTTGCACCCATTACACAGATCAAACAGGACTCAGGCACACACGCATTGTTAGAGTTAACACAGTGACAGAGGCAATTACTATTTTTCAGTCCTTCTGTAAATATTATTACAAGCTGCCTTTTCACAAAACATTTGCACGCCATAAACTGATCTCCACTGCTCCTGGTAAATGAACACAATTAAAACAATTTCTGTTTCAAAAGCAAAGAGAATTATTTGGCCTTTCTGTAACTCTCAGTTCACGTTTAACTTCCTCTAAATAAAACATTTCTGAACCTCTGGAGAAAAGACTGCTCACTTGCTCAAAATAAATCTCTGCTGTGATTTCCTGCAGAAGACACTGCTTACATGAACTCCCTTATTTCAGGAGCCCTCCCGCTGATCATGAGCTGTGTCATCTTCATTAAGAATAATCAAGAATCCCTAGGCAGACATTTGCACTTGGAGTTATAAAATCTCGTTGCTTCATAGAGTTGCAAGGTTTCCTAACATTCATTCACATTTAATTTTTAAGGATGCTTCAGTGCACATGAAATATTGTGCCTGCAGTAGAAAAAACACTGTTTTACTAAAATCTGCAATTCCAAACCCTTTCAAAAGTATAAGGCAGCACATGATAAGCTGTGCTGCACGGGGGTGAAACGTGGAGCCCCACGGCTGCACACCCACTCACAATTCCATGCCCAAAACGATTTCTGTGTGTCCCCGTGAAGTAGGAGCAAAGGAAAGTTTGCACAAGCAGCACTGATATCCCCTGGCACTGTTCCACCACCAAACAAAACGCCGGCACCCGCAGATTTCCACAGCCACGCATTCCTGCGCGCTACGTCAGTGATACCGCAGGGCTGCACAGCGCTGGGTCCGGACGTCTCCTGGAGCGGTCTGCGCAGCGTCGAACACACGGCGAGCTGCAGCAGTCTGCTGGTGCACACACACACCCGTGCACTGGAGCGCACGCGGCAGCACGGCCGTCACCTGTCACATGCCGACCGCCGCGCCTGCAGGCAGCCAGCAGCTCCGTTCTTCCAGCGCTAAAACCGAGCACGAGGAACGGCTGCGAGCATCCCAGACGACTCCCCAAGAGAGATAACAGAGCAGAGCGGCAAACCTGGAATTGAATTACGGATTTAAGGCTGTACAGAGACAGCCTCCAACTCAGCAACCCAAATACATTCCTCTCTTTTGCTTTTCTGTGCAATTATCTATGTTCTGAACACGTCTGAGCGCGCAGAAATGATGCTGTAATCCACTTTTGTATCAGGATTAGCAAGTTCAGACACCAAGGAAAAATAAAGGCACTAACAGTACTCTGAATATAGACAGAACTGAAGCAGATTAATGTTGCTCAGAGAACGAATATTCCTGGATGTCAAACACAGTTACTACCACGCTGCTATCGGTATATGACAGCCAGAAAGTGAAAGAAAACAATTTGTTGGGCAGGAAATTTTTCATTGTGATGACATTGATAAATTGCCTTAATAAAGTAATGGATAGATTTTAACTTTAGTAAGCTAATAAATGGCTGATACTCACAATTTAATTTCATCTGTTGCTTCAACACACAACCTTGTATTTTAATTTCCAAAAGCTTTCTGTCACACAGCTCAAATTTCTATTTGCACTGCATCAGAATTACTTGCAGAGAGAAGAGGTCGTCTTTAATCTAGATATATTAAAAGGTAATTGCAGATGCAACACCTACCTCCTACTGTAAGCTGTAATTTTATAGAGGAAATTTCAGTGCTCCTTCCACCTAATACAAACACACTGAAGAGATTCATCTTAAAACAAACCAACGGCATTAGGTACAGAAGAGACTCGGGGAAGGAAGGTGCCCACGTCAGTTTCTGAAAGTGTTTCTTGTTGAAAGAGTGGACAAAGATGAGCAGTTCCTGCAGTGTCTGCCACTAAGCTCCCAATGCACAAACTCAGCCTTACTTCAGGGGTCTGGCAAGCCTGGTTCAGGTACCAAAGTAGAACGGAAAAGCGTATGGAGGGGAAATAAAAAAATAAAAATAAAAGCAACAACAAAACCCAACCCTGTAAGATCCAGCTGCTGACCAAGTCTCTGGGGCTCTGCTCACACCTCGCTTCCCCTTGCGAGCGCGAGGCAGGACCACACCACGCACATACCAAAAGTGAACTGAGCAGGAAAAGCCACCAACAGGTCAAAGCCCTCGCCATTCTGGGAAGGATGTGTAAGCAAACACTAGGCAGCATTTATAAATAATGCTTTGGCATTAGGAAGAGCTCTGTATGCCCCCAGTGTTAGGCAGGGCACCCCTGGGATGAAGAGATGCTGTTCAGTGCTGGGGGTGGTCCCCACCCCACGCGTCTACGACGCGTCCACCAGCAGCCTGGCTAACGCTAAGCCAGCCTTAAGGGTCTCCTTGCTGGTCTGTTCCTGTGTAACATGCTAACAGGGAAACCTTCCAGCTCATGCTGTATGAGTGCCAACAGCCAAACAGCAATTTTCCACCTATTTTGTCCCGTCCTGCCCAATGTTCAGTCCTGAAGTCCAAACCTGACAGCTGAACCAGGGCAAGCGGGCACCGCCTCCCACTGCGCTTCTCATAGCAAAGCAAGGGCGAAATGAGCCTCCGAAGGATAAATTCTTTGAGACTGGAATATAATAATCACCAGACTTCAAAACTGCATACTTTTAAAGCCCATTATTCTTGACCTCAATCACACTTCTGCTGCAGGTCACTGTCCCCCTCTGCTATTCAGAAACGATCACACAACACATGGCAAGAAAGACAACTGACAGAAACAGCAGATGACAGGCTGTGAAAGTGGCAGAGTTGGCGAAATGCAAAGTCAGCCAGGCAGTTTTGAAGTCTCACGCTCCTTCACTTGTTGCTCTCCACTTTTCTGGAAGCACACAAGATTCTTAAAATGTAAATAAATCACATTAGCAGGCCCCTAGAGGGGTGTGCACCACTGCAATGATGTAAAGCAGTACTAGTGAAAATGAGACCTGGGGTCCCATTTTTTTTCCTTTATCTTTCCTGTAGTTAAAACATACGTTGCTTATTCCCTGATATGCTTTGCAGCCTCCTGATTAAGTTGCGTTTAAGACAAACAATTGAATAACCAGTTACTGTTCTACCCGTCCCAAAGATGCTTGAAAAAACTGCAAAAAAGATTCCCTATTTCCTGCCTGCTACACACTTTCCAGAAATAGTACACGTGAGAACAAATACATTTCAACGTAAAACACAACCCTAGGGGCTCTGTCAGTGGAGGAAGCTGGTGAAAGCCCCCCAAGCCTGCTCCACCAGCACCCTGACGCTGCCCAGAGCGCTCCACGAGCAAAGCGTTGTTTAATCCCCGCTCCCCGTGCCAGCCCACCTGCGCTCCCGCTGCGTCCGACGGATGGCAGCGCGTTCCTCCTGTGTTTGTTTTACATCCTCCTCTCTCGCAGACAGGCAGGGAGCTAATGAGCAGTCCCCAAGGCTTGGTCTGAAGAGAAAAACTGGCATACGCTCAGGCAGTGTGACCACAGCTGTTGCCTAATGAAGTCTTCATATGGGAAGGCAGAGGAGCTGCCCGACACTCACAGTCGGCTGGTTTTAGAGGCTTGTACTGACATTAAACCAGCTGTTTCAGACGGTTAGCTGCTTCCTTACCATTTCAGAAGTTATGAACACACGAAGGAGGAAGCAAAAGGTCTCACTTCAACCAGCCGGAGCCGTGTCAGATTCCTCCTGACCTATCCCTGTTGGTTGCTTACCCATGGCGCAGCAGATTTTCAGGTTCATGAACCACTGAAGTCTTTGTGAAGGACGAGCAACTGGTTGGATTAGATGGCTTTCATTGCTGAGATCCTAATCTCCTGCATTCAGAAAAGGCTTGCTTTGATATGCATGAAATAAAAAACAGACTATTTCCCTGAGTTTGAAGTATGACAACCTAGGTGGCATATTCTGCATAAAAAAATTCAGAAGGACAAAACAATGCACGAAAATAGCTGGAAATATTTATAGGACCAGAAAGGTCCTTGAAACATTCCTACAATAATTTTACCTTCCAGGTATTCAAAACTTCATGGGAATATAAGGGTATGCCATGCAGAGCAGCAAAAAATGGATTAGATAAGGCAATTAGCTTCTCCATCTGGACAGAAAAACATCTTCTGAAGAGGAAGAAAGCCACCAAAATCCACCCAACTGCTCAGGCAAGCCCCCGCTGATCTCAGGCTGGAGGAGATTTGGCATTTAAAACCCAGCCCCTCACTTCATTATCTGGATAGGACAATTTCACAGAGTTTAAAAACAAAAAAAACCATCAACTATCACAATGCCTATGATTTAGGGGAGAGCAAACTTGGACACAGATACAGATGCTCTAGCAGAAACAAACGCTGCTTTACTGAGAAACTGCGCTGTCATCGCTCACATCTTGCTTTATTACCCTGCTGACAAGGATTCCTTCAGGACTTGTCCCTCAAATCAAGAATAGATGCTGGACACTGATTAGTAACAGGCCAGTAAGTTTGCTGACTGAAAACAGCCACTTCTGGAGGATAAATAACACTCAGTGTTCCCAAACAGAGTGGGAGGGAGGAAGGAAAACGGAAGACCAGACTGTACAAGCTGTACCCTCATCTTCTGTCCAGTCACATGAAGAACCTGCACTCACACCATAATGTTGAGTACAAGAAAACAAAATAAATTTCACCTAAAACTGTCCGAATATCTAGCATTTAATCTGCTTTATTACCTAAGATTCAAAGTATTTATCAAAATGTCCTTCTGCTAAGTATTTCAGATTTTTTTTAAAAAATATCACCCCTGACATGTCTCAGAAGGATATTGTCCACTGCGGAGATGACATCTACGCTGCTGCCCTGATCAGGATCCCAGTTATCATCAGAAGACACTTCTCAGATTTAAAATGACGTTCCAAAACGATCCATTTCCACATGCTAGCTGCATACTGTGATAGGCTGAACATGCGGCAGAGGAGGGCAACCCACGGCTGGGCTGAAGCGAGAGCAGGAGGCACAGCTGCCTGCACCCTGCCCCAGCCAGCACGGCAGGCGTGGAGCTTCACAGGCAGGAACACAATGAGCAAAGGGAACAGGGAGAAAACCAGAGCGTGCTGCCATTTTCTTGGCATCTGCCTAGACAGAAACAAAAGCCTATAGCACAGTGTGCAAGGAGCAAGAGATTCTCTGATTCTCATTTCGTAAATCCACCATTTAGCAACACCTCTGGTTCTGTAGGTTTTTATTTTAAGTATGAGCTTACCCCCCAGACAAAAGCCACATTTATGCTTTCAATAATTTTTAGTTTTCCTTTCACTACAGCCCGACCATGTATTCCCTTGTCCTTGGAGAGTTTTATCTAGGATTACACACATGCACTGAAACACAGCTGTTCCACTTGTTTTCTGTTTTATTTTCTTTCACATTAAAAACCTGCCTCTATCAGCCACCCAATTAGCTGCTTGCTATCAAAAGCCTGCTTTGGCCTTTCATCTTCTTGAAAACTGGATTCAAGTGACAGGGAGTCATGGAAACTGTGTCTGGGGTCATTTCCTGTTTGAGTATTCAGTTACCAAAAATAAAATCAGAATAATAGTGCTTTTTTTTTTCCTCATGCAAAATACTGGACATTTGTTATCCCTTTCTGCAGAGCATGCAGTAGCTATAAAAAAAATATTCACGAGAAACATTCATCTGACAAACAAGGAACCTGAGTTTCAATTCAGTGTTCAGCTGAAGAAATTGAAGGAAATAAAAATCACAACACAAAGCCTTCACTGGAAGTCTTACCTGCAGAAGCTGCTTTTCACTGTGCCGAATATGAAGGTAATGAAAATCTGAAAGGAAAATTCTCTAGCTTTCAGAGCCTGTGTGCTTTTTATAGCTCACAGTACTGCAGCACACACAGTGCTTCTTTAAGTATTCCACTAGGCAAGGAGGACAGGAGCACATGAGATAACTGCACAGGGGCTTGCTACCAAACCCCACAGTTTCACGCCGTTTATCTAAGCCAGCTGCCTCCTCTCGGGAACCAACAGTCTCTGTGGCCTCTTGCTTTTTCAAAGCTTGCTGAATTTCAGTATTGCAAGGAGCTGCCTGGCTGGTAAAGCCACAGAAAAAGCTTATGAGAAACACTGAACCCAAAAACACGACGAAGTTCAGGCGGTGACCCAAGGGAACGGATAACATCACGTTTGCGATGCCAACCCCTGCGCACGGACAGCACGGTGCAGAGCGAGGACTGCCATGGTGCAGCATGTGGTTTTGTTTATTCACCTGAAACAGCCAAATGTTAACAACATGAACCCACACGCAACACGCTAAAATATAGTTGGCCGCTCCGGTGATGGCTGGGACATTCCTGCTCAGGGAGGCAGGACTCAGCTCATGCCAAGAGAAGCGTTTCCATGTTACCTAGGCACAAGGAGAGAGCTCAGTCTCCTGCCACTTCCACCTCAGGATTCACATTCACTTAGCCAGGTACCTCCCTCCTGCAACATTTCTTAGTTCTATACCTTCTGATTTCCTTGAAGGCGCACCCCAGCCCTCAGCTTTCTCTCTCAGCCATGTCCAACAGCTGCTTTACGCTTTGGGGCAACTGCAGGCAGTCGGCTCAAGCCAGACACTGACCTAACTTTTTGGGATTCCTCAGAACCTGAAGCGATAGCTGAGGTCTCCCTGCTGTGAGCTCACGTGCAAGATGTGGATGAAAACTCATTAAGAAATTCGGACGGCCACCAGATGCGAACACAGATGCACTGATGTGTCAGAAGACACACAGAGAGTGGGTGGGTGCAGAAAGGCTTTAGCAGTGCAACTCCAGGAGCATTAGGGAGGGAGGGAGGGCTTAAAAAAGTAGAATAAAATAAAATGAAGAGGGAAAGAGAAAGTAAAAAAAAATACATGAAGTTAGACCAATGCTGATGTGCCAAAAGCTACTCAAATTCATGAATGAAAGAATTAACTGATGACATTTCACCACACCTATCTCTTTTGGAGACTGAAAGAAAAACCATGGGGACCAGTAAGTGGGAGCTGCCTGCCAGGGCTGCTGCAGACAGACGGACGGACAGCCCCGCTCCAACAGTATCTGGGATGGGCAGCCATGGGGCAGGCCACCAGCAGGCCAACCAGCAGCCAAATAGCAAGGTCTCAAATGCAACCGCCAGGCCCAAAGGCGAGGGCACAGCCTCATTCCTCTCCCCACCGCCTCCTCCCGGCTCACTGCCTGTGCCAAAAAGCTGCCAGCAAGAAACAGCCCAGTACTCAGGGTGTTGCTGTCTTTCCCACCATCGGACCAAACCAGAAACCCTGCTCCAAAGGACTCCAATCACATCTGTCCAGCATTAACACCCTCATTAAAAGGGTTTGGCTTTTCTTTTTTTTTTTTTGGCTTTTTAAATAATCTCCTCTGTGAACCTTCAGTCAGACATTTTCAAACTGAAATGCATTTTCTGGAGTCCCTGCAACAGGAATAAGGTCCTCTCCCCATTTGTAACCCCACAGAGCACAAGAACTAGCAACAACTGCAAAAGGAAATGTCTTCATCAGAGAACTTCAGATCAGGATATTTTTTTATTGAAGCTTAGTTCCTTTTGCTAGATTTCAGCAGAAACCTAATAATGTGCCCACTGGATTCTTGCTCTCATGAAGACATTTACCAGGTCAAACTGAAGGTATCTGTGAGCTCACATCCTTATTTTTTGTGAAAGAAAACCTTTTCCTTGCCAAGAATCAGTGGTACACCACGGATATTAAAACACCAAAATCCAGCCGATGGATTAAATAGAAGATGAAAGATAACATCAGATCTCAATTTAAAAAATAACACAAAATGCTGTTCTGGTAAAATGGTCACTACACACAAACCCAATCCTTGGATCTAATCGGAAAAAATAAAAATAAAAAGGAGGGGGGGGGGCTACCTGGGCTGAGAAAAGTTGTCTCAGTTTCACTGGGCTGGGAAGCTGCTGTTGACTCAGACCCACTTTTGCTGCCAGGAGAGCGGCGAATGCTCATTGCAAATGCAAAGCCCCAGCTGGGGGCAGGAAGAACTGGAAGTGCTAAATGCTCGGCTCCCGAGTGCCAACACCAATCGCCTCGGCACTGCGGAGCCGGGGTTCCTCCCCCTCCCCCCGGCTCCCCATTATTCTCCATTCAAGCTGAAAGTGAGAAGGTCTTTTCCTCTGCCATTCTGTGTCAGCCAGACTTGGGAAGCTCCGCAGGAATTGCTGAGAGATCCCGAAACGCACAAAAGCCTCCTTCCACAAAGCGCCCTTTCATCTAGGCAGCGTGTCTGTTAAACACGTCCTGTTAATGTGCGTACATTTCTAAAAAGAGATTATGAAGTGAAGACTCAGTCACTAACTCAACTGCACAATAAGATCTTTAAGTCTATTACTAGAAATCTGGGGTTTAAAACGAGTAGCTGGGAATGCTTCATAACTCCTCTGTAGTAATACTCAAATAGGTCTGGTAGCTACAAGCCACAGCCAAAGTTGTGCTTTGCGTGTTTTAATGCTTTCATTTCTTTATTTGGTGCCACGCAGGCACCTCTGGCTGCGATCCCACCGCATTCGGTACCGTTCAGGTAGGAAATTAAGTGAGCCAAGCCCCAACAAGATACCTGCACCAAACGTGATGCTCTGAGGACACCGGCACCCTCTGCCTCTCTGGGGTGCGGGGTGTGCCATGCAACACCCCAGCTCGTGGCACCACCACTCAAACTGAAGGTACACCAACATCTGCTCGGGCTAAAAGCCACCTGTGCAGTTCCTGCCTCGCACCTCCACCTTCCTGAAGTCTGGTTCCCAGCTTTTCACTGACCTGTACCATTGGGCACAGTGGAAAAGAGGGCAGACACCGGGGGTCTCCTGCCCTGCTCCAGTCACTTCTTGTCGTCCTAAGACATCTCTTTGTTTCTACCTACACCTGGCAGGGCCACATCCTGGATGGGCACAGCTGAGATGCCTGGAGCAGGCTGATCCTCCACACAGGACACGCTTTGTGGAAGATGCACAGCATCATCTCGCTGCAAGCAGGAAGCTTCAACAAGAGACTGAAGCAGATCCTGCACTTCCATGGTGGCTCCAGGACGAACAGGTGACTTCCTGCATCTTTTTCTCCCCTTCCTTTGCCCACAGGGGCTCAGGATGCCCCAAGAGTTCAAATAACTCAGTTAGGTACATAAAAACTACTGCCAGCTCTGGCAAAAAAAAAAAAAGCAAGTTATTTTTTGTCAGCCAAAGGAGGAAAACGAAAGAATCCGTCTTTTTCCTTTTCTGCATCAAAGCAAGGCCACAAGTTGACAATCTCCACCAGCATGGGTATGGCTTTACTCCAGCTTCACGTACCAGCCTTTGCAGGATCCACAGCTCACCACACTACCAGCCCACAGACTGACTATAGCAAGATTTTAATATTTTAAATATATTTTTGGACATGCAGGCAATCAGACTTAGGGCCTGCTGCTAACACTGGCTCTAACCTTATTTCAGAGCAAGAATCCCAAACAGACTGTGAATGCAACTGGTTTCAGGATTAAAATCAAACACCACCTCCTTGCAGCAGCAGCAAAAATCCAGCCGAGCTCCTCACTGCAGACGCAGGGATGGAGCGGATGGTTGTGGAACTGCTGGGTTCTGTCATGCAGACAGTGCTGTGCAGACCTCCAGGTCGGTGCATTCGCAGCCCCAGGCGTCTGCCCAGCTCCCTGCCAGCCCTGCAGGCAGATCCCCCATCAGGTGCAGACGGTCAGGTGTCCGGTGTAGCCACGTCATTATTCCCTGCCTCGACAGGGCAGGCGTGTCCATCCGTCCTCCTGCTGGAAGGCAGCAGAAATCCAGCTCTGCTGCATCTTCAGCATGAACAAGCACGATGTTGTGGGAGCTCAGCTCATCACCTACACTTCCACACTCGTCAAGGTTTGGGTTCCAAGGCCTTGAACACACAAGAATTTATTTTGGTACAGTTTTGATACCACAGAAATGTGGATTAATGAAAACCAGCTAAGAGCCTGAATGAGCCTCGGCCACACAACAGACACATCCAAGCCTAGCAGCCCTCACGAAGCTGGGCTTAGAGGTGGCAAAAGCTTTCATGACATTTTCAAAGAATCCCAAAACAATGCAGTTTCTCTGCTAAAATTTATAATGACTGTATTATCCTATTCTAGCTGCTTATTTTTTCTTTTCTCTCGTAGCATGGATTTTCAAGCTGCAATAAATCATTCAGATGACACGTTTGAAGCAGAGAGCACAACGCAGCAGGCCTCACTTTTCAGACAAGCATTCCCATCACATGTCTGCATTCATTTCTTGCAGGCTCTGACTCTCCATCTTCCCTTCTCAAAATAGCCCTGCACCTCTGCTCCTTGAAAAGAAATCCTCCAACACTGAAAACTGTGTAACAGATGTTGGTTTTCTTTTTTTTTGGAGGCTGATATTCTGTTCTTGGACACATGTAAAAACGGCATTTCAAAGTCTGAGGTTGCAATGACCAGAATGTATTTTTTTTTTTAAATGTACTTATTGACTCAGCTAACAATTTACTAAATAAATGCATAAATACAAAGGGGAAAATAAAATTACATTTGTGGGAAATCACGGTCAAGCAGTGTTTTAAAATCCACCAGGTTCCACTTCTTCCTAAACAGAAATAAACAACAAGTCATTTATACTAAGCTAGCTCTCTGCTAGCTCATAAGAGAAGGTAGGCTTCCTAAATGGCACTTGCAAACTTGACAATGGTAAGGCCAATCTAGAGCTAAAAATGCTTGAAGTCCGCAGTTTTCATCCTCTTCCTGCAACGTATTTACTAACTTTTTCCAAATACGAATTTTTTTTTTTTTAAATCACAGCCTCCTGCAAGCAAAACACAGGAGACTGTGTATCCAGGAATAACACTTTCTAATTTTAATCCAACAGACCAAAGACTTAGAAATTTACAGTTCAAAACCAGACGCCTGACCACTGCTGGATAATGTGACAAACCAGCCGCCCTCCGTGCTTATTCCTGCCTGCACCAGACAGAGCAGCTTTTCCTGTAAATCCTTCTCTGAGGCTGCACCCCACCAAGCCAGACCGAGGCCCACGTCACACCAGGCAGTTCTGGATAGCCGCTGGCGAAAGAAATGACAGGCAGCTAAAAACTTCACATCATATACAATTCTTTTGTATATAAAATATGTGTATCTTATATACAAAAGATGTGTCCAAGGAAATGTAAATACCTGGACTGCAGCTGTAACATGTTTAAACTACATGTCCTTTCATTGTTGAAAGTATTACCTTGAATTAAGCATCTTTTATTTCATCCCAGGGCATGCACCTGGGGCAGCCTCCACTGCTCACAGAGAACTGTGAGCCACGACCACTGGAGTGCCCTTTTCTCCTCTTTTACACTCCCCACCACAACGAGAGACCCTGCTTTTTCCTCCAAATGGTATTTAGGCCTCCAAAATCAAAAGCCAGACACCCCCTATGACTTTTGAATCGGAAAAATACAAGGGAGGTAACATGCCAGCTCACCTGTAAGTAACAAAGACAAAACATCCCCAAAACCACTTTCTTCTGTGCCAGCTGGTGACAGCTGGCGGGGATTTAAGCTTATCTGGGTAAAGTCCTCTGCTCTATCTCCATTCATTTCAGTACCACACGCTGCTCCTCCACAGTAAGGAAGTTCCCTCTGCTGTAAGATCTCATGCTCCTGCCCCACATAATTTGGGTTCCTTTATCTTCCAAAAATAAAATCAAAGCAGATCTCAGAAGCCTCTAAAGGCTAGAAAGCATCACTAAAAGGCATCTTCCTAACAAAGCTTTCCAACACAATCACACATAATTCCACCTGTCTTTTCCTTGGCAGCTTCCCATAAGGACAGCATCCTTATGAAGAAGCTTTCATGAAGAACCACCATGAAAGAAGGATGGAATGAAGTCTCCGAGCACCGGAGGGACTGAACAGCAGAGCAGGGCAACCACTAGGCAATACTCCATACTCCCACTCCATACTCCATGCGGGGAATCTGTGCCTCCTCCCCTCCGCCCCAGCTCCACAAACACCTCCCTTGGCTGAGTTCAGCATCACCTCTGAGGGGAAAGCACGGCCCAGGAGGAAATGCTTCTAACAGTGCCTCTGCGGAAAGCGAGGGGTCCAGGAGCCCAACCGGGGACAGGGAGGCCGTGAAAGCAGGCAGCCCCTCTGGTGTGGTTCTGTCACATCGCCTTCATGACGCTCAAACTGCCCTCGGGATGAAGGCTCAGAAACAAAATATATATATATTTCATCAAATAAAATTAATACATTAATAAATTATGGGACTTTCTTGGTCTGGAATCCACAAAACTGGCACAAAAATCCCCCAGTAACCGCACCAGTGCAAACGCAGAACAAATTCCGCCTGAGGAGTCCCAGCCTCCAGAAGCCTTTACAGGACTGCCAGACGTGCCCGTGTTAAACCCTTTTCCTCTGGCCTTATTCCCACCTGTGACGATCCTAAGTGCAGCCAAAAATTGCTATTGCATCGCAACAGTGTGTGCAAAAGAGGGCGAGAAATGGATGAAGCACTCGCCAGACAGTCCCACCGAGCTGCTGGAAGCCGAATCGCAGCTGGTCCCTACCCCGGGAGCGGCTGCAGCTCTGAACCACGCAGCCAAAGCTGAGCAAAACGGTGCCTTCAAAGGGGAACGACACCAGTGAAAAGTTGGTTTTATCAGCTGCTTCTGGCTGAGAAGCTGGTAAAAGGAGATGTAATAGTTTGTTTTTACTAACGATTGGAATTGTGCAAATAGACTTTTGCGAAATCGCCTGGGACGCTCTACAGAGCCCTTACCGCAGCTGATAAAAGCGGCTCCGGTAGAACCTTCTGCGGCATCGGAAATGGCTGTTATTGATCTGTGTCACCACCCCTACTTCAGAAGCCTGCTCAGACTTCCCCTGCACAATCAGAGGCAGGACAGTACCTTACCGGAATGTGGACCAGAGAAGAATTCACATGACGCAGGTTTCAAGCAGTGCCTTAGCACGCTCTGTATTCCTTCCTACAACAGGTATGCCTTAACAAAAACATCAGTATTGTTACATTCTGTCTTCCATGGGAAAGGGAGCACAAGGATGTCCCTACAGACTCCATTAATGCTGCAAAACATGCAACAAGGAGCTACAGCAACGCGACGGCTGCAGAACACTCAGCTTTGTATGATCCTCCGTACTCCATGTTATACTTTATTCTGTATCAAGCCTACAGATAGAGGGTGGCATGGCTGTTAGCTGGAACTGCCAGAAACTGACATACAAAAATGAAACTTACACATCGTTACCTAAATTTTTAATTTAAATTATCAATATTCAGAAAAAAAAAAAACCCTGAAAGAGACTATTTTCCTATTTAAACACACCCAAATAAGTCATCGCTGGGACACAGCCCAGTCCTTGCGGCAGTCACCAGCAGAGCTCCCACGAACCCTGGCACACGACAGGCTGCCATCAGCAGCTGGACCACGCTCGAGCAGCCCGCTGTCACAGCTGTGGGGAGGTCAGGCCATGGAGTGGCAAGGGAAAGAGGGAATTCAGGATACTTCCTGGAGTGTGCAGAACTGATAAGGGTCCAATATTTTTTTTTTGTTTTTTGCTGCTCTCTTCATCAATAATTAATGAAAATAGTAATTGTTAAACAACAACAAAAAAATCTGCTAATGCTCAACACGTCCTTCTATCCATGAACAGAAAAACCAAGCGATAAACAAAAAAAATCCTTTAATACTTCATGTTTGGTAACGGAAGGAGATATATCTTGCTTTTCTATCTGAAAGAAAGCAGGGAGTCCCGTTGTATCCGACAATAACCACCAAATTTTTCCTCACCAGCACCGGGGCAAGCAACCAGCACTGCTGTAGCTCCCGCTACGCCACGATCATCAGGCACCAACCTCTCCTCCTCCCGTGAGCAAAGCTAAGAAAGAAGCTGGCTAACACCAGCTGTATTTACCTCCATGCCATCGTAACGCACGTGTTACCAGCCCTGCCGTGGCTGAGAGACCCCCAGCTGCTCCACGGCTTACTTGGACACCTCCATGCTAAGGACAGCTCCGTCCCCACGCAGGGTCCCTCGGCAGGGCCGTGCAGGGGACAGCCCATTATCTGCCAGCCCACCTTGCTGCACCGCAGCTGGCAACTTTTATCTGCGCAGGACAGAAGCGAACCTGAAGGCTGCAACGCGCGCCAGCTAACACACCGCGGCTCGCAGCGCCAACGCGGCGCTTTGAAGACGCAGCTCAAAGCCCAATTAAAAATTCAGATTCCATCTCCTGCACGCCACCACTCTCCTGCCCTTCCACCAGGACCGCTCCCTGTCTTTCTGAAATGTTTCATGCTGGAAAAAAGGAATCCGAGTGGGATGGGATGAAAAACTGCTGCAGCCTTGGGCTTTCGCGGGGGCTGCCGGAGCTGCATTCAGACCAAGACACAATCATGTAGAACAGATGAGATTGTGCTCCACTGGTTTCCACTTTGTAATTATTACTAAAGTGAGCAGTAATGCCTAATTAAAAAAAAAAAAAAACCACACCACCACCACAAGAAGTCTACTCAAACATCTATCAGCCTTTTTTTTTTTTTCCTATTACATTTCGATCTCTCAAGCTGGAAACAACCTGAACATAAAAGGAACAAAACGGAAGCAGCTCCCATGCTACCCTTTGGTCGAGGGCTCTGAATCGCCCACTGAGGCCCAGGTTTTTGGTCCAGTACCCAAGGACTTGCAGTGTTTTGCAGCACTGGTTGCACAAGCACCTATCTCCCTTCTTTCCATGAGCATTCACAGAAACTGTGTGCAACCTCTATTTCAGGGTGGAGAACTCCAGCTCTGGTACTTCAGCTGGTCTGCAATGCAGCTTAAAATTTCCAAGCTGTAAAGCCACTGTCACTAAGCAGAACAGCATCCCACTAGGGAAAAAAAAAAAAAAAAAAAATTGTATTCTGCCAGTATTCGTTCCCAAAGAGGTTAAATAAGCAAGAAGTTCGTGTGGCTGCAACTCCCTGCCATCACCCAGAAACCTCCAAAGAACATGGGTTTGCCAGAGGAAGGTGTCACGCCAGCATCCCCACATAAACCCCAGGGCATCTCTGCGTCGTTCTGGGCTGCGTGCAGTCTGCTTGTCTTGAGAAGCACACAGCTGGACAAGGCATCAGCAAAGCAAATGCAGTATGTCTGCTGGCCAGCCTGGAGGAGCACGCACCACACTGCTCATTGCTTTTACACACTGCTACATCATCTGAGCAAGTATTAATGTTTAATTTAAAATAAATAAATAAATAAAGCCTAAACACCACAGCGAGAAAGCAAGGGAAAAAGGAGGGCAGCAAACTGCTATTTTTACAGTCAAAACACATTTATTTCCTCCAACAGATGGTGAGAAAGGGCCCTGCTTCCTTCATGGAGCGAGTGTAAAGGATGGAGGTGGCAGAGCTGTCTTTAAAAATATTCAAAGCCCTCCAGGCTTATAACTTTTGTTGCTATCTGGCTAGAAACATCAGCATGTATCTTGAAAGTTACAGAAGCACTTAACAGGGCTTTTCATCTTCAAAGCATTGCCTAATCCTTTCAACACTCACTGGGAGCATTGCATCCCCATTTTGTGGGCGGAGACGTTACCTTGCCCTTATCCAAAAAGCACAGTTCAACGGTTCTCACCTTGTAAGCCCTGTGCCCATCTGAGGGTTAAATGAGGCCAAAAACAAACAAAACGTTCACAAAAGCTCTGACTTATTATCTCCTTGCCTCCACCTCTCAATGAAAGAATTTTGGTTGTTTGAAGCAGCAGCCTACTCTGTAATTTCAACTGTGTCGGACAAACCAGGCTGAGACTGGCCAGGTAGCAGAGCTGAGGAAATTCCACTGCCAGAAGAGGTCACAGCCACCACCAATTCTGCTGTAATTTTGGTATAAAGCAGTGCTTCGTTTTTAATTACTGCTGAGTGCTGGCTCTGCACAGGAGAACTCATTACCGCCCGCCACGCGAGCTGCTCCTTCACCAAGCTCCAGCCCTGAGCTAGGACATGATGCCATTCACATGAAGCCTACCGAACAACGGAAAACAATTCTGCTGCTCAGACGCCAGCAGAGGTGCGACTGCATGTGGTCTTCCAGGGGTGAAGCCTTCTGCCAAACTAAAATCCATTCCCGATAAACGCAGAGCCGCTGCCACCACGCGCTCTCGCTAACCAACAGGAGGATAATGGCTCTGGGTGACTCTAGGCGCAGGACCTGCACCCTGTTGCTGGTTCCAGCCCTGCTCCTCTGCAAGCTTTCTCTCTGCGCACCAACCGAGGAACCCACCTGTGGAGCAAGCCAGCCGCAGGCACGCAGGGGTACGTGAGCTCACTGCAAAGAAAAGAGATCTTCCCTTGGATTTCATCTTCCAGGTGTAGGATTATTACAGTTACAAACATCAATGCTGTAGCTGAAAATGGCAAACTTTTCCTGCAATGCTGTGTTGGTTCATTCACCCCATGCGCCAAGCAGAGGCTTCTCCTCCTGTTGCACAGCACACTCCAAAGCTCGAGGAATAAAAGCTTGCAGTGCAGCTCCTTATGGTTAATTTGGGAGAGGCGTTGCTGAACTTTTGGGAGAAACTCAAGCAGATCACCTTGATTAAGGGAAGAAAGATGGGAGCGCACAAGCACACACCACCCGCACCACGACGCGTGCAACGCTCAGCCACAGCACTGCCATTAACTGCAGGTTTTGCAGAACTGCCAGAGGAGAAACAACAATTACTGGGTGCAACAGAGGAAGTCAGACAATTGAGGGACTTCATTTAAGCACTCCCACAGGAACAGCACCACAGGAACCTGCGCTTCGCCCTGCGCAGCGGCACACGGGTGCCGTCCCCGGGCAGGCACCTCGTGCGACACCGTGCTGCCAAAGCGCTGCCCAGCTTGCTTCCCACGGGTTGTCCCCTACGTTGCGCTATTCTCCGCTGCTCCACGCAGCACCATTCAAGAAATAAGTTTACGTCTGAACTCAGAGTACTCACAGGTATGAGAAAACAAAGCATTACTTACAGGAGTCAGATACCGCACCGGCGCACTCACGCAAGCGTCTATAAATAGAGAGATGTGATGTGCGCGCCAAACACAACTGTCAGAGCAGTGCTGGCATCAGAAATCTCCCATCCTCATTCCTCCCGCAGCTTCAGCCCACGTTACAGTGCAGACGTACACGCACCTCACTCTTCCCAACAATGCAAAGTAATGCGATTAGCTTAAAAACACTAAGCTCGTATTACTGTTGCACTAATTATGCGAAATACTGGGAGAAGAAGAATGCATTGCAGGAAGTAGACACCGTGCAGACGAGACGGGTCTTGTTCGCAGCACCAAGGGTTGCTCCAGCAGAAACCCAATGCACTTTCTATCTCCCAGGTTCCAAACTCATTACACCTTGCCCCTCTTCCCAAACTTCTGAGCCTTAAATGCCTATGGATTCTCCTCTTACCTCTTCTACTCGCTCCTCTAACGTCTGCCCTGGAGGCTCCACCTCATCCTCCCTCATGGAGGCTCCATCTCCAATTTTCTCTGCTCCCAGACTCTCTCCGGCTCAAGCACACCCAAACCAGCCCCTCACCTTCCCTCCGTTTAAGCGAGCACTTCCACCTGTTCCATCCCTCATTGGATGTCTCCTCCCCACCTCCGAGCCCTCTCCCACAATTCCATTCCGCTCCAGCGAAGGTGACACCACCTCCTGCCCATCACCGGAACGTACAAGCCAAGCTGAGCAGGACCACAGCACAAAGGCAGCATGCAAGATGAGTGTTCATCCTGTTGCTTCCTACTCCACAACTCATAAAACTAAACAAAGCCCCAGATGCCAAATGCTTAGATATTAACCCCTCCTCCTGCCTCTCAAAAACATCTACACCCATTTCAACTCATAATTCTTGATGTTTCCCACCTCCACTTGCTACTCCCCAAAGACACCAGCCACCCCTGCAGTCCCCATCACTCCCTCAGGATTTTGGACCTGCAATGCCTCCCAAAACCAGGGCAATGCCTGCAGGTTTGTACCCAACTGAAGCACAAAAGTGCCATTAATTCCCCCAAAACCCCACCTTTATGCCCGAGCACCCGCTTGCACTATGCTCTGCCCCAAGAGATGGCCCCGCCGCACCGACGGGCACCACGCTCACCAGAGCCCAGCACAAGGGGAGAAAAGCAGTAATTCTGCACCAGTCCAGGCAGACTTAGGCAACTTCTGCCCTAAAATCAAGCAGGAACCACAGGCTGCAGTGACACACGTCATAACATTTTTTGTTCTACTGTAGGAGGTCAGCAAAGAAGCTTCTAAAATCAGGGGAGGTTCGTTTCCACCAGGTTTTAATCTTAAACAGCTGTAATAATGTTACTGGGAGAGCAAAGGACAGGCTGCATATTAGCTTGATGGGAGTTAAGGCAGCCAAAATATTAAGCATATAAAAATAGAGCTCAGTATGAAAAGGGTTTTCAGAGTTTAACTACCGGTTTCACCACATTAAATTACTTTGGGGCCTTAAATATCCAAATAATGGTAAATACGGCGCTTTAACATTATTTGCATCCCTGTGCACTGGCATCCAGATGGCTCCCCAGCTAATGCAGCCAGTGCGATGCTAGTGTATCCCAGCACGGCTACCATGGATTTCTGTGGAAGTTGCTTTTTAAAAGACAGTATGTTCATATTTGGGTTTGGGGGGCTGTAATTTTTTCCTCTGGTTGGTTGGTTTGGGTTTGTTTGGTTTTGTTTTTTTTTAAAGGCACCAGAAACAGATTTAGCAATACAATTACCCTGATTTAATTTGCACTAAGCAGAGACTCCACCATTACACGACCGTGCCTGGATCTTCTGAGGGGCAATACACACACATGTATGCATAGCATACGAAAAAAAAAAAAAAAAAAAGCGACTTTCCTGCATTCAGCACATCAATAATCCACCTTGTAAGCAAAGCCATTTAAATCCAGGTCTTCACAGCATCGAGGACAAGAGACAGCTCAGTGCTCCCCCGGACAAAACGAAGCCCTAGGAGGCCGCCCGACACAAAGCTGCCTCGGAGGTGACAGAATGAAGCCAGTTTGGAGAAGATAAAAGGCCATTTGGGTAGAGACCCCCGCTGCTCATCTGAAAGCGTCTCCCTTTCAGTCCGCGAGGCTTTTAAAACCGCATTTGCCACTGACCGTACCGTCCCGGGGAGGCGGCTCGGGACCCGATTTTGCGGAGCCCGGGGGAGCGGCAGCGAGCCCGAGCC
>VXAV01007967.1:24184-49676 GCA_013399715.1 Alectura lathami
GAGGGGGGCGCGGCCCGGGGCGGGAAACGGAGCGGCGGGAACCGAAAATCTCGACGCGCCTTTTTTAATTGACTTTTGATTTGTATGCGTACGTTATTTTGTTTTATTTTAAAATCAGAGTTCTCGGCGCGGGGCAGCCGTCCCAGGGGCCAGCACCCGGCCGTGCTCGGCCCCCTCAGGCGGACACCGGCCCGGCACCCTGCAGGCGTGCGCTCCGCTGATGTCAAAGCCTCGTGTCAGAGCCTCGGGCGGTGGTGTCGGTTTTAAATACATCTGACCTGCAGCGATGAGGTGGCTTCAAGACCTGCTCAAGTCGTTAATTTTTTTTATAAGAGTTGCAGCAGGCCCACTCGTGTCCTGTAGCAGTAAATTCCACAAGTTAACGATTCGTCAGCACCAGAGCCGGGCTTTTGTTTCCTTCCATGCCCTGTGTAACCCTCGCCACTGCCCTTCAGTGCACATAGTCCGTTCCCGGTATATAAGATACAACCAGTACAGCTTCATATGATTTCCACTAACAGAAAACGTCTAGAAATGGAGTTTCTACCATCTTGAACTACTGGTGTTTGATGTCTCCCAGTTGCTGGGTGCTGGCAGCTTGATTGCAGTGGTCCCAGGCCCTGGTGTTGGTCCCGCTGCCACTGGTCTTCTGTGGGATTCAGCGGAGCTCTCTTGTGTTTGAGTTTAATAAACAAAATACATTGCTCACTACTTTGTCTTTGGCTTTTGCTCTTTTAGGTGACTTACGAGTCTAAAATAATGCAGTTTTTCTACTTACCCTTTGGAGCAGGACTTTTGGTTTAGGGCTGAACCTCTCTAAGCTGCTGTGTCTTTTATTTCCACCGCTGAAGCAGCATTGGCTACCTTGAACGACACGGAATTTTCTTTCCACTGTGCTGAAGCTCCTGGACTTCTGTTGGAATATTTTCTCTGGGCCCAAGAGAGAGAGAAGCCAAAGTGAGCCAAATTCGCTGTTAGCACCAGCCATTTTCTTATTACATTTTATGGATTTTTTATTAGATTCACTAGTGGAGGACGCAAAGGTTTTAAATTATAATGAAAAGCCAAGTGGTTTTCAAATATCTTGGCTACGCTACCCACATTTTTTTAGTTTCATTTCTGACCCTAGCTGAATTTTGAAAAGTCTATCTCTCTAAACTTCGTTATATAAAAAATTATCCCATCAAGGCAACAGATGGAGCTGCATTAGCAGCACACCAAATCTCTGGCTATCCAAGGCACCAAAACTCATGCTCCTGACCAGGAGATCACTACCTTCATGCTACAAACAGTCTTTTCCTTTTTTTTTTTTTTTTTTTTTTTTTAAACAAACTGACTTCAGGAAATGAATGAGGCAATTGTCCTTCTGCTTCCAGAGCCCCAGGACCTTGCTGGTGGCAAGGTAACCAACTGAACGGGTTTAACATTTTCATACACAACCCAAACGAGTCCGCCCTGCAGCCCTGGAGGCAAAGCTGTCTGCCTGAGCTCCTGCCTGCCCTGTGATGGCATCACAGCGCAGTGCCCGCATCCTGCCTCCTCCTGGAACCATCGCTGCTGCCCCGAGATCAGCTTCCACGCATCTGGAGTTTTCAGGGAAATAGGAAGTGGCTCCCTCCAAAATACTACAGGGGGGAAAGAAAGGAATGTGATACCTAAAAAACCCTTTCCTTTGGCTGGAGTCACGGAGCATCAGCCAAAGCTGCCCACGCAGACTACCTGAGGCTGAACGCTCTCTCACACCAGGTCTTTTTGCGTTGGGGTGGTGACACGGCTGTGCATTAAATCCATCTCCTGTACCTTTAGGATAAGCTTTGGGGAAGAGGGACGAGGCCCTGCTGGTGCATGGTGTCACAGCGTACCCAGAAGAGGAGCAAGAGACAGTAAGATGCAAATGCCAGGAGAAGAGATCGAGCCTCTGCTGTGCTGCCAGCATCCGGGCGTAAATAATGCAGGCATTCAGATTTGCAAAAAATGAGGCCACAACTGAAATATGTCCTTTTCCTAAACAACAAGGAAAAAAATGAGTTTGAAGTGTAAGTGCTGGGGTATGGGAAGAAGAGGAACGTACGTAAGGTGTAAATCCCAGCGCCTCAGTGGGAGTAAGCATAAGGTGACAGGTCAGTGCACACCGACACAGGGAACAGAACAAGTGCGATGGCTCCAGGATAGCTGGTACACGAGGCAGCATCGAAGGAAAGCTCCATTTCTGCAGCATGATGCAAAATGTCCAGAGCCATCGTTATTTAGCAGCGTGTATCCCTCTGTAGTGACCATGACTTTATTGATGTATCTTCTGAAGTTCCTTTGCTGATAAATATTTAATTTCTATTTTAAAAACTGTAATCTAACTATAGATACAGGTACAGATCCGTATGAATACAAAGTTCTCCTCGGTGGAAAAAAGCAATATTCTTAGCTTGCTGCACTTGCTTCACTTTGTGGCAAGTCCCTGCACTCTCCGAGCAAATCAGGAGCATCGGATGTTGGAGAGGCACGGTCTAAGGAAAACCTCCTTGAAAGTGGCACTTCTTGATGAAACCAATCTTCATACCCGCAAGCAATACAACACGCCCTCCAAAAATTGTACGGCAGACAGAAGGCTTGTCTGGCAGCCTCATGCTTCCTGCGGGATCCTCTGCAGCCTCTTGCTGAGTGTTCAGCCTGCAAGCTGCACTCTGTTAATGCGACAAATGCAGTGGGGTACTCCCAGGGAGCTGGGAAACTCTTTGTGGCTCTCCTTTCCAACCTCGAAACAAAGACTAGATTTAATCTTTTCATGTATATACATCAGAAATGACTGCTCCCTGGAAATCATTAATTTCTGACAGGAAGAGCATTTGTATAATCTCCTTGTGTCCATACTCCTTACACATGTCCATTTCCACATGTCTCACATGTAACCCCAAGTTGTATCCCAAAGCCAGCGCGGCTTCTGCCCACCTGATCCGTCACTCCCCTAGGATTGCAACCAGTAAGGAAAATGGAAAAAACGCCTTGCAGTGCTCCCTCCCCAGCCTGGGTCTGTAAGTGTGCCCGTGAGGGTGTTCTTTCTGTAACACCATCATCTCCAGATAATATTTTGAAGGAAAGCCCTCATGTTATGCACTTATGGAGTGTATGCCATGAGAGGAAAGCAGCAGGGTGGGGTGGAATGGGAGCAGGAATTCAACAGAAGGGGCCCAAGGATCTGAGTTTGCTGTTCCTGCTGGCCTTGAAGAGAGAAAAAGGGCACCGTGCAGATGGGCATTTTCTTACCTTGCATTAGGAAGAGTTATTTGGGGCCTGGGCACAAGGGCAGTTCAGCACATCTCATTTCTCCTAGCAGAACACCGCCCAGACAAAAGTGGTGCAGGAGCATGATGTTACAAGAGAAGTAACTAAAGTAGGAAAAATCATGGGCATAATTTATCCCAATGTGCTGGAAAGCTGCAGTCAGGGTTAATAGAACCCAGCCTGACTCTGGCTGAGCACCTCTCCTTACTCCAGCAGCACGATGTCTTCGGCATCTGTCTCCTTTGCCCCATGCCCAGAGAGCGCCCCAAGCTGACCAGCAATCCCAAACTGCTGAGACACGGGTCAGTAAGTCTGCTACGGTGGCTGTATGTGTAAGTATGTATGTGTATATGCTTAATTTGTGTTTCAGAAATACAAGCTGGTGAAACGCCTTCGGTAGTAAGGGCACAAAACATCCCATCACAGAATAACTTACAGAGGGACACACACTGTGTGTAAGCGTGGACGTGTACATTTACTGGGCGTGTACTGTAGTGCCTGGGGTAGCCTCTTTTGGTAGCATGGGAACCAGTGCAGGAGGGAGCTCCATTAAGGAATGCCGTGCTTCACCAGATGGCAACCCTGACAGATTGCGAACGAGAGTCAGACTGCATTTGAAATGTCTTCAAGGAATCCTCTGAGTACCAGTGGTTCTCTTCTGAATCAAGACTGTGCGAATTATTAACCGTTGCTCAGGCTTATGGATGAAAGGACGTGCCCACGCTGTGAAACAGATGCAAATTTCTAGTTCATGTTTCTTGACCTCTTCATTCCTCCATGGTTCTTCTGAATTATTTTTTATCTACACACATCTAGTAGAAAAATCAAACATGATTAGGAAGACGCTATTTATAAGATTATAGCTAAAATCAGAATATTGTGCTACTTGCACTTTTTCTAAATTTTTAGGATAATCTGAAAAATATTTATAAAAAAAGCAGCAGATAATTTTTCTGTTAAAATTACACAAAATAAAATAAGATAAAATAAAGGAAAAAAAATCTAAAATGCCAAGTGAGTTCACATTTGCTGTTATTCAGAAGGTCGCGCCCGAAGGCGTACACCCCGTTGGCGTCTGGCTGTAGGGGCCATTGGTCTCGCCGACTGCTGGGGACAAGGACACGTCTGACTGCTCTGTGACACCAGTGGTCCCTGCTTGGGTTGCCTTGAGTCCCACCCCAAGGACAGTTGCCTCCACCCTAGGAGCTGCCAGGCTCCAGCAAAGACTCTCTGATAATACACAAGCCGTAGTTTTTCAGAGACTTGTAATTTGGCTGAATTAGGCTGGGTTCTCAAAGGTGTATCTGATGGCATGCTCTTGGCCAGTGTGGCAAAACTTAAACAATCTCCTTTCTTTTCAAGGAAACAACTTTGTTTATGGTTTTCTATAATCTCATTCGTAGAGATGACTGAACCCTTCAGCATGAATATCTTGGATTCTAAAGCAGAAAATAGCTAGGAGCTTTCCAGCACAAATAGAAAAAACCTCTGAAAACCTGGATCTTATCACTGAGAAATGGCAGGCAGCCTTGCAACAGGCACTGCTACTGGCAATATTTGTGATAATTCTGATACTCTAATCTCTTTATCTTCCCTCTGCATCTCTTCTTTTATCTTCATGTTGATGTCATGGAATTCATGGCACCAAAATGTTTCTTCTTCTTTTCTTTTTCCTTTGGCTTCATTCTCAAAAATAGAATCATCTTGTTTTTATTACTCCAAAAAAGTGAAAAATACTGGTGTACCTTGCATGTGCTGCTGGACTCCTGGTGACAAGGAGCACCTTTCCTCCCTTTTGCCAGGGGGACGGCGTCTTGCCGCAGAACTGAACGCAAACGCAGCAGTGACTGCCACAGCGTTATTCCCTGATTGCAGTGAACCTGGCCATGTTGAGCTTCCAGTTTTCAGTGATGTAAAAGGTGATTACTTAGCGCACAAGAGGGTGATCTCCCACTGGACTGGGAGAGTTTCGCTTTGTTACGGGGGGATGAAGTGGATGGAAGCATTTGTGGCGGTGACAGGGAGAACGTGAGAGCCGTCCACCTCTCTTCCATCCCTTGGGAAACAGAATGCACCTCATCTGTCACAGCAGTGGGGATTTCTTGAGATCCCCAAGCTGAATTTCCCTCAAAGTGCTGCACATGCGGTGTTGCGCTGCTATTAATGTCATTGTCACCTCGGGCGCAGCCATGCACAAGGCAAAGCTTGTAGGACAAGGTAACAACTGTCGCTTGGCCTGCTGATAGGCCTGATGGAGCACTTTGTAAACACAGGCTGACAAGCTCCTTGTTTCCAAACCGCGCTCTCTAACTAGGCCAAGGCCCGAGCATGCCGCGGGGAGCAGGGCAGCGCGGCCCTGGGGGCACAGGGCGCAGCTGTCCCCAGTGGGTCAGCGCCAACACTCCCAAAGGGTTAAATCTCAACTCCAGCACCTAAACAGAACTTGAGAAGGGCACCAGGAGGTGACGGCCACCTCCATGGTGTCTCATCACCTTCTCAGGGGACAGCGTCCCTCCCAGCCAACAGGTCTGCCTGCTGGCTACATTCCTCAGCAGCAAGGTTTCCAGGCCTGGCCATGAGGCCCTGCTCCTCTCATCTGGGTTTTACATTCAACAACCATTGGTTAAAACACAATCCCAAGAATGAAGGCCAGAATCCAGGGCTTTTTCCTGCCTCATGAACACCCTCCTCTGGCCTGGAGCTGTGCACTCCTTGCTGCCCCAGAACATCTGGCATTCCTTAGTGCGTCGCAGCAGGCCTGCGAGGGGATCCTCACCCAGCTGCTGTGCAGCCTGGGAACACCTTGAGCTGGTTACGGGCTCTGAAATTAGGCACTCAGTAAGTGGAATTTTCTTTTATTACATTTTAGGAATACCTAATGTGCACCTAAGTTAATGCCTAAATTACACCATGTGTAAGTAGTTACGTTCTCACTGAGTCCAACGGTTTGGCCACTCATTACGACCTACAGAAGTAACGGAAATGCATATTCTATTAACTGAAAAATAATAGTTTGAATGTCGCTATCTTACAAGATTGGAATAAAAAGGTATAATTTGCATTCTTCTGGGGAATGCTCTCAGAGTGAGTCAGTGTCAGATTGTGCACAAGTACCAAATTAAGAAAATCAATTAACTTTTTTTATCATCGTTTTTTCAGAGTACATTGCTATCTTTTGCTTTGGTGTAGGTTTTACTAGCTCTTTATGATCTCTCTCTTTTCTTTAAATCCCTCCAAAAGGTACCCCCTGTAATCTCACCTCGCTACTATGATTATATATGACATTTGCTTTTCTTGGTAGAAACTTACACCTGTGTCATCACTGCAAATTGCCAGTATCCTGTGCACAGGACTGTAAACTCTACAGTCAGGATCACATTTTAACATAGTAACAAATTTTGCTACCGATACTGAGAAAAATATACATTTGACAATAAAAAGATTGGAGTGTGCCCGAATCATCGATTTTTGTAATGTTACAAGACATAGAAAATAATTTTTCTTTTTCTTTCAGAAAATGGAAAAAATATATATATATATATAATGACATGCTTTCTTCAGACTTGGCATTTCTCTGACTGATAGGCTGAAGAAGCTGCCTGCACAGGCCCCCATCCCTGGACACCTTCAAGGTCAGGGTGGACAGGGCTCTGGGCAACCTGACCCAGCTGTAGGCATCCCTGTGCCCTGCAGGTGAGTTGGACTGGATGCCCTTCACATGTCCCTTCCAACTCAAACGATTCTGTGATTCTATGATTCTGTCAAAAAAATAAAAAGCCCATCAGAGAGATGGTTTTTAAGTTTGCATTCAGAATGTAATCATGTATTCCAAACTGCTTTGTCTGCCAGTTCATAAAACAACTTGGTTTTTACAACATTTACAGCCGAGCTAAATAACAGCAAAACCACACACCTCTGGTATGAATCCAGCCACTTACCTGCTGCTAATGATTTTTGTTGAAAAAGCAGTAAATCTCACTGCCAACATTGATGGCAGATCGCACGTACAGAAACGCTCCTCCAAAGTTTGACTTGTGACTAGATTAGATGTTGTTTTTGGTGCTGTAGCTAAGGAAGAAGAAGAAGGGGACAAGTGATTTCTGCATACCTGATTAACATCATGTGGTACTCCGTGCCTCCACAGGTTTTCTTGGCTTACTCTTTGTCCGTGGCTATTTCTTCTTTGTTGCAGCAAGTATGAACACAAAGCTCCAAAGCTGCCACTGTTTTGCTGTATCTGAAGTACACTGACAGTCATCTGAAATTCTCCTGCAACCTGAAGTCAGACACATACAGAAGACATCAGATGTTTGAAGCCTGAGTTATCTTATTAAAGATGGTCTTTTAGAAGAAAAGATATGGGAATATAGTGAAATTGTGTACATTCTGTGAAAACTAAAACCTCGCACTGAGTTGCCTCACTAGAGATCAGAAAGCTCTATACTTGCTCTCATCCTGTAGTAGCCAAGATTTGCTGAAGACTGAAATTAGTATTCTATTTTTTAAATAGAAGGCCAAGAGGGCAAGACAAATCACCTCGTTCACATCACTTCTCTGGCTTTGGTGATGTAAAATTCCAGTCCCATGGGAACCAGAAGTGCAGGGTAAAATAAATTTTATGGACTGGGAAGAAAGAACATTTCTGCCTTTGAAGTTCAGCAATGTTCTGTTAAGAAGCAGGGATCTGTATATCTGATCTTTCTTTCTTTCCTAAATCCACTCGCTACTCATTCTCTTAATTTGATTATTGACATAATAATCAGAATGCAGTTTGATAAATATTTCCAGATATTTCCACACTGCACAACACACACCGTCTAGACTTAATTAAAGAAACAAAGAGTGAAAAATCCCAGCTGGTTTTCTTTTTCTTCTTCCATCAACAGGATTAGAATACTTTATCAGTTGGGCTCTGCCTTCCGATCCTTATCGCGGATTTCAGCTCTGCCACTAATGAACAGCTGAAATGTGGTAGAGCAACAGACCTGTATTTTCTGGTTATTCATGCCCTTAATCATGAAGGCTGAATCTAGCACATCTGAAATGCCTCTTGTTGGGTGATCGTATTCAGATGTCAGAGAGCATTATTTGCCGTCCTCCTCGTGAGAGAAGTCAAAAGTAGGGTTAGAGGGTAGACAGCAATGATAATCACATTTTGAAAGGTTAATTTAGTAGATTGGCCGGTGACAACAAATGTAATAAATACTGTAATCATAGCTTGACTTTGCTTATAATTTCTCCCTGTGCTGTCAGGCACGGGAAGAACACAGTCAAGACAGCATGGTCACTCTGGGGATGTTTGAAGGCCCTGGAGGATATCTGAGTCAAAAGGACAATGGGAGATCACCATTCAAGCAAGACAGAAAGAGCAGTGCAGATACAAGCAAGATAAAGCAGCAGGACACTCAAAGGAACGTGATGCAGCCACAGCTACATACTAATGAGATCGCAGCTCCGCAGGAACTACTGCGGCGGTTCCTGGCTGTAGCGTTCCGGCACCGTTAGCCTTCCTGGGAGGGCACCCACACCCGCACATCGCTTCAGCGCGGCCCACGGTCAGCAGAGCATCGTCTGCAACGCGAGAGGCCAGGCTGGCGTTTGAAGCCCAGTGTCCTTTTTCCGGGGCGTTGCAGCCGTGGATGTGGCACTGCCTTACGGAACCACGACATGCAGAATGGTGTGGGTTTGTCTCAGTCCCCACCAAAACGCTAGCTTACTTCATCATGTGGGTGTATGGCGCGTGCTGAATGGCAGTGCTCTCCATACACCGGTGGAGGTGATCTTACCGTAACCAACGGGAAATGTCTAACAGATGCAATTGCTTTAGTGTGAGTTGTTACAGATGGGCGTTTTCCAAAAGCCTAACTGTACCTGCTAACAAGTTAATAGGAAATTAGTATTACTGCACTGTGAAAATTGTTGGGGCCTTCCACAAAGCCTTTTAAAAATTTAGTGCTGGTGATTCATCAGAGACAGCGGAATATTCGTCATTTATAAAATGCTGCTGATACCCTGGTTGGTTAATTATTCACTCGACAACACTGCACGGCGCCCGTATATATTCTGCAGAATATGTTTGTACCCAACAGTCTTACTGGAGATGGCTGTATATTTAAAATGAGAGAAAAGTAGAGGAATCCATTCGTCATACTGGATATACATAGCATGCTGGACTCAAGTGTGTGCAAGGAGTCTGCATTCTTTTGATCATCTTATCACCAATGGCCATTTAAAATATGATAGACATGTGCAGCCGTACCTCCCGCTGTTATAAACAAGGCAGAGACAAATGGCTTGCAAAGAAAATGGCCTTTTTTAACAGCAGCAGTGAAAAGATCTCCCAGCAGACCCTTTAGTTGCTTTCCAGTGTGAATGACAAATTAAGAAGGGGCCGTGGATACAACAGCCTCAGATACATCACAGCAAGTCTGCAGATAACAGCCCGTCCTTTAGCTGGCACCTCTTTAGGCCTGACTCCACAGAGACATTAATTCTTTCATTTCTCTTATGTATTATTTGGCAATTAGGCAAATTTAAATTGCATTTCTGTTATAGGAAGAGAGGAACAGAATGCTAAATCAAAGCTGCTCAGATAGCAACGCAGAAATAGCCCTCTTGCCTTTAAACAAACCCAAATCATCCTAGGTTAAAAAGCCACTTTTACAGTAGAAGATTTTAGCTTGTGTAAATTAAATATATTTTAAACAATTACACCATAAAAAGGTCCATTTAAGTACATCTTCACCTAGTGTTACTAGCTCTGTGTTAAGGGTTTTCTACATTGATATCAAATTTATTTTAAATTAGCCACGTTATGCTGGTGCACTCATTAATTTTCATACATACTGAGAGTCAAACTAGGTTCTTCTTCTTGCTCATCGTTAATCTCAAAAAAAATGCACCACCAACAACAAAAAAAAACCCTGACAAACCTGTGGGCCAGATTAACTATTCAAATGCACCTTTGTACCTACTTTGAAAGTATAGTAAATTACTCCGGAATTATGTTTTGCTTGAATTAGTTTTGACTTATTAGTCTAATTAGTTTCAACTCAGCTGTAGAGCAGTTTCTCTCTCTCTTTTTTTTTTTTTCCTCTCAGATATGGTAATAATTTACTCACTTTTCTCTTTTGAATTCTCCATGTAAAACAACTTTTTAAAATTGCAGAAAACAGATTTGTTGAAAGCAAATTCAGCATCACCTGTTAAATTTAGTGACCTTGGTTGCATGGGGCTATCGCCTGGCATTCAGAGCTGCTGAGAAATGCCAGTAGGCAACATCGGCACCTTGGATACTCGTCATCACTGTCTCCTTCAGAAGGAGTTTCATTTATTTCTACATACAGGCTACCTTTAGCTTTACCTCAAAAGCTAATGTATTTGGAGTTTACATCAGAAATATTGAAAAAATATCTATAAGTACTCAAAACTTTCTTCATGAATTTTTTCCTAGCCACTGAAGATGAGAAATAACAAATTAGAACAAATAAAATTCATTCTTGTCTAAAGCAGACAGTGTTGAAATGTATCTGTGTACATATACAGAAGTGTATCTGGGCACTCAAACAATGTCTTGACTTGCTGAGCAGAAACAATTTAGAAATTTTAAATTTTTGGCAGTAGGCAACAGCAGGAGTCAACCTGAAAGATAGGCTGGGTGTACATGCAAACAGATGAGTCACTCAGAGAGATGCTTAACAGAGAAGTATGCACCAAAACGGGGCTGAGGAGCGAGTGGTGGTCTCAGTCGAACCCCTGGGGAAGGCTGTGGGAGTTTAGGGGAAGGGACTCTGTCCCCCTCGTACCTGAGAGACACGGGGAGTAACCAGGATGGCAGACCAAGGATACAGCGTGCCGTCTGCTTTTGCTCTGGCTGTTTAAATAAGGGTTTGCAGAAGGAACAGACTCAATAGGGCAGGTGGAAACCTGCCAATACAGGTCAGGGAGGATATTGTGTCTGAAGAAAGCAAGAATGTGATACAATATACAGCTTGGCAAGAAGCGCAGAAATTGTTTGGTTTGAAATAAAAGATAAAAAGACCAAAGAAGGAAGATAGGAAACAATTACAGCCCATCTGGAGCAAATAAAGAAGTGACCTCAAATACTGGTGCAGATAAAAACTCATGAAAAAGCCTTGTGCTGCCCATGGCAAGCCTCTGCTACCCGAGATGTGACTGTGAAACCAATGTACCTGTCCCACCGTCCCTCCAGCCCTGGCTGCACACCCCACCCTGCATTGCCCTCCTCTTTTTTTCCAGCTCAAAAGCTCACGTAGGCAGGTGAGGAGTCAGCCAAGGCCACAGATCCAGGTTAAACTTGGGCTGTTCAGGGAAAAAAGTGATTTCCACCCCAATCAGTTCCCCCAGATGGCTCAGACATGATGGAAAGGAACAAGTGTGGGGGGAAAAGCAGCAATGGAGGGAGCCGTGGGACCGCCAAGCCAAGGGACGTGTACCCACCTGCCGCAAGCGAACCAGAGCCTGTTCTTTTCATTTCTGTGATTTATCTGTAATATCACTTGTCCTATAATCAAGGCTTTGGCCCCTTGCTCTGCAAGAATAAACAATTTTTATTATTACTTTATTTTTTATGATTTCTTGGAGTTTGAAGTAAACTCATCCAGACCTAAGAAATTGGGGATGCTTTTACGTCCCCAGATGGGAACAATCCACACCTGTCCTGCCATCCAGATGGGCAGGACGAAAAAAAGGGGATCGCTTCACCCCCGGTACCTCTGCTGCAGGGCTGCCACAGGGGCACCAAGGGGGGGAGCTGGAGCAGCGGGGACATAACGACATGGGTTAGAAAATGGCCCCAGGGCCATGCAAAGGGCAGTTCCTGAGCACTCGTAAATTAATTTGTCTGATGACCAGACAGATCATTTACACCGTCAAATGTGGAGTAATAGTACCCATTTTTTTTTTTGTGAACAATGGCGATATACCGAGTGTGGCTTCCAGAAGAATAACTACAGGAGAAGGCACAAAACCAGCACTGGGAGACCTCTGGGCGCAGATGTGATGGCAAGAAGACAGCAAGGCTGCAGGTGGGCTTCACTCAGGCCGTAATGCCAGGCCCTCTCAAAAACACCTAGAAGCTTCCAAAATATCATGTGCAGGTATTGTAGGTGCATCGGAAATATTTGGCTGTAACTTGCATGAGGCCCAGAGGTGAAAATAGAAAGAACATCAGGAAGGCAACACCAGAGGCAGAGAGCTGGAGCAGGAGAGAAGAGCTGTTTGTGAGCAGTACTTGCCCGAGGAACGCATGGCAAGAATCGACCCAGCATGTTGGACAGGAGGCTGGACAGTCTCTAGCCACCAGGACATGAGGTTTTGGAACAGTTGCCCAAAAGGGAGAATGGTGAAAAGAAAACCTTGTGCTCAGCTATGTAAAGGAGCTGGAAGATCTGGTGCCTGGCTGAGGAGTCCCTCCTGAGCCCGCTTTCCTGTGTTTCTATGGTCCTAGCAACAAACAGTGGAGGAGGTAAAAAACGCTACCCCACCACCAATGCAGGGGCAGAGCAGTTCCTGGGCTAGTTCGGGTACAGTTTATGATTACGGGTGATAAGCATGATTTTTATTTCTGTTTTGCTTTCTCTGTGTTTGGCGTTCTGTATTTCAGACCAAAGTGCTCATTTAGGGTTTTGTAAGCTCGAGCGATGCCTGTCTCAGGAAGTGTCCTTTCAAAACGAGCTTGACCCTTACTAGTAAGCACTGTGGAGCCAGTGTTGCTCCACAGCATTCACCGCCATTCTCCAACTGGAGTGAGGACAAATCTCAGCAGGGGTTACCACATGCTGCCCCCCTCAGCTCCTCCCGCAGGGATTTACGCTCCCAGATGCATCCAGCGCTCTCCTTCCCATCCCTCCCCAGGCCACCACACCGCATTCCATACGGGGGGCAGTTTGCTGCTGCTTTACCCCTGCATCTACCTGGCAGGTGTGGTGTCATAGTTCACTAACACTCTTAAAGTACTTTAAGATCTTCAGGTTAGAGATGTCATAAAAATGCAAAGTGCCATTTCTAGCTGGCAGAATGCCTACCATTTCCATTTCATGGAGGAATCATAACAAATCATCAGCAGAAAGTCCCCATATTTCACATGCAGTAAAACCTCAAACTTTAAGTTGTTTAAAAACGTGGGTGGACTCAGTAGCCTTGTGAGCTCCTGCTCATTATTACCTGCTTGAATCCTGGTGCATTTCAGTCCCTTCCTGTGCTTCTGCTGCGCGTGGCGCACAGGTGGTGTACGAGCCTCCAGGTCTTGCATTTGGTGACATGGAAAGATTATATTTGTATTAGAAAATGCTGAATTGGTGCTAGGAAAGAAGAGGTACTTGTGCTGGACACTTTTGTGGCTGTTTCCATGTGGGATGTTCAAACACATCAGCGGCTCCTCCAAGGCCTTGCCCACCTTCAGACTCTGGTTGATAGAAATTGTTGAGAAATTTCTGTGAAGACGGGTTGCTAAAAATGGAAATAGATGATCAAATGTTTAAGATGGTCTTAATTTTTTTTTTTTTTTTTTAATTTGTTTTCCACAGGGAAGGCAGCTTACACCTCCAGCCTGGCAGTCACACCTCCAGCACTGCTGCTCGTGGTTCTACCTAGATGAAAGCCGACGCACTTACCCGCTCTGCAATTATGGTAGACTTCCTTGTTGTGCAAACATACCTCCACTTTCTACGCTGAGCGCAACGAGGACACAAACCACATCTGCAATGCATGCTGCAGTGTCAGGGAAAGCCCTTTGACAGGGAAAGCCAATGTGTGGCTACAGCAGATCCAAGCGGTTGGGTTTCCAAGGAACTTGGTGTAAGACTGAGGACAGTAGTGGGATGAGTTCAGAGGTGAGAAGGATGTGAACGGTACACCAGCAGCTGCTATGAAGAAGCATTCAGAAATTTGTTTCCATTGCTCTGTGCAGGACAACAGAAGCCTACGTGCCACAGACTGCCTCTGGTCTCTTGCCCGCCCTATTGGGGCAGGCGGGATGGAGGCGGCAGCCCCACGTTCTGGCTTGCCCCAAGCGCCCACTTCCCCTCCGCCTCCACTTGGTTTACGCCAAATCCCCTTTTGTCCCATGCCAAAAGTAGGCTGTTGTTTATTGAAATCACCTCCGTTCAAAGGAATGCAGCTTTAAAACCAGCGCAGTGAACGCTTCCAGTGCTGGCATGGAGTTGGTCTGGGTTTAACTCAGTCCCACAGCACCCGCAGGAGAAGCCTGGAGCTTCCTGAGGGGCAGACACTGGCGCATCTCTGGTCTCGTAGGCTCTTCTTGGGATTAGCCACAAGACCAGGATTTTCATGAAGATATTTCCCCTTTTCGACTCTTCCCTCCTCTCCACCCTCACTGAATATTTCATACTTCAAATGTGATGATGGGAATCCAGGCACAGACAGCTACACATTCACTGCAAGCAGTTCACCCACAAGCTTAGAAGAAGAGTAAATGACCAAAAGTTAAAAGCGTCCTGACCACAACAAGGAGCCTCTCGAGCTGCAGTGTGCAAGGGGGCCTTGCTCTGTTCGTGCTGTAGTGTTCCATGTTGTCGCGTGTGTTTGCCTTTTTGAGAGCATCAACCTGAGAACCTGTCCAGTCTGGCCACTTGTTATCTTAGCTCTCCATTAAGAGGAACGGGCAAAGTTCACATTTATCCTGCTGTTATTTTGGCTCGCAGCCTGCACACTTAGCCAGGGAGCATCTCAAGGACCTAAGGAGCTCTGTCAATGTATGCAAAGCCCTGACCTATTTTATCTGATGATCTGAAGTCTCTCTTCAGTTGCACCAGTGTTAAATTTCATTGATGTGCTGGTTTATTGAGACAATCCAGACCTGTTTATGTTTCATGATATTCTAGTAGTAATGGATTTGACTCCACCAAACATTTTCCTTTCCCATGCAGGGGCTATTTTCCTGGATAATTAAAACAGTAACAGCTTCCTCCAGGCTCATGACCACTGCACAGGCCTGGAAAAATCCACTGTGAGAGCTCTGCCCAGTAGTTAATGTTTCCAGTTGAGAGCTGGAGTTCTGTTGATACAAGTACTTTCCTAGGACGAATGTATCCAGAACCTAAAATTACATCCTGGCCTCTGGGAAAAGCTCAAAACCTCTTTTTGTCCCCCAGGCTCACCTCAGCTCTCAGTCTGCTTTACAAATTGTGCTGCTTTGACAGGTAATAAGAACCTGCGCTACCACCGGGCTGTTCTCCAAAGGCTGGATTTTGCAATTCCTGCTCAAGCAGCACTATCAGAGGTCAAAGAGAATATTGCCCCATTAAACACTGATTAAACACTGCCAAGGGACCTCGGCTCCTCTGACTGTTTCCAAGCATCCGCAAAGCAAATATTTCAATCAAGTTTCGCATGTGTGGCGCAGGGTGATAGCAACCATCTGGTCATGTTTACAGTTCCAGCATTTTTTTATAAAGGGAAGTTTTGGCGGTGCAAGAATAAAAAGCAATTGATGCATTGCAATGCAAATCCTCTCTTCACCTCCTTTAAAAAGGAGATCTGCACCCCCTCTGCTGGGCTACTTCTGACATGCAAAGATTTTACCTAAAAGCAAACGCCAGATGAAGAGACCCGAACTGGAGATGAGTGCCTTGACAGAGGAGGAGGGAGCTTTGCACAGAGACAAACTGCTCGGTGGCCCTCCTTCTGAGCCAGGCACGCGCAGAGCACTGCTGTAATATTTATGGAAGAGCTCGGTCTGCCAGCTACTAGCAGAAATGTCGTGTCTGGATTGATGTGGTTATTCTGTACCCACACAACAGACATCAGGAAAGAGGTCCAGAGAAGAGCGGTGGAAATGCTAATGGATTTCTGAAGTAAGATGTGTAGGGAAAGCTGGGAAACGAGGACTTCGCTGAGTGCAGGAAAGTGAAGACAAAGACTGCAGCAGTCCTTGTAGGTTACTTTACTGGAGACAATTACCAATTAGTTTCCACTTCCACTAAGCATAAAAACAGAAGAAATTAGCTTAATTCACAGCAAGAGGGATTTATATTAGCTACTGAGAAAAAGACATGATGAATACAATGCAATTAAAGGACAGCAGTAGAGGATGTGGAGCCTGTGGAGCCCATTGGGGCCCTGTAAGAGCGGCGAGACAGATGCCTGCTGACAGTGATCGATAGATATTTGCTGGTTGGGAGCAGGAGAAGAGATTAGATGACACCTCAGTGTCCTTCCCAGCCCTCTCTTTACAGCCCCAAGACTTACCAATATCACATAGGAATTGGTGAGATCTGCCAGGCCCAGGAAGGCAAAGGAGAATATTGCACGGGACCCCGCATGGGTTTCCTACCCAACCCCTGAGGCCGAGCGCCTAAACCTCTGCTGGGGTCTCAGGTAGGTCTCCCCCAGCTCTTAGTCAATGTCACAGCTGCTGGTGGAAAATGGAAAAGTGGGGGAGAAGCATGGACAGACATGTGCACCCCCCTCCGAGGACCGTTGTGGCGATTGACCAGGCCAGCGTCTAGGCAATAACACTATGACAGCGCTAGTTCCTGCGTACATTGGTGAGTCCATACATATTTCATGCCTGTGCACATGTGCACGTACACACACCCTAGGTACTCGGATTGTAAAAATAAACATTCAGACTGAAGGAAATGCCAGAACTGAGGCTCTGTGCAAGCTCAGCTGAGCCCTGCTGGAGGCAGGTAATCCATGTGACACTTTAATTTATATTTTCTCCTCAAAATACCATGGACGCATTCAGTACGCAGTTCAGTGCTCGTCTAATGAGCAGACATTTAATAATTTATTCTATTCTTATTGTCAGACCACACTTACAGCTCTGAGCTCCGCACTTCTTTGGTGGAAGAAGAAAAATTTTCCTTCTGGATTCCATTGTTGTGCTTGCAGTTAGTTGATTGCATGCTTCCAGATGGATACCAGCCCTTCTGCCAGTTCCTCTCAGGCTCGTACTGTTCGACACTTCCATCTCTGTCAAAAACCTGCCTGGCCCTAACCAGTGCCCAAATCCCACTGCCATTTGCAGAGGCTCATCCATACCCTGCATAAATCCCATCCACTCACCCTCTCCCATCTAAATCTGATTTCAATAAGAACAAGATTTAAACGCAGACAACACCAGCACTCACTTGGGCATGCAAAAACCCCTTCTGTTGGACAAAATCCATCATGTTGCACAGGGAAGGCCGGCCCTGGGAGGAAGAGGCAGGAGCACAGCAGGGTTTCCCCTCTTCCAGCTCCTCTCTATTCATGTGCGGGATGCAAACAGCTCATGTCACCAGGGTGTCAACGGTGTCACCCTGCTGTAACCGGAGCTGGACACAGCACGCTGCTGCTGTGGCTCCAGGGAAAACCCAGCACTTCCTTGCTAGTGCCTCATTACTGCTTGACTCCAAATTATTCAAGCCACAACACTTCATTTACAGAGAAACTGTCAGCTTCATGGTGAATAAATTTGTAACCTCCAGCTCATTTGTCATTATTTTGGCTTTCTGACTGCATTTTACACTTCGGTTCAGACATGGGAACCTTTGAAGTCAGCCTCAGTCCCAGACTTGCTGGGCAGCAATAGTTGGGTTTTAAACACTGTGAGGAAGGAAAGTGATTATTTTATAAAATATGTTGTTTTTTACTGTAAAATGTAGGTCCTGGTCACTGGTTTAATTTTGCACATATCTGAAATACAGCCCACTGGACAACTGGTGAATTAAACAGTCTATGTTTGCTGAGTGCAATGGTGTTTTTCACTGCCAGACTTAAAGAAAGGAGACCCTTAGGGCGACCAAGTCCAGGCACCACAGGCAGGGGAGCGGCCTCCTCTGAGCAGGACGTGAGCGTGGCAGCCCCGCTGGCATCCCCGCACATCCAGCTCACGTGAAGCAGCCTGGGCAGCACAACAGGCTCTGCCAGAGCGTTTCTGTCCTCTGTTAAAACAGTTATTCTTGATCTGAGCACACAGACAGCAATCAGAGTCAAGCCAAAATGCTTTTCCTTCCCAAATACGCTAAGAGAAATTACTCTGTGCATCTACAAAGGGTTTTGGTGCTATTATTTGCTCCCTCAGTGGGACACAGACCTTGTATTTTAATCCAGTTCTCCAGCATAGAGCATAACAACGGCAGTATCTGGGAGACACGTAAAGATCACGCAGCGATGCAACTCATCCTAAATATTTACAGCACAGTTTAGAAAATGTCTTTGTTAGGAAAAATGAAGTTATTTTGTTTACGCGGATAAGAAACCACAGTTTGCTGACAGATGTGCAGCTGAAGTATATTTCTGCTTCACAGAAATTATTACGTGCAAGAAAATAAAACTAGATGATGAATCACAACTGTCATGGATGATGACAAAAATAATTGAGATCACATTTTGGGTTGGGCGCATCTGCAAGAAAGCTGGGGAAAATAAATACAGCGGAGTGCCCTCAGCTGTTTTCCTGCACTGAGGCACTGGGGCCGAGACAGCCCACGGGGCAGGACATGGCCCAGCTGATGGGCAGGGTCGGCAAGGATCAGCGAGACTTCGCTATTGGAAACACGACTTCCCCACAAGAAGGGAGCAATGGCAATCTGCATCCCGTGATCACAGCTAAGAGAGAGGCAGCGCCTGTAGGATCGAACCAAACAACTCCCCTGGTGATTAGATTTAAGGTGCAGATATTCGGTTGGTGTAAAATCGCATCACTTTGCTGCAAAACCAGGCTGCTGCTGGGCTGCAGGTCAGCTGGGGAGCTTCAGGGGAGCATCGCTTGCAACTGAGCAGCTGGGGAGAAGGAGACAAATATCAGCTCATCGTGGATAGCTGCTGCAAGCTATGCTGATGTGCAGCTGGCCTCCCAGCCAAGAGGGCAGCAGAGGTGGTGGGATGTGGCAGCCGGAAACTTCAGGAACTTTGTTCTGCAGGGGCTGAGATTCAGAGATGCAGAACCAGAGCAGAAGCTGCTGCTGCTGCACAGAGCCTGCTTTTTGCTACATGCCTCTGCTACATGCCAGCTGTGGAAGAGCCGCTGTTAGATACGCAGTCAAGTCATGGTTGCTATATATAAACAACATGTAAGCATCTGTACGTGCGTGTATGCACATTCATGCTATGTAGAAGTGTAGATGTACTAGGCTGTAACATCATATACTACAGTAATACAGAACAAATGCATTACATTATTAGCTGCATATGCATGCCTATATAATTCAGTTTTCATCATTTAGAAATGCTGGCTTTTGTTCTAGCAACTGCTTCTGCATGTGTTTGGTAAATACACAAATACGTGAAAAAATGCGACTGACTCTAGTTCCAAGCTTTACAGATAAATCCCCGCCAGGAGCTAAAGCCCAACGGCAGGTTTCAGAGGGGAGCAGGAGGAACATTGTCCGGTACACTTCTACTTCAACATCTACATCTAGGCCAAAACTAGAGGGCAATTTTAACACCACACTACCGCATGTGCACTGCCCAACCTGCTCAGAGCACGTCAAGCAGCGCTGCCGTGCTCACCAGCTGCGCAAACCTCTGATTATGATTTCTTCCAGATGCTCCCCTTGTGATGTCTTTGAACCACTCAGCCTCCAGCTCGGGCCATGGCTGTGGGCTGGACCTCTCCATTTGGTGCTCAGCTCCCTGTCAACATACGTTATGGGAATTCCAAGGGAAAGGCACTCTTCTGACCATGGGCACCATCTCCCACACAGCAGCGGGATGAAAGGGTTGATGAATGCAAAGGACAGGGGATGGGGCAACGGGAAAGGGTGGGTGAGCATATGGGAAAAGTTAACTTTTCATCCATCACAACTGCAGCCTGCTGACAACAGCTGTATTTCTGACTCGTGTTCAGCTTTTGCCCTCATCGGAGCAGCCATAGCTGAGAGGCTGCCTTTGGAAATAGGATTACCAGATGGATGCAGCCTGGATCAGCCCCAGCTAGAAAAGACACCAGAGCAATAGCAAAGGGAAGGGTGAGAAAAGGACCGTGCAGGGGTGCGGGTCTAGTGCTGAACAGCATTATTATGGACAGTGATGGATTCCTACTGGACTCAGGCATTGAAAACCATGCCCCATGTAATCAATATTGCAAATGCATCACCTGCCTGTCCCTGGAGAGGTCAGGAGAGGAGCTGCCTGGAGGAACAGAAGAAAGATGCAAGACTCCTGTCTGCAGAAAACGCTGCTGCTTTACTGCCTGTGCTCTGACTTCTATTGCAATTCATCTTCTTCCAATATTTTGTTCTTCGAGGGAAGTGGTCCCCCAGACTGCGGGTGAATATTATTACTGAGTTCATACACGTTGCAATAGACTTCTTTAATTTAGCTGCATCTCTGATGTGCTTTCAATAAGATGCTTACTGACACATTTGCTCTTGGCAATTCATGTGCAATGGCGATATAAAATGCCCACGCTGCTCCCAACCCCATCCTAGCACTGGGCTGCGGCAGGCTTTGTGCTGATCAAATAGCCTGGAGAATGCTTTGGGAAGGGGCTCGGGCTCTGCCGTGCATATGCAGCATGCCTGCAAGTGCAGCAGTGTTTGCAAAGCTCTTTTCCAGGTATTTTGTTAATCCAAGACAAACCAAGCAGATTTCCTGGTTGTTAGGCTGTGAGCTCTTGCAGGTATTCTCTAAGACAAGCAGTATCTTGAAATTAACAGAGCCCTGGACTGCACTTAGCTGTGATCCCCAAAAACAGTTTAAGTGCCTGGGAAGCGTCTTTCTGGAGGAGAGTCAAAAGACGAGAGAAGAACATTTCTAGGCCTAGTTACATTCCACAGGGGATTATAAATAATACTCATATACACTCATGGGCTCACAGAGAAGTCATTGATAAAAGAAATTGCTCATCTGACTGTGACTGAGTGTATTCCATACATCGGGATTTTCCTACGAATGTTCAGGAATGACCTTTAAAATTTCAGGCTATATTCCTTTGACCCAAAAAAATCAACGCATACGAGAGACTTGTTGATCTTGTTCTTTGGGATCACTGTAAACCCTCCAGTCACTTTGCACTGTGAGATTCACTCGCAAACACACACCCATGCAGAACCATCCCTCTTTCTTCCCAGACACAGAAATCCCTTGGGGTCTGTGGATGGTTTATGCAGACTGATTAAATCTGACTTCCACTCGTCATGTCAATGAGATCAGGAAGCTATCAGCAGCTGTTAGAGGAAAGCATGACTGCTGTCCTGTGCCCCATGGGCAACTCACAAAGTGTCTGTGCTGGATCTTTCCAGACTTGCCACGCGCAGCCTCCATGCTCATTTTCTGTTTGCTTGGAATAAACAGATTGAGTCTTACTGAGAGCCTGTGGGAATATCCACTGGGCTTCACTGCAAAGGAAGCCTCTCACGTCACTCAGCCTGGGGTCAATGCAGAGCTGTTCCTTTCAGCAGAGTTTCCAGGGCTTTTAATTTTCACATCTAACCAAAATAATCTTTGCTTTTTGCTTTCTTTCTTGTGAAAATTATGAAGAGAACCTCAAAGATCTCACTGCCAGCCTGTGCAATTTTTCCCCTGACGATCAACCTAACCAATGCATTTCCAGCTTTGATTTGCAGTCTATTTGCATTCCCATAGCCTCAAAAATCAGTTTCTTGCCCTCTTGGGCACACACGCTCTGCCAGCACTTGCAGGTTGTAATTATGCCGGTGAGAAGATGCAGTGGGGAAGCAGGTTAAAGTCAAGGTCTGCTGGAGGGCAGAGTCAAGAATTCAAGCCACCCCACTACATTAAAGGCTGTGGGATTTTATTCAGAGCTCAAGCCACGATCCTTAGCTTTGGAAAATGAACATGCCACCAGAACACAGTCCAATTTCCAGGTGAGTTCCTCTGATACCGTGCTGGATACAGAATGGATCCCAATTCACCTCCAGGCAAGCCGTGCCCTGAGCAAGCCAGAGGTGCCAGCTGTGCCCTGTGCCGCACCGGCAGCTGCTCTGCTCGCACAGCAGCCAGGTCCTGCCGGCAGAGCACGCTGTGAACAGCAGCTCTTGCTGCCCTGCGTTATGCCTGTTGCTGATTCCCAGCTTGCAGCACAAGGTGTATTTTCCCCACCTGGGATGCACGTCGTGTATTCAGAAATCCATGTGCTGCTAGAGATGGACACAATCATAGAATGCATGGACTACATTCCCTCATTTTAGCAGAATTAAATATGTAACTCCGGGTTACAGACTGACTGATTAGAGAAACGTGATGCAAGGAAGGGAAGCAATGCTGCTGACAGTGAGGGGTTGGTGAAGGTTGGGAAGAGAACTCTCAGGGGAAAATACTTATTGCATTTTAGATGGCAACTGATAGATTTAATACATGATTATTACAAATTAACCGTAAATTGAAAGCCAGACAGTTTCCTGTTCACGGGAGTGGAGATGGAATATTAAGTACTTCATGCAATTATGAGGAATTGTTTCCATTTGGCATAAATCATTCCCTGGTCTCCATTATCCGCCCATAAAAAGCACGAGTGTCTCAGCTTCTCCATATAAATAACTTCCTTTAAAATTATTCTTGCAGGGTCTCTGAGTGATGGGGTAATCCTGTTATGAGGTTTTAATGCCAAATTACATATTCAGACTGGAATGATGCTATTTAAACTACTTTACAGATTAAGAAAGAACATAATCATAGTTTTTCATTTCGTGCACGTTTTCCCCATTAGTGCCTAGTATCATTTACGCAGACAAGGCTGTCAGTAGTAGACAATGCCACCCGTAATCCACGTATAATGCCGGAGATTCTGCGATATCATAAGGGTTCCTCAGACAGACCGGATTACACTTTGTTATCTGTGCATACACGGGGTGATCTGATGCAGTAAATAAGATGCGAGATAACCCCAGCTAGGTGATCAGCTGCAAAACCACGGTCTGCTCATCACACGTCAGCAAACTGTTGCTACAGTCGGCAGGAATATTTCTCCTTGACCATTACCATTATTTTTCAGCTTATAAAAGCAGACTGAAAGACCTGGCTTTGTTGGACTACCGTGGCACAGTGTGAGGTGCCTCTACATTAGCTGCTAGAAAAATAATTTTGTCAGACTTGAATATCCATCAAAAGCAGCTTTGATTCACAAACAGTAGCAAATCTAAAGGAGTTGGCTTGCTCTACAGGTAGATGCAGCTAATAATTCAGCTTCATAACAAATAGATTAACCAAAGAGCCACGTATTAGAGTGGATGATTTTGGCATTTTAAAGACCTACAATTTAAAAAACAGAGAAAGAAAGAAGAACCCCACAAGTGACCAGATGTCTATACAGATATTCCTTATACAAAATACTATGTAGAATTTGCTGTAAGTAGCTTCATAGTTTCACTAACTAGTTCAAGCTTATTTCTAAATAGCTTCAGACATTCCAACACAAACGGGAGTTTCTCAGACCCTGGGTTTCTATGTATTGTGCTGAATGACAGTACAAAGGCCACATCTCAGTTTTCACAGGAGATTATTAATAGCTTAACCAAATCTAAAATGCTTTCAGATCTACAAATGAAATGTGTAATGAGATAAATCCACGGGATCTTTGAAATGACAGGTGATAAACCATGACGAAGGGTTTCCTTTTCAAGGCTTTGGATCCCAAACAGATGGGACCCAGTGGAAATTCTTATGATTGCTCTGTAAGTTTCTGTTTCAGGACAAAAAGAAAAAAAAAAAAAAAAACTGCTGGCAAAGCGCAGTTTTCATCAAAAGCTCAGGAGGCCATGGCAAACTTGATTGAAGTATTTAGATGTTGTACACAGACCTCAGCCAGGCACAAAGGATGCTGCAGGTTTATGCCACCGTCTCCTGCAGAACTGCTCCCAGTTTCTGCTGATGCAAGTTTCTGGTTTCCAAAGTTATAATTCACTTTGCAAAGGTGGTTTGGATGCTTCAACCTGGTGTTTTTAAAGCTTTTCTTTCTCTGACTGTTATAAACATTAAGAATTGCTCTCATGGGCCTGGCAATCAGTACTTCAGGGTCTGAGGTGTACAAGTGTGCCGGCCAGTTCTGGCGTGTCCTAACCAGTGAAAACGGAGCTTGCCTGAGCCTAGAACATTCGTCAAGAAAGCTCAGACACAGCAGGCATGGGGAGCGAGGCCAACAGGCATTTCCAGCCTGGTACAGAAAGCTCTCTTCTGCTCTATTCTCCAAAAAAATATGTGAGCAGCAAAACATATGGCAAAGCTCAGTTCATGAATCACCGCAGCACTAAATTATTTTAGCAGAGGCAGATGCACTCGGCGGCACTTTGCTATGAATAGATTGGCTTCAGAGGTGTGTCCTGCAGCCGCTCTGCAATCTGCACCACGAAGGCCCTATAATAACTTGTTTGTCTTCCCTGCTGCAGTCCTCACAAGCTCTTAGCAAAGCCAGCAGGCAACAAAAGGGGGATATTTCTGGTAGCAGTGCAGACTGCTTTATTTTGTGGCCTGAGCTTCAGGAATGGAAGAAAATGTAAACTTGGAAAAACGATCTGGAAGGAACCTGGCAATCGAGCTTTCATGTAATGGTTCCAAAACTTCCTTCTCCTTTTCCCCCTAATTGAATCACAGATGCATTAGTGTAACAGATTTTCATAATGTGGCCCAAGTCGATGAGCCGTAACATCTGATTTTGTGTCCCAGTTTCCCAGGACATCAGAAGTGAATTTTCAAGTCACTGCTGTCATGTCAAGGCAAAGGAGTAAAAGCAATGTGCACTGCTGCCCTTCAAATGCATCAGGGCGGTGCAAAAAGCACTTGAAGCAAAGCAACAAAAACCAGTATATTAAAAACTTACACTGGCAAGCCTACCTTCATTACTGAAAGAATGAAAGCAGTGGAATGAAATTTAATGTGACGTAATATGTTCTTGAAAACAAACTGCTTTGTGCTTTTAAAAGCTGATGGAAAGGTGTTTTCCTTTCAAGAGCTGGATCCATGTCCTGACGGAGAAGCCTACCCTCTGTTTCAGAGCCCAGAAGAGCAGAGCCGTCCCTTCTGATGACACCCAGCTATCAGGTCAGCCCAGCTGAAACAGCGCATCGAACCCTCACATACGTGCAGGGTGTCGGGGACATAACTCGCTCTCAAACCAGATCCACCAATTAATACACAACTACTGGCAGTCAAACAGCAGCTGCGCTGCACTGACACAGGAACAAACTGCATATGTATGAAAAATACCACGAGGTCTTTGGGAAGCACCTAAGACAGAAAGTATGTCTTTTGTCTAGGGGGGAAAAAAAAAAAAAAAAAAAAAAAAGGG
>VXAV01007967.1:49686-184834 GCA_013399715.1 Alectura lathami
AAAAAAAAAAAAAAAAAAAAAAAAAGAGGGACCTCTCCCAATTGAAAGGAAAGAGATGAAAAAGCAGCACCACCTAACCAGCTCAATAAACATGGGGTATGAAAAACAGATTTTAAAGGGAAAGAAAAAAAGAGGTGCAGGAAAATGAGTAGAGAGGAAAGGAGTTGGAAGGTTTGGCTGTTGGAGAAAGTGCCTAGTGGAGTAAAGACTAACCCAGGCTAAAAATTGTCTTGAGTTGGGAATATCACACAGCTACTCAAAAATTGCAATGAATTGCTCTGTTTTCAGCCACAGCAACACGAGTTCTATGATTCTATGACTGCACCTTCAATTCCCTCCTCAACCCCCTCCTGAGCTATAAACCACACGAAGGATGACTCCAGGAAGCCAAGGTCTCTTCTTTATGGCCAAACAGCTTTCTGTTCAGGAGGAGAGACGGGTTGTTGGTGGAGATCTGGCATATTTCCCAAATACACTCCAGTCTGTAGGATGCCTCTTAGGAGAACACTGACCACATAATGGGGCCATAACTGGTCAGACTGATTGAGAAGGTGGCACCGAAACATCTCCTTTCCTTGTCCCCAAGCTGTGTGTTTTTCCCATGCCTCTTGCCTTAATGCTGCCCCTGATAACTCCAGAAATCCCTTCTTCCCACCTGCACAGCTACAGACCGTCTGGATTCAAACTCTCATCAGCCTCAGCAACCTGGAATCAAAAGCAGCAAGGCACAAGCTTCTCCTCTGGGGCAGAGCAGTGCAGGGGCTGTGAGCGAGCATCCCACTGCTGCCAGGCACGGGGCACCTGCTGTGGGTGGGCATGAGGACAGAAGGTCCCACCCCCCCAGAGCTCTGCTGTCGGGATTGCAGAATGCTTCTCTCTGCCATGCAGCAAGGATGCGAGGGTGACTGCAGACCCTCTCCATTTCCAGCTTCCAGTGCACATCTGGGTACAGTCTGGCTCTCATTTAACCCCATTGGACTTCAGCTGCTGTTTTCACAAAGAAAGAGTCTCTGCTTTGTCGTTTACTTTTGGGCACAGGAAGGTATTTTCTTCTTCTTAAGGACAGAGATGCATCTTTCAAAACGGAGCCAGAGCTGGCACCGGTCCATTCGGCCAACGTGAACACATCCATTTACACCAATTAGGATCCAGTTACTGCAATGCCTTACATCAGTGCATTTTAAAAATAGCATGCCATTAGGTAGAGTCTAGGCTTGCATGTGTTAGTATCACAGCACAGAAAAGGAGCCTGAGAGGTTTAAATATTTAATTGCCTTTTTTTTTTTTTTTTTAAGCCTTATACAGGAGGGGAAAAGTCACTGTGAGACTGAGGTTTTCTTCTTCAACACACGAAGCTTTCATGGTAAATCAAAAACACGAACATCAATTCACTTTTAAAGTTTTAGTTCATTCCAATATTTCAAAAGCCTTCGAATGAAATGCATCATAAAAACAAGTTGCACTGTGGGAAACAGCAGAACCAGAGCCAGATTTCTGACAGGTCTTGACTGGTCTGTGTCTGCGGTCCCATCCTTCTACCCAGCGCCAAGCCCCCAGCTCTCCTCCCCATGGCACTCTGCAGCACCTTTGGCTCCCTTCCTGCATCCTTTGAGCCTGCCCAGCTTTGTTTCTGCAGATACAATACTGGGTGAGGACAGAGAGATTGCAGAAGGTTTCATGGAGTTACCAAATCAAGCCAGAGATGTTTAGGTATGGATAACAATACAGAAATCTTCAGCTGCACTTTTCATCTGCAGCTTTAGAGGAATTCTGAGAAGTCAAAATGTCATTTCTCCTACATTTGAGGAAAATACAGCACAGAGAAGCAAGGCAGGAGACTCCATGCCTCTAGCAGACGCAAGAAAGCAGTTCTACTCAGAGCTCTTTTTTAATTGCCCAAAACATACCGCTAGAGAAAGAGGAAATAAGCTGCCAAATTGGTCTCTACTATTGATTTACCCAGCATCTTACTTGTTTTATATCTAGAGTCACAGCCTGGAAGATATTAAACTTCAAATTCTGTTATGCAAAGACTGGAAACAGCATTGGTACTGTTTTGCACAACAGGTACAACTTGGGTACAACACCACCACTGGTGTGAGAAGCAGCAGCGCTGGTGGATGCTGCAGTCCATTCCTTCAGGATTTAGGAAACGGTCTCTGTCTCTTCCAGTGATAGTAAGTTAACTCACTTTATCATGACTTCAGCATTGGAGATGATGCTTCTCCTAATAAAGTGAACAAAGTTTTTCTATGCATTGTCACTGGAAACTGCAGCTTTCATTTGAGTGTGAGACCTGGGAGAATGCATAGTTTCACTTAAAATCGATTTAGAGTGGGGGACAGGGACAAAAACATGCTGGATTCAGCACAGCATGAAGAATACCTGCCCAAAGGAGATGCTGTATTTCTTGTCTTTGCTCCTGCCCTTTTCTTCTTATTCTACTAATCAATCACCAATGGCCATTATGTCAGCCTGGCTTCTTCTGACATACATACACTGGGGTAATTACCAGTGAGAACGGATGATTGGCTGAGGAGGGGATCTGGGTGCTGTCTCTGGAGCCTGGCCTTTCTTTCCCATTGTGTGTGCCTTCCTCTCTTGCCGACAGCTGATCAGACAGTGATGTGGAATGTGCTATTTAATTTCTCTGCAATGAATCCACCAGCTCTGCCCTGTCATCGCAATTAGTCATACCCTCTCGGTGCATTAGAATCCTCACATATCCCATCTCACCAAGTCGTTCCTATAGTGTTAGGAACAAAGCTCGCTCATGAACATTGCCAAAGAGAAGCATCCAGAGGAGGTCACTGCTGGGCACAGGGTTTTGGCAAGAAGCACCACAAATAGCAATCTGATCCAACATTAGTCCACAGTTAAAAATTAAGAATGTGCTGGGGCATTTTTGAACACAGGACCGTGCCTCTCCAGGCAAGGTTAAAACCTTCCTCCACCTGCTCTGAGCTGGGCACAAAGCATGACTTGTCAGCAGGTAGAAAGAGTGCCCAGCTGTGACAGAGGCTCCTACACCTCATTTCAGTCAGAGGGAAACAACGGAGCAAGCACAGCTGAATTTCACTTCAGAATATGTCCCGCCATGCAGACTCCATCCACGCTGCATAACGCTGAACTCAGGGCAAGAGCAGTCAGAATCAAAGCTGCCCTCAGCACGCAGCACCTAGCAGTTTCCTTCCCCAAAGCCTGCAGCGAGAAGTACGCTCACCGGCATTTGCTGCCCTTCTGGGTCGTACTTCCAGGACAGTTTAATTCTTCAGCCCTAACGACAAAATAAATGCTACTAGATTAGCTAGTCTGCGCCTACACCAAGCTATAATACCTACTCATCTGGCCACTGAAAGCAGGAAAATTGGCATCTGCTAGTTGTGGGAATGTAGATAATGGTTCATCACAGAGTTTTAGCCCAGAAAACGACAAGGGTAATACTTATCACAAAACACCATGCGCAGTAATGACAGGCAGCTGTTGCGGTAATATGAGAGCAATCAATAATTCATTTGATATTCCTTGCACAATTAATCATGATAAATTAATGTGGCTTTAATGTGGCACTAACAAGCATTTCCAGGGCTCTCCGATGTAATTTAACAATTAATGTACCATCATTTTAAATCGCAGCTGTCCTTGCTCTGCAGTCACATGGAAACCATCAGAGCCGCAATACCCAGCAGGGATGGGATAACAGTTGGGAAGCTTTCAAAGGCTTGGGCTCTGGGAGGCTCAGCTGCCCAGCTATGAGCATTTTGGTTTTGCCCCCACCATCTATTACTGCCTTCAGGGCAGAACAACACTTCTTGCACCCAAGGAAGACTCATTACATATTTGCTGTTACTAGCCACTTTTTCATTAACCACAAGAGCTGTGTGCGTTCAGGTTGCTTAAACTACTGCATTCAAATACACCAAAGAAGCAATATTAGCTATATCCAAGAGAAGATTAAATGCAGACAAAAACTATATAGAGAAGTTGTTCTTAACTCACACACTGGAAGATTTGGGTTGTTGTTGTTTTTTCTTCCATTAACAGCAAGCTCCGCAGAAGGAAGCTTCTTAGCCCTCACTGTATTTAGAACTGCTAAACTGGCCAGATAAAAAGATTCAGAGACATCTGGCAGAAAGAGCACACCTGTGGAAGGTTTTTGGTGGGAGGAGCTAAAAAAANGTTACTAGGATATTGATTGTTATCAGGAATACAGGGAATGATATTCTCAGGAACACAAATTTAAACAGAATGACAGCCTACCCACTAATACCCCAAAACACGGGGTGGTATAAGAAGGCCATGTGGCTTCAGCAGAGCATCCGAAGTGTATCCTCTGGCTATCTCACTATCTCAGAGCTATGCTAACAGTCTCCAAAATCCCTCAGTGGATGCTGCAGAAAAGCAGCATGCAAGGGCTGGCTGGTGCCCAGATTGCTGCTGCTCAGAGCAGCTGGGAGAGAAGGGCAGGACAGTAGTGATGATGCTGGCAGTAACTTCTCGCAGGTTGGGATTCACTCCAAGGAAAATCTTGAAAATTTAGGGCTATTCACAGTAATAAAACTGGGGATCTAACCACAAAACTTTAGATTGTTTCTTATTTTTATTTATTTTTTAAAAAGGCAGCCTAACTTCAGCATAAAGCACTTTGCCTTGGGCATCAATCTCGTTAAGAATTTGTTCACACCTCTTTCATATGCTTAGAGACAAATGACAGATTTGTCTGATTTAGCTGCTTTGCAAACAACTCTTATAAACTTCTGCCATTCTCTCCCCTTGCTTTCAAGCATTATCTTTTTGTCCTTGGATGCTCTAAATTATTAACATATTTTACAGTGTGCTCAAGATAAAAGAGATCTTTCAGCCTTCATTCTCTCACCCCTTGGTTGAGCCAGTCATGTTGTTTCTCACTGGATACCTTTGATCAACCTGCTTCTTGGATGTTAAACCACAGGACACCCCTAGTGAGAATAGAACCAGAGGAAGCCTTTCAGCAATCCCTTGCCATCAGAATTTTCTGCTGATCTAGGGCAGCACTTTGAAGTCACCCAAGCTTACAGCCAGGCTCAGAGAGAGGTCATCCTTCATGCAAAGAAAACCATAATTTAAAAAAGGAGTACATGGTTGTTACAAATATCTCACAAAACTAAATGGGCAAAGCAATACATCTGGTACCATGTACTGTATCCGAGGAAGTTGCTACCAGGGGCAACAAATTATTTCTGGACTTGTTTGACTCCCAGGTTGGTCTCACTGTGAACTAGGTCTTCTGCACTTCACTGACCCTGCCTAACCTATTTTTCAGCCTATCCTTAGCGCAAAATGTAGTTGTGATACCGTCATACAGAGCAAATAATCTGAGCTTTCCCTGCATGTAGTTGTGATACCGTCGTACAGAGCAAATAATGCCTTTCCCTGCATGTAACCCTGCTGATTTTCACAGCGTTGTTTAGGGAATATTATTCAGAATGAAAACAGCACCACATAGCCCACCAAAAGCACAGCAGGCAGGAGGCAAAGCAGCTTCAGCTCCATGTGAGCGTGCCTCACTGCGATCCGCACCGGAGCCCGCAGGCAGCATGCCGCCTCTGCGGCAGCTCTGCGCTGGGTCACGAACGCGTGCTTGGCGCTGTGGGACAACGCAGCCGGACAGCCGCTCTCGGAAATGAGACAGCGCGTCCCCCACTGCCCTGCAGAGACTCAGAAGCCCTCCCAGGTAAGCCCACCCCTCGCCCCTGGAAAAGCTGAGGAGCGGCGAGCAGGGGCCGGCCCCGGGGCCGGGCTGCTGTGCCCGCGGGGCTGCGCTGCCACCTAGAGGGCAGCGGGGCTGTGGCCGTGGGTCCGGTAAAAAGAGGGGGAACGATCCCTCCCCTACTGCAGCCGCCCCACGCTGCTCTTCTCGCAGCAGATGCACGCAGCTGGAACCACGCTCTGCCTGTGGAGTGGAACACCAACCAAAGGTCACCGATAAGAGCTCATAAAGAAGGGTGAAACTCAGGGGACTGCCGTTCAGACCCATTGCCCTGTACGCAGGAAAATCTGGAGCTGGATTTTCATTAGAAAAGCTGCAGGTGGGTCTCCACATGCGGTCGATAGGATTACAGTGGTTTCGTCTGCACCCACAGGCTGAAATACAACCTACAGTTCCAGCTGCATATTGCTTGTGTTCCTGGCTGTGAGCGGTTTCTAGAAAAGCACCAAAGGTACAGCACAGTGCCCCTCGTGCCTTCAGAAGCCTGTGCAACAGAGCTAGTCCCTCTCCAGAGCCATTTCACGTTCTGTGCCTGCTGATTGTTAATACCACTGTCAGGCCAAACAGGCTTACTGGTTTTTCCAGGTGTGCACATATAGGTCTCTATGGGATGCAGCTTTGTCCCTTGTTTATCAAATCCCTAGTCACGTCCCTTGCTCAAACCACGGAGATGTCAGATTTCAGAGATCGTAACGCACACAAGGCATAATAATGCCTCGTACTGCAAGGCCAGTGCGAGAATTTTCTTAGAAAAGTGAGCTTATTGGTCAATTCCAAGGGTCCTGCTTTGCTTGAGAAATAGCGCAGTCTTTGCAGAGCATGAAAAGTGTGCTGGGAACATTCAAGCACATCACAGAAACAAACTCTGTACTTTCCCTACCCTCACAAATAAGAGGTTAAGCGAGAAGGAAGTGTTAGGAAGGTGAAATCATGTTCACATCATGGTCACAGAGCTGTGGGAACATGCAGAGATCCATCCCCCAGTCCTGTGCTCTCTGCTTAGAGACTGCAGTGCCTACAAGTGCAGTTATACATAGGTGTCTTACAGCTTTCAGTGTTTTTATTCTTTCAGGACCATCCTCATCACAGGATGCCTGTACTGAGAAGCAATGTCCTGTGTGTTACACACACACAGCCCTGAGCCATGGAATAGGGTTCCATTATGATAGCTGCTCTGCCTGACTGCTGCATCAGCCTGGGGACAGGTTTCAGGGGTCTGACATTCATATCTTCCTTACCTTTAGATATTCTGATAAGAAATATTTCTGAAGTTTAATTACACCACTGACATTTCTGGTGGATCCCTACACCAAAGTACCACTGTCTGCCACCATTATGCTCCAGTCCTACAGCTTACTCTCTGTCCCTGGGACACAAGTATTAAAATACACTTACATCTCTCATTAGGCAGCTTACAGACATGCTAAGCAGCTAGTGCTCTGAGGCCTGCAAAAACATTTCTTTTGTAATCTCAGAGATCTTCTGTGAATGTGATCCTGTGGGCTTTGTAACAGTGTGGCTCTGGTTTACTTAATGAGTGTATCTGGCTGCCTCTTGAAACCTGAGCCTTGAGCCAAGCTGGAAAAATCCTTACTGTCCTCTCTGCCTAGATGTCATTTGCCCTTTTTATAGGCCTCAACACAGCTGTGTTAATTACTTAGTGATGGCTGCAGCTGATAAGCACAGCAGAGATAAGAAATGAGTACAGTTCTTTTAGGAGAACAATAGCCACATTCACACATTTCATATGCAGTTCAAAGACCAGAAGAAAACTCAGGATCCAATTTAAAGTTTAAACACAAAATTAGCATTGTTGGTTTTTCAGTTCTGAACCCAACCAGTCTGATTTGGATATCAGCTATGGCATCTTTTCACTCAACAGATAGTTCTCCTCTGCATCCAAAACTAAATGCTTCTTCACAGGATTGCCAACATTTTGCCATTGCTGTATGCCCAGCAGAGTCTAGAGCACTTAAAGACACCAAGCTGTTTAGGTACTAAGTTTAAAAAAATCACAACAAACCACCAAGGACAAGGAAAAGGCACAAATCCTGATAAAACAACCAGCCCGAATGCACAAAACAGATTCTTATTCCATTCCTGCTCAATATCTAAGTGACAGCACCATGTTGGAAATCAACCAATCAATCAATCAAACAAGTGAAGATTGCCTGGTAGGAATGGTGAAAAAAATCCTGACAGTATCTAATTTAAAAATAATAAAGTACTTATCTGTACACGCAGCCTCTCTGATTTAATCCTTTAACCTTTTGTTAGAGTTAGTCCAAGTTACTAGATTGTCCCCTTCCTTCGCCCATAGTTTTTCTTGCTTGTCAGCTGTTTGCCCTTCTGACAGGAGGCCGGGCACATCTGTAGTCTGGAATAAGGAAAAATAATGACAACTGGAGGAAACAAAGGGTGGCAGGATGAGTAGGAAGGATGCTTCTAAAACAAGCCAGAACATATTTCTTATTTTAAATGCAGACCTGAATTTGTCATAAGACATGAAACTGCATCTGCTGGCAATGCACGGGGAACAAACAGATTCACATGCACTATAAATAGAGAAGGACTTGTATAGCAACTTGCAGAATACTGCAATAAACCACATTTTTTTTTTCATCTGTCTGATGGTTCTGCCCAAAATGTGACCACTAATCCTTTTAAACTCAAACCTAATATGTTCTTCCATGCTATTCTGGACAACTGCTTCTCAACCTGTCAGAAACACCGTTTCCTTCTGTCTGAGGCTCTGACTATGGCACTGCGCTGCTCTGAACCAGTGCAATATCCCTTCTGCCACTCCCAGCAGTATCAGTATTAACGATTCTGTCAGCAGGATTCCTATTCGCTCTTTATAGCTCTAGGACTCTGCTGTGTTAACGATATTATAATTTCTTTTTGTCAGTTAAGTAAACCCATATGCCTCTAATACAAACAAGGAACAGATTTATTGAGAAAACGGTGCTATTTTTAAACATTTTCCTGACTAATTTGCAGCCAGTTAGTGATGTGATCTACTTTGAATGCTAAAAAAATCACAATGCTCAAACCACTAAACTCTTTCTTTGCATACTATACTGAAAAAGAAAAAAAAAAAAAAAAAAGAGCTTAGTGAATATATTTTTCACATGCAAAACGTGGCTAAAACGTTTTTTGGCTGTGAGGAATGGCCCATACTCCTGTGAAGTACATGCAAGGCATTTTCCTTCAGAGGTACTGACAGAACGTCAGTTTGAACGTGTCACCCATTTTCTTTCCAAGCCCAGGGCTGGTAATGAAAACAGGCTTCGAAGGGGGAAAGCAATTTTAAGACAGCATAACCAGGCTGCAGAGTTCACCACTCAGTCATGTGTTCTCAGCAAACATCTTCCCCTGCCTGCCACACTGTCAGCCCAAAGCCCTGCCCCTCTCTCACCAAGGCTGCCGTGAGCGTGGCGCAGGATTTTACAGGAGTCTTTTTGTGGTCTCTGCAGTCAGGAGCGTGACATTTAGTAGATCTCCCTGTGACAATGACTAAGCTGGGAAGGCAATGGTTGGGGTCAGCGGCTCCCGAGTCCTTGAGTCACGGCCACAGCCCTGCCCGCAGCATCCCATGTGCCTGCCAACTGCTTGGCCTGGGCAGAAAAGGGAAAATTTTCTTCTTGCTGTGTACAGCCTCAAGTTCTCCTCTCGGTCTAACTCTTGATAAGAGAATGTTGTCCCAAAATTCTTTTTTTTTTTTTTTTTTCCAATTTAGACATTGAGTCACATGAAGCAAACAAATTTAATGCAGAACTATTTGAGCCTCTGTTAATCTGATATTTTAGCAGTCGTAGTAAGCATTATTTTGGGAAAAATATGGGGTCAACATAAAATATATCAGGAATACTACAAAGACTCCCTTATCAGTAGACAATGATAAACTTTGGAGAGCCATTTTCAGTGCTCCCATGAAGTAATAAATATTTTAAACCTGTGTGCAACAGCTGTATTTCAACAGCACCTCTACCTAACAACTTTACATCTGTTCTTTCTTGTCTCATGGAAAATGAAAAAAATAAAATAAAATAAAACCAAAACCTTATGCTAATAAAAGCATATAACCCACCTCCTGACTTTAGATGTGTAGAACCCAATTCTTCTTTCATTTATATTACTTCTATTTTGGTAGAGCTTCTACAGATTTGAGTGGAGTTGATCTCAATTTCCTTCAGTTAGTAGGGAAAATCCATCCTAAAAAGTCTAGTGAAAATACAACCCATTGCTTGGCTTGGGGCAGACTCCCAGTCAACTATCACTGAAGAAAAGGCCAGCTACTGTTAACATTTACACTCCAAACAACCCGTGACTGTTAGTAATGCGCTCCGGATTTTCACATCTATTTACAGTGACAATGATTTTATTCCGTAAAGTCTTGTTCCGTAATTTCCAACATGATTTTTTACCTTGATGGAAGCACAGTTAAATCCACAAATGTTAACATTAAAATCATAGAATCATAGAATGGCTTGGGTTGGAAGGGACCTCAGAGATCATCTAGTTCCAACCCCCCTGCCGTGGACAGGGCTGCCAGCCACTAGCTCACCAGATCAAACTGCCCAAGAACCCATCCAGCCTGGCCTTGAACACAGCCAGGGATGGGGCATCCACAGCTTCTCTGGGCAGCCTGTGCCAGCGCCTCACCACTCTCTCAGTGAGGAATTTCTTCCTGATGTCCAACCTAAACCTCCCCTCTTTCAGTTTTAGCCCATTCCCCCTTGTCCTACCATTATCCACCCGTGCAAAAAGTCGGTCCCCCTCCTGCCTGTAAGCTCCTTTCAAGTATTGGAAGGCCGCAGTGACGTCTCCCCGGAGCCTTCTCTTTTCCAAGCTGAACAATCCCAACTCCCTCAGCCTTTCATCACAGGAGAGGTGCCCCAGCCCTCTGATCATTTTGGTGGCCCTCCTCTGGACCCGCTCCAACAGCTCCACATCCCTTCTGTACTGGGGGCCCCAGGCCTGGACACAGCACTCCAGGTGAGGCCTCACAAGGGCAGAGTAGAGGGGGACGACCACCTCCCTCTCCTTGTCGGCCACCCCTCTTTTAAAACACATCATTCAAGACTCCCATCATCATTACATTACAATGAAGTTGTGGCAGGTTCACACTGGGGAAAGAAAGAGTGGAAAATCATGTCACATGTATTCACAGGAGAGATTACTTCCTGTGGTGCAGGCTGTACCTGCTGGTGGGTAGCTTGCTGGCTCCATTTGCTCATTTCAAGCAGTCCTCCAGCTGCTTCCTTCACTTTCTGATGAGTCAAGAGATGATAGCATTGCATCTGTAAGCAAAATTATCACTTGATGGATAGTATTAGTTTAGTATACACTGTATATAAGAGGCACTTGGAACAAGTGCGCACACACACACACACACACACACACTTGTTTTGACCAGGACGTCATTCCTGTTGACATCTCTGTATCTTGATGTGTCTAAACTGAAAAAGACCTCCTTCCCCTTCCGTGCTGGGCTTTGTCCCCCCCCCTATGGTCTCGGAGATCAAAGCCGAAGCTCACGCTTGAGCCAAAGCAGAGAACTGGACTATCACATCCCACATCCCTGGCCAGCAGTACAGCACGTATACAGGTCTCTTTCTCTGATCTCTTCCTGTAGAACATTTTTCAAATGAGAAACCTCTGGAAGATGCAGAAGGCACCTGATGGAGCAGCTGTAGCAGATGAAGAGCTGAAAACAACACAGGCTGTGGAGGCTTTACCCTGTGAAGGGCAGAGAACTTTGACCCAGCCGCAGGACAGTCCTAACTGCACAACGACAAGCACTGTTAAGGCTCTCTGAAAACTCGGAGATTACTGCCAAGTTGTCTGTTTTGAAGATAATTCAGTAAGAACTTTACTGGTTCACCACTGGACTGCTGAATGCCCTTTGGGTCTGAGTCTCAGAAAAATACAAGATGGACTGAAATGGCTTACATTGTCTGAGGGGGGAGAAATGTGAAAAATAACCAAGAAAAATCACCAGCAAATGTGCTATGTTGTGTGGAACCTAACAACAAAAAAAGTTGATACTAACAACATCTGTACATGCAAATTTGTTTCTACCATATTAAATGGTTCTTGGGCCTGCCACATCCCTTCCAGTTTTAGCAAAGAAACAATTTCTTTTTCTGTTTTAACTCTGGCAAACAAAGAGCACAAGTCTGAAAAGCAGTGGTGTACTAGGGATGAAACGGTGCAAAAGAGGGATTAAACACAAGTATTAAAAATTGTTCATGACCTCCACTTTCACTCCCCTTGAGTAAAGTGCTGCTCTTCTGTTTGGCTTCTCAACACTTGTTCTCTGCTCTGTCAAAATATAACTGGGACTGGGAAACTGAGAAAACGTCTGCAAAGAAAAAAATGCAGAGAATAATATCCTTTACAATCCTGGCCGGCCCAATAGCATGTGTAATACCTGCCACTCTGCCTGGGCCTTCAGAGGGTATTTTTTTTATGTTCACACTTCCTAGAACATTCAAGAATTATTTGTAGTGGAGAAAAACTGTTCCTAAATACACTGCTGTTAATCAGATGTTAAATTGTTCTCTCAGGAAACAAAACCAAGTAGCCATCAAAATAGTGCATCTGGTCACTGCATTCTCTTTCCATCCACAAGATGGCAAACTAGCTTTTAGCATGTAGCTAAATCACAGCACCTCTGGCTTTGGGCAGAACACATGCACCGAGCCTCAGAAAGTTTGTTCTTCATTCACTGTCTAGCAACAGAGGTTTTCAGAGTACGCAGGGCAGTTGATTTGTGTGCTGAGAATGCCTGCTATATCAGAGAGGGAGAAAAGGAAAAAGATCTAAAGGATTTAAGCACATTTCTGCCGTGCACATTTTTGCTTTGTGGCCTTCAGAGGTGGATTTCATTGCCTGCAGTCCCTCCTTGGGCACTCGAATGCCTGCGCTGTGGTTGTAAGCACAGTTGCTGCAGAAATATTTCAGCTGGCTGTACGCTAGCTCGTCGCCCTGCCTCAGATGCCTGCAGAATAGCATATCTGCCCACCAGGCTTCTCCCATGGCTTTTTCAGCCTGAATTGAAGCTCTCGTTATGACAGCCACACCTCTGAAGTGTTGTACCTTACGCTACGCTGGCACAAACAACAGGCACGGCAGCAGAAGCACTCCTCTCTGCTTGTTCAACAAACTCTGAAAAGTCAGTTCTATTCTTTTGATCCCTGCAGTCAGGACCACTTCTGCCTCCCACCAGCAGAAAGCAGCCCCCAGTCCCCATTGCTGGTGCTGCTTCGCGGTCCACTCTGCTTCTTGCTTCACCAGTCTCAGAGCTCCCCAAATTATAACCCCACTTTTTTATACCTTGCAACTGCACATCTCCCTGTGTTTCACTGTCATTTTTAACAGCATTGGGTTCCTCCTAAGGAGGATGTGCAACAAACTGATCATTACAGCAGGACAAATCACCAGTCCCAGAAGGCTTACACTGATTTCATGAAGTAGGAATTGACTCCATGCCACCGTAATTAATAAACATGTAAAAACTCAACAGGGGCAAACTGCTCACAGTAATGTGAGCAGCACATTACACAAAAACAAGCTGTATTTCAAACCTCTTTTGTAGAAGTAATTGAATGTAGAGACCCAATTTTATGAAGAAAACATATTTAAGTATGAACATTTGCCCTATTATATAACTGAAATAAGATTTCTTCTGCTGCACTTATGTCAGCAAATTTTGGCCTCTTTCCTCTCTAATCCCATGCCAGCAGTTAAGAACAGACTGCAAGCTTTTAAAAAACAAGCATGTATTGCGAGCTGTTTGCAACTGAGGAAAAAAAAAAAAAAAAAAACATAAAAAAAGATAAAAAAAAGAACACACAAAATGAGAGGCAACTCTGTGCTTGAGCCCTCAGCTGAATGCTTGGACCTGCCTTTGATCAGTCAGGCCCAGCAGTTCGAAGGCAAGCAGAAATCTGTTCGAAGCGTGTTATCTGCGGCCACCAGGTGGCACCGGGCTGTGCCCCTTCCACATCGCCAGGCGCTTGTCCCTGTCCCCCCAGGGCAGAGAGTTCACCTCCGCAATTTCCTCTCCAGCTCTTAGGGATTTGATGGGGGGAAAAATCACTCCAACTGGAGGTGAAGACACCATCCTAAAACAACTCCAGGCTGTCTGAGCTGTATGCATTGAAAGGGACATTTGGAGCACTCTCTGCCGTTGTAGGATGGTGTGCCACTCCATAATGAAACAATTATCAACCATATAAAACAAAGGAGTTCTGTTAGAGGAAATAAAAACAAGGGAGCCATGTCAAATGAAAATTAACCCTATATTCTTGTGAAAGAAAAAATCCTCTTCATTTGAAACGATTTTCTGTCCTTCAAATTCAATGAAGAAGTATATTCCTTTCTGATTGATGTTGGAAACAAATGGATTCAAAGGGAAAAGTTGGTGGGTTTGTTTGTTTGTTTTTTGTTCCTTTGGGGGGGCAGGTTGAGCTGTTATAGAGTTACCACATAAGAAATAAGAAGGAGGAATACTCCATTTCCCTCGAGACAAGGCACCATCCTGGCTTTGCAGTTTCCCTACATTTTTCCCACAAACTCACAGGAGAGCTCAGGAGTAGAATTCAAGAACCTCGATCACAAGTTCGGCTGACCTGAATTGTGCAGCTTCACTTAAGTTACAGCAAGGAGTCGGTTCTGGCAGTCAGGGCTGTGTCTAGCAGAGCAGCATCCCTTCTGAGGGCTGCCCTGGTGAGGCTGCCGGGTGGGTGTGCAAGACGAGGGACAATCACCCAGAATCTGAAAATACCGTGACACGCAAATACCGCCACTGCACTTACAGAGACCCACAGGCGTGAATGTTCAGCAGTTTAAACTTCCATACACTCATCCCAGCCTTCTGTTCTTTTCGCATTTTTTACCTTCTACAGGAGCTCCACATGAATCTTCAGAAACTAAAATGACATAATTACAGAAAATTACATTTAGCTAGAATTACACACCAGCCATTAAATTCCCCAAAGCTATTCACTACACAAGTCCTGCTGATATTTGCAGTTCTCATTAAAAAAATCCTATTTTATTTTACTTTGTTAGACATATTTAATTTTATTATAAGTCACTATGAATTTTCCTATGAATTTCAACAAGAACCTAATTGATTTACAGTTGACCACTGTTATTAAACATAGACCCCATGCTGTACCTCTGATACCACATCCATGGGTGGCACATTTAAAGGATTTATATCAAAGTCACCCGTTTGCCTTCTGGAAATCACCCTCACACTCTCTACCATACTTTAGGATTGAATTTGCCCAGTTACACTTCAGGGGGTGCAGCACACACACATAGTCACACAGTCCCTCTCCTCTGCCATTAAGGGGACAATTTGGGCTGCCAAAAATTATTGCATGGGTTCAGAGACACTTGCATTTGCTTTGTGCAGCCCAGAGCACTCTGTGCTTCCTAGCTCAGATGCTGCTCCATGTAAATGCCACATCTAAGGCCACCAGAGGATGGGAGGAGGGACAGCTGCCCTTGTTCAGAACTGAGCCCCCACCTCAAGTTCTGCAGGATCTGTGCTTCCAAGAGAGCTCAGACCTTCTCCATAGGTCTCACACGGAGAGGAGAGGAGAGGCAGAGGAGAGGCAGAGGAGAGGGAGAGGAGAGGGAGGAATGATCTGGCCCCTTTGGTCTCCACTGAATTCCACTTGGACATGATGCTTCTGAACCCCAGCTGCTTCTGCAGATATGTTTGCCTGGGACCACACTGGGGATCTCAGCACCCGAGGCTCCTCTGTCAGCAGCTACCTGGACTGGCAGCAGTAGTGCTGCTAGAGGCTTTTCCTTCAGTTGTGCTGCGTGGCTTCCTCGCTCTCCACCACCCCCAGCCTCCAGCACAACCAGTCAGAGATGTCTTCACAGTGCAGCCCAGAATTAGCACTGAGATGCTTGGCAGGAGGAAAACCCCAAGTGGGGAATGCCTGCTATTAGTTTTCCATACAGTACAACAACCAACAATAAAACCCTCATGCTGCAAACCCAGATTAATAATAAGCCCATATAAACTCTTTGTAAATCATTACCAATTACCTGGCTTCCAGCAAAACCCAGCAAAACCCAGCCGTAGAATGTTGGTCTCCACAAAGACCACAGCTGACAGACACACACGTTTCTCCTCACCTCGCCTTGCTCTAATACTTGTAATCAACGACCCCTCAGCGTGACGGTGTCCAGATCAAACTCAGACTTCCGGGACTGTCCTGGGCTTGTACGCTGCCAGCGCATTGCCTGGCTCCAAATCACACAGCAAAGGCCTGGTCTCCCACCGGCATAAACTGACACGGGGTCCTGCCATACACGAGTTCACATCAACACATAATCCTGACTGCAGATTTTGGACACCTGAGGTCTGAGGCTTGCAAAAACAGCCCACATACAGTCAGGATTGTTACTGCAGGCTAAACCTGGCACGAGGACAGCCTCAAGTCCATTATCTTCATTTTCTTAAAACAGGCATATCATCTTACACGAATGTTCAAAATGCTGTCGTGCTTTTGATGTAGATATTCTAGACCATGTCCTGCGGTAATCTTCACATGAAATGCTCCTAATCCCTCTGAGAACATAAATACAGAACAAGGGAGGAGTTTCTGGCAATCACAGAATTTGTTAGCGCAGAGACTCAGGTATAAGTTTCACAAAAGAACATAATTATGTGGATTTGAAACTCTTACAGTATTTATGGCTGACAAATGACAGAAACAAATAGGTGCACAAGGCTCCAACGAACCCAGCTTCCACAAGAAATTGGTATGGCTGCTCACCACTGCTGTTAAAAGCAAAAGCAAAGATTATTTTAATATTCTGTCTTTTCCTTCTATGCCAAAGAAAATAAAATATTGCTTAAAATTGTTTATAAAGCAAATATTACTGAGGGAGAAATATTTTTGCCATTAGGTAGGGTTTTGTAAAGTCCACTTGGCATTTTTTTGCAAGGGTTTTCTGTCTTAGTTTCAAAGGTACTCTACAAGCACTGAAATAAATGAAGCGATGTGTCCAAATCCCACTCCTTTACAGTGCTCCACATTGCTGCACGGGCTGCTCGCGCTGCAGGCCCCGTTCCTGCCTCGGTTAGACCCATACCTACTTCACCTTTCACGAAACCAAGTGAGGGAAGCTGAACCTAAGGAAGGTAAGGCAACCTCCAGTTTCCTGGCAGCTTTGAGCCCAGGCCGGTGCTGCCATGCCCCTACCTTCTGCTGTGCTTTTGTTCGCACATTCCTGTCCCTCCCCAGAGTTCATCTGATCCTGCTGTGAACTGAGAGGGAAGCCATCAGAAAGCTAAGGAAAAAAAATAATAATAATAATAAAAAAAAGGATCCTTTTACTCCTAGTTCAGCTTCCTGAGCTGGGACAGCGCCGGGTCAGGCAGGCACCAGAGCTGGGGTTAGGGAGGGGGCAGGACCACGGCCTTTCAGGTCCGACATCCCATGGAGCGTCACCTTTGAGAGAGAAAGTCTCCAGCTCCCCTGGAAGCTGCGCTGACCTGCCTCAGGGCACTGCTTTTGAAACAAGCCTGAATGCTGAAGATTTTTTTTTTTTTTAGCAAGATGGTTTTATGGGAAGGAGGAAAAATAAAAATTGCACCCCCTTCTCTGGCCTCCACCAAAAACCTGGCAAACTCGCACCAGACTCTTGTCGGCTCCCGGCTCGCCAGCTTTGTCTGACTCGGCGCCCTCCTAAAGCTCTGCGTTATCTCATTCTTATTACTCCTGCTTCTATAAAAACAGTTGATTGGGGGGGCAGACTAAACTGTAAACAAAACATACCGGACCAGTGTAATTTTATACATAACAAAACATTGAATCACCCACTGTCTGAATTATGAAATCCCGTCTGACCCCACTACTGCCTATTATCTTTCAGGAAGTAACAACGAAAGTGAGAGGAAGACACCAGTTATGAAGAAACATGGACCCTTGAGCTCAGTGATCAACATTATTTTTGTCTCTCTGATATCCTTCCAGCCTTCCTTGCCTTTGTAGCCCTGTAAAATGTCACAACTGCTTGCCAGAGGCCTTTTGCTTTTAGCAATATTTAAAGTTGTGTCCATAAAAGGAAACAATTCCATTACAGATTTCAATTTCCTTCCATTCCACACTTGGAATTTGTGACGAAACGGGGGCAAGCTGCACCTGAGCACCAAAGGCACAGCTAAACCAACAATATTTTGAAGACAAACAAGCTACTCCTTTGGGGTTCGTAATCAATCTGATCCTGCACCTTCTGACGCAGAACAAAAATTACACGATGTCTTTCTGTTTCCACCAAAGTGAATTAGAATTTAACACCAGCAGGGCCACAATTTTGTCCTAAATGTCCCAGACACATCTCCTTAGCTCGAGTCTGGAAATAGAATGAGCTAGGAATCCACTGCACTAGTGTTACAGGGGCTGAGAACTTCATGTCCTGAAGAAAACTGTCAGCAGGCCAAGTACTGCCAAATTCTGGAGGGAGGCAAAGGCAGCTGAACTGCGAAACAGAATCTGGCTCTCTCTGCTAGTCTGAAAGTTAGCTTCAGAAATACTTCAACAGTGATGCCATGTACAACCCTCGCAGTACAAAAAGAAATACATCATAAAAATGACATGGTATTTTTTTTTAGAGTGAATTCACTGTTTTCCTTATGCTGTTTATTAATATAATAAATGATCTTAAAATACGTATTGCCTGAAATAAATGTCATTGATTAGGTCACATAAAAATATCACTTGGCCCAACAATGACAAATTTCCTGGCTGTGCTCCTGTAGGCCAAGAACTTGTTTCATTTAGGAACAAGAGTTACTGGCAGTAGCTGGGAAGGAAAACTGCTTGCCAAATGTCTCCATAGGAAATTAAATAATTGAGAATATTCACTAACAGGAAAAAGAAAATAATTGCTCACTTTGGGCTATAGACCCAAAACATCCTGGACTTACGTTGCTTTTTCTGAAATAGTGGCAGTGAAATCAAAACGTTCATTGTAATTTGTTACCTGGCAATGCCAAGAGAAGACCCTTCAGCCGGCTGGTAAAACTCCAAAGAAACACAGTCCTCCACACAAGGAAGCTCTGCAAAGAAAAACAAGGTCTTTAAAAACATTTCTCGTCGAGAGGCTGTTCGGTATGAAGTGGATCTGTTCATGGAAACTGTGCTGACTTTATGACAGAGGAGGAACTTACCCTCCTTCCCAAACTTTAATAGCCATATTGGCAAGAGCTACGCCTACATTTGGATAGAGATCGGAGCTGATTCTTGTTTGCACGCAATATATCTCCCCCCAGCAGAATATTGCAAGAACATGGGAAAGGAAGGAACTTGGAGAGGCCACTGACCCGTGATTATGATGGCCTTCCGAAAGCACAGCTTCCCTGCTTTTGGGACGATGGGAACTTCTTTATGATCACCAGGCTCTTGACATTTTCCTGCCATACAGGCAATCCATTCTGGCAGCTGAGCGCAGGAAACCAGAGGCACTGGACTTAGTCAGCCCCATACCAGAGCTGCAAGAGTAATACAAGCGTCCTTCACAAATCCTGGAGAAGAGCTTGCCCCACTGTGATGAGAAAGAGCTTCTCACTGCTAGCAAGCAGTAAGAATCAGGATTCCTGGCTAAAGGGTTTATTTGAGGAAGGAATGGCAGAAATGGCCATTTCTGGAGGTGGAGGACTTCTAGGGACTTTCCTTTGGGAAAGAAGGATTTTTCCTCCACTCCATGAATATCAGCAGGAAAGGAGGAAGAGACTTGAGTGAGGGTTCCAGGCTGCTTTCGTTGAATAGTTTGAATGAACAGAGGGTTTTTTTTCTGTTTGTTTTCTTGAAATAAAGCCAATATTTGTTGAAATAAAGCCAATATTTGTTGAGTGGCTGCACTGTGCTTAGACTGGCCAGCTGGTGTGTCACAGAAAACATCAGCACTTCCCAGCTCCCTGCTTCATCTCAGCTGTGTTCACCAGCGCGCACGAATTTTGCTGGGTCTCTCTCACCACCATGTCCTTTGTAAGCTCAGTTACCTGAATTCAGGCCACATATTTTTGTTTCAAAACACTACTTCTTGTTCATTAAAATTACACCAGCATTCAAACTAACTTTTTAAAGAGTTTTTAAAATTTATTTTCGAATAATAACAAAGAGGAGCCAGCGCTACGTTCGGGGTGCAGGCTTTCTCTGTCACATGGCAAAACCATGTGCCGGTATAAAGCTATGCCGGCCTCTGGCATTTCTGCTGCGTCCACGTTCACTGCATTTTCTGTTACTGCATTCAAAAGCTTAAGCGTCGCCTAAAGAAACCCGAACACACACAAGACTCTCTAAAGCGTGAGCTATCAAAATGCTGATTTCATACTTAATTAGTAAAATTACATGACTCCATTTTGTTAAACTCATTGCCTTGTGGCTGGAATAGTCATATTACCCTTCTTATTTTCGTATTTTGAAAAAACATGACACAATCTTCTTGCTTCTTTCAGTTTTCCCTTCGTTCTTTTATAGATCCCAGCAGGCAGCCATAAATGATACATGACTTTGCCATTTGTTTTACTCATAATCAATATGAAGTTGTCTGGAAAAATCATGCATACACCTGGGGGACATATTTGGTTATGGAAGGAGAGTACGGTATTATCCAAAGTGATGGCAGGCAGGGAGGCTGGAAATGAGGACATAAAGACAGGCAAAGATTGCTCCATGAAAAAATCTGGATTATTTTTGTCTTAAAAAAAAAAAAAAAACTAGAGAGGGCAGTAAATCTGAAACACAGAGACCCACGTGGTGGCATGAAACAATGCTTGAAATCGCCACTGATCTTTAGACTCATCACAGCACTCCTGATATAGATTGACAGCAAGCTCAGAAAACTTTCAAGAAAAGATATCAGCTTCTTGAAAAGCATTTTTCTGAAGTGCAAAGAACTGGGTGGGTACATACCTGTTGAGCAGTTGGCTTACAGAAATTCAAACAGCGTAAATCCTAAAGACCAAAGGATCCAGCTAGGCTCGTCCAACTAAAAATTAGCATTGGTAACACTAACAGTCATTCATTTCATCATCTGGTTTCATCAGAGTGAAAATGCTGCCAGATGAGCCAGTGATCAACAGATGCTGAAGTGCAAAGATACTGTTTCTGTTTGGGAAGAAGAATGGCCAGCAGATCCTGTTTACCCAGGTTCTGGAGTCAACCAGAAGTTCGTATTTTAAAATTCGCTGCTACTACATAAAGAATATTTTAACATTTTCTTGCAGAGTAGACATGTAAAATTCAATTTTTTCCTTACCTGGATAGAAAGTAAAATGTTACCTACTGTTAACTTTCCATTTCTCAGGGTTGTCAGGGAAATCTATACATGGCCTCCCACCACACCGATCTGCTGCACAAAGGGGAAACGCTCAGATGCTGCACAGCTATAAGATACACTGGCTTTGTTGCCAGGCTCTAAAGAAACTAGAGATCATTGCTGTTTGCCCTGTATATCTTGTATTTTTTAATTACTCAAATCCTATCTGCAGACTTCCTGTCCATGGGTCTATTTGCATGGTTTTCCAAATAAGTCCATTTTTTTTTTGTACCGTGAAAATGGTCTGTCTTGGCACAAACTGTTAAAATTTATAAGTTTGTGCAAGATTTTTTGACATTTAATGGCCAGGTTAGAACAACAGTTCAACAGCTCCAACCAGTGTGATGTATTTCAGACCTGTAAGTTTGATGGCAAAGGCACCAATAAAATGAAGAGAAGCGTGCAGCAAGTCCTACCTGCTGCAGCTGCCCCTGCTTCTTACCCTGGAGAGAGAAGTGGCAACACCATCAGTTATCTTCCTCATTCTCCTCTTCTCCATCTGACTTTTCAAGTGTTCACACCTTCCTCTGATGTTCTGTTTCACAGTGTGTCTGCATGGTCATTGCCACAGCAACCTGAGGAAAACTTCAGCTCCACAAGAAGGGCTGACCCTGCTCCTCTTCCTGCCCATGCCAGCATCCCTGGTCCTGGGCGAAAGCATTTCCTCTCTGCACAATCACACACACTTTTCCTCCTGCTTATACAGTTTTCTGCCAGCTTAGTGAGCAAGACTGGCCCATCATGGGGGGCAGATGAGCACAAAAGCTGGCACAAGTCCAGCGGTGGGTCCATCCTTTCCTCCATGGCAAAGAGCTGTTGGGCTGACCCCATCCATCTCATGTATCCACAGCCTAAATGTTTTGAATCACTGCAGGACTGAACCACTGCCTGCCACCTCAGCTGGGAGCCTGCCGCGCTCTGCAAGCCACCTTGAACAGTGTTCTTTTGAAGAGCTGAATGGACAGGCACGAAGCAGCCAGCAGTGAACACACACACTTTGACAGTCAGTGAGATGGAAAACACCGACACGCAAACCCAACTCCCCGTTTACCTGCCAGCTGCTGCAACAGCAGAACACAGGACAGACAGCGCACGAGCCTTCTCTTTGCGCCAGCATGAAACAATCCAGCGTGCGCCGCATGCTCACCTCCAGCACCACGCGCAGCAGCAGCTTTTACATGATGCAGACCAATAACAACGTTATGTCTTGATCACGCTCTGTAAGTGGTCTGCATATTTTCAAGACCGAGCCTAACTAGCAGATAAGAAAATAAATACATAAATTATATTGCAGAGAAATTGCCTACAGAACGATGTTTGAAAGGAAAATTATTTATGTTGTAATACTGAGCACTCAGAAATTAGGAAACACCAGATTTATAGCTTCTTGTGCAAACTTCATGGCTTGGCAACTTAGGAAGGCCAACCTCGTTAGGAGTTAAGGTTTTTTAGCACAAACTAACTTGTACCCATACATAAAAGTAATTGTAACCTTTTTATCCAGTCCATTTGACGCCAGCTATACTTGGAAAAAGGCACCCCTTTCTGAGATAGGGCTATTGTGAGTCTCATTTGTGAATCTAGTTTGAAATAATTATTCAATTTCTGGCACTGTTTCCTGCTATACCATAATATAGTGTCCAGATCATCTGTTTGTTTGTGTCTTCTTTAATGCACCCAAGTTAGTTTTGCCTGGATTTAACCTCTCTGGAATGCTATAGCACACAAGACATACACGCAGCTTTACGGCTGGGACTATGAAGGTTTTACAGACCCAGAACCCCTCCCACCCTCAGCATGGCAGCTCGGCCACAGGCTTTTTACGGTTCCCACTGGGACCTGCTGCCCTCTGAGCAGCCTGATTTCCTGGCAGGAGCCACTGGAACTATCAGGCTCTGCAAGCAGAGTGCCAAGGGAGAAGGCAATGACCTTCCAGAGGAAGAAGAGCACCCATTTCTCAGCGAGGAGAAATGCTCACATTGCTCTTGCTCACCAGTGAACTCTGTACAGATCTTTAAAATTATGACCTTCCACAGCTAGAGATGTACTTCTGACTGGGGTCCTTATTGTTCTGCGTCCTCTTCTTCCAGAAGTCAGTGTCACTGTGAAGTCATGTAAAAACCTAATTATTCAGTTTCCCGTTTCTCCTTGTCTAGACATGTCCTTATCTGGCTAGCACAGATATTTTCAAGACAATAATAACAAGTCAGCTGAATATTATTGTACTCTTAGATCTGCATATGGTGTGAGTTTTATTCCATAGAAATCCTGTGAAAGGATAAAGAATGATGACACAATACAAATAAACATGCACATAGCATAGGATATTGCAAACAATTTGTCTTTAGGAACATGACAAACCTTCCCAGAGAGAATCCGTGAATCCTTGGATTTCTGCTAACCCTTCCAGGACATTTTCACTTTCAGGTCTGGCAACAACGCCTTGAAAGGAGGAAAAAGAGGGTAAACCTCAGCCGTACTGCCTTGAGTACAAATTGCCTTTATTTAAAAAAAAAAAAAAAAAAAAAAAGTATCTCAAAAGCATTTAAGTTCATTGGTGCATTAAAGTACTTCGGAGACAAGGAAACATGATATTAAATGTAACAGCAACAGAAAGCAAATACATTTCTTTGGTGACCCTGGAGCCCAGCTAAACCCCTGCCTCGCAGGCGCACGCAAGCAATGTGAAACTACCCAGAACCAGCACAACTTTTGCACAAGGGAATGAACTCTGATTTGGACTCCACTCAGATTCTTATCACATTTCCTGTAGTTTACAGTGAAATTTGAGAGAAGCAAGACCTACTGGAGTGGAGCCGTGCACAGCGAAATCCATTTAAACAACGTTGGTTCAGCATAATGATTTTGTGTAATACCAACGGAAAACAAAGGCAGCAGTCTTTAAAGAAAACAAGGCATTACTTCCACAGTCTGAGATTTTGTTTCTTTTGCTGGAAACCTGGGTGTGAGAAGGTGAGTGTAACCAAAACAGGGGAAAAAGACCTTGGCTGGAAAATATTCCACTATCTTCTCCACAGATGGGCTGTGGAGAGCTCAAGAAGGGGCTCTGGAGCCGGGTGCAGGACGCAGCTGCCCCTCCAAGCCGTCTTGCTGGGCTCTGCTCTTCTCTCCGGCACTTGGCCAACCTCTACGCCCAGCCCCGGTGGAACTGGAGGTGGAGAAGCCCTGCGTGATGGCTGTGCCCCCGCCAAGGGGCGGCTCAACCTCTGTCTCCACAGCAGCGGCCTCCTGGGGCAGCTTCCCTGTGGTGACCGCCCTGAGGCGACCGCCCTGAGGGGCAGCTTCCCTGAGGGGCCTTTCCTGAGGTACCGCCCTGAGGCGACCGCCCTGAGGGGCAGCTTTCCTGAGGTAACAGCCCTGAGGTACCGCCCTGAGGTAACGGCCCTGAGGGGCATCTTCCCTGAGGTAACGGCCCTGAGGTGACCGCCCTGAGGCAGCCGCCCTGAGGTACCGCCCTGAGGGGCAGCTTCCCTGAGGGCCCTTCCCTGAGGTACCGCCCTGAGGTAACGGCCCTGAGGCGGCCGCCCTGAGGTAACTCACCCTGAGGCGCCATGTTGTGCTGCCAGGGCACTGGGCAGTCACGGCTGCCTTGTTTCCCTGTGAATGGACACAGCAGAGTCCCTGTCTCCATGGGGCGGCCCCACTTCCACCCCTGGCTGTGGTAGCCCCCCAGCTGACATCTTCCATCCCTTCCCACACACCATGCTGGGGCGTTTGTCTCCCCTCAGCTCCTCCGTCGCCATGTCCACCCCATCCCTTCCATGCTCCCGTCTCCTACCTCAGCCCTCACCACCGTGACCTGGCCTCCCCGGCCCCTCTGTCCCACCTGCCCTCAGGCACCCAGCTCCTTCTTTTCCCAACCTTTGCTCAGCTTTTCCCCCGCGGTACCATCACAGAGGGACTCGCTCTTCTGCAGCTCCTCATGTTCATGCACAGGGTGTTACCAGCAGCTGGTGAAGGTAGCTCCTGTCTTCATCAGTGAGCCAAATGAAGCATGTATTGGATTTTTGGGTTCCATAGGACACATGTTGTGCTGGGCTGCTCCAAAGGAAATACATCCCCTGCCTCACGCAGAGCTTAGGGCATGCTGCAAGAAGCGATGTACATTATGGCTAGTCTTAGGAACTCAGAATGAGCACTTGTTCTTTTCTGCTCATTTTGACCTCTAAATGGGAAGATCTCCATGTGCACAACGGCAGGTGGGATCACATTAGAAGATATTTGTCCCAAGGGTGGGCTATTCTGCTCATGGTCCCCATGCTCTGGCAGCCTTGCTCCTCGTCTGGCTGACTGATCCCACAGCTGCACCAAGAGCCAGCGTCCAACCCCAGGAACCTGGCACTGCTCCTGCTACAGGGACCCATAAATTCCAGACGGCATCGTGAAGGCAGCACTTTCTGCCTCCCCAGCTCCGGATCTACCCAAATACGCTCGCCTGTGTTTACACTGAGGGTGACTGGAAATAAATGTTATTCTGGTTCCTGTTAGTTACTGTTTCAAAATATTACTGGATTTTTTTAAACTATGGAAGTATGTACCAAAAATATCTGTGTGTGTATAGATACGTGTACCCACATATATAAACAAACATATGCACACTGTACTCCAAGCACCGGCTGTGGTTTAAAAATTCATGTGCTTCTTATGGATCTGATAGATACTTCTGTTTTGTCTTAAATTCCTCTGAAGACTGAAAAAAATAACCCTACTTCTGCATACAGGTTGCGGCACTGGAGAGCATTCCTTTGCACCCTAAAGTCAAAGCTCGTTAACCAACATTTGTTACTTCCCTCTGCAGGAGCAGATAAACCACAGGTTTTCAGGTACAAATCAGAAAATCAGGGCAGTATCAGGCTGCCAGTTTGAATAGTTAAGACATTCCAAAATGTGTTGCACTGTTAAATGGGAAATAGAGGACACCACAGATGCTTCTAATAATTCCAATTTCAAGACAGTTTTCCCTCCTTTGTCTTAAAGAGCTTTTGATGTGTAGTCACAATATTGTCTCTCTCTCTGTTTTTAATAATTTTATATTACCTCAGCAATATAACTGTCCTGAAAAATACTGAACTTTAATCTTGGAGAGATCAAACAGGAAGAAATATGATGGGATTGAGAGTGACTGACTTGGGGGCAATATTCTCTCCTCCTGTAAAAGAAAGCCCACAGCAAGATAAAAATTGCTTCTCAGATTCCACAAACATCACATCTTTAAGAGAGGCTTTCAGGCCCACAGAGAGAGCAGACTTGGGGCCACAAAAAAAAACATCGCCATTGAAGATGCAGCCAAAAGCAAGCATGCTCTCCCAGAACTCGAGGATGTGGTTTGTGTGACTACATGCTGTAAGATTGGTCCCAGCACCCTCAGACCTCCTCGGTTTAGCATTGCTCTGTATGTCTAACCGTTTGGCTACTATCTTTTCCCTGGAATAAATGTGCTGGCTCTGCCTCAAGCAAAAGAAGTATCTGGGCTGAAGGTTTGAGTCTACAGACCATGAAGACATGGTGATGTCTAGGGAGGGAATTTCAGCCGCTATCAGTATGCAGATCTGGTGGGACACAAAGGAGGTGCTCCAAGAAGTCGTTTCAGAACGCAGCCAGTGCTTCCTCTCCAAAAGTCTTCTGTTCTCCAATAGCTTACCCCAGACAGAAGCAGCTGCCTCAATTTTCCACTGAGGTTCTCCAGGAGAACCAGAGGTGGTGAAATTCAGCTTTGTATGTCTGCTCCCTCTGTTCTCTGACCACAGAATGATGAACTCATATTCTAAAGAAATACTGGTTAAAATATTATGTGATACAGTAAAGATGCTTTTTTTTTTTTTTTTTTTTCTTCCTGTCAAATAAAGGTGCAACGATAAACCAACAAACCGAAAAGAAAACCCTTTGGGGCTTATTGGAGCACTTTGGAAATAAAGTCAATTTAATCTCTTTCGAATAAATGCGTTGTCTCTTTTGGCTGGCTTGGGAACCTGCTTTATAACAAACTATGCACATGCACCAAAGCTGTTTATAAACTTGTGTTGCAAGATCAAATTTCCCACAGGTACAGCTTACAGCTCCAGGGTTTTATCAAGTTTGCTAAAATTCCTAAGCACTCTCCAGAAGGTAAAAACTCTGATGCAGACACCACAAAAAACAATGCAAAGGCTGCTGTGGATGGTGTTTTATGTCAGGCCATGAGGGACAGTGAGCAACTTTTTGTTTCTGCAAGTCACATTACCATCCAGAGCTCTATCACGTTCATGGATTTCTAATTAACATGCATAATTTACAGTTTTCTGTCCTGTGTTTGCACGTGGATGATAAAGCCCTAGCTGCCTGAGTGCTTGTGTGCCTGACACCCAGCGTACAGAGGGCAGAGGGTGGCTCAGACCCTCCACCCTCTTCCCACCAGCACCACCCAGCGTCTCCTGGAAGCAAGCTAGGGCGAATGGTATGAGCAGAAAGCAGGTATCCCTCGGTCAAACGACCCCTTTTTGTGAGGAGGCAGTGACAATGTTCAGGCAAACTGAAAGGAGATCTGCCAGCGAGCCAAGTGCCTCTTGATAAATGCACTGACTGGAGCCAACAGATACCGAAGGTACTCACTCACTTCATAGAAATGGTCCAGAGGGAACAGCACATGTTTCTACTTGAGACAGGTTTTGGACTGCCTGCCATGCCGTCAGGAGTGTTTTCAGTTAGGTGGACATTTTAAAGTTCTCCTGGCGAATGTAGGTTACAGGACAATATTGGAACAATAAGCAATTGTAATCGAGGATTTCCATGCCTGCAACCTTCTGGGATATCCTTATTCAAGCAAAGCAAATAATAGATTCCTTTCTGACAATTTCTCATGCTCTAGATAAACATAAACTGGTATTTCAGAATTTCCAAGCTCAAATTTCCACACAAGTACTTCTCTGCCTTACCTTCTGCTTTCAATCCAGATGATGCAGAAACCCACTATAACCGCTCCTTTGTGGGAACAAAGGACACAAATCTTCTCTTCAGCCTCTGCATTTTGGTCTTTGAATCAGCAAATATTTGTTCTCTTTTAGTGAAATATAAGCTAACCTGGAAAGGATGGGATTCTCCAGATTGAAGGCTTACTAATCAGTGCTTATTCAGAGTTTTATTTCCAAACCTCTGGAGCCTCTCAATCCATTATTACATTTCCAACAGTCTTGGCTGTCCTATCACTTTGAAGGAAGAACAGAAGATGATTCTAGCATTTAGCATGAGGAATCTGGCAAATTCCCTCTTCCTTCGTTTGCCATGAAAATAGCTTTCATCTGTGTGTCTGCATTCCCACCTGAGGAGTAATTTCTTAATTGCTGGCAACACCTCTTTTCCACTTTATCTAACTGGGTTTTAGAAGCCCTTTTTTCCCTTGTGATGAATTCCTGCCTTTCTGCTTCAGCAGTCGTTCCCTTAGCATCATCTGTGAGCCAAGACTGAGATTTCAGCCTCACAGTTCACAACCTTCACTGGCTGAGAGAGAGAGAGAGAGAGAGAGAGAAGGGCAGGAGAGGTCTTCGTAAGAGTTTTCAGGTGTATTGTTCAGAGCTGGTTTCCATCTCCTAGCTGTGAGTCTAAAAATATTTTAACCTTCAGGATCCAGCCTGCTTTGAAACAAAGAGAAAACTGAACTGTGAGTGAGCTTGCACTGTTGCTCCATTTTCCAACATAAAACCACAAGGTGTGTGAGGGCGTGTTCCCACTGCAGCTCCGTTAGGCATTAGGTTGCTGCCTTCCTGCCCAGGCAATTCATGTGGAGCCAATTCACCGCTGCGCTCACGCACATCAGCAGGCAGCGCCGTGGGAGCTAAGCACACAACGCAGCGATGTGAGCGAGGTTTGACTTCAGCGTGCCTCGTGCTTGCCTTCAGTTTAGTTCAGTTCTGGCATTAGGCCCAAGATGCTCAGATCCGTCCCGGTGGGACGAACGTCACTTGCCATCCCACCTGGCAGAGGCCATCTGTCCAGATGTCTCACGAGCGGGTTCCACTGCCGTCTCTTCCAGCCTGTGAAGATGCAGACAGCCGCCTGAGGACACTTTCATTTATTCAGTGAAGGCTGTTGCTTGACCGTGATGAGCAAGTACCTTGGTGTCATTGACTGTGAAATATCAAGATCTTTTTCCACCGTGTTTTTCCATATAATGTGAGTCACCATGGCGCAAAGACTCTTTTATCTCCACTGATTTCATTTTCAGCATGTTCTTACTGAAAATTTTGCAATAACCGCATAACCTAAGGACCACAAACCTGTTTATCTGCATATAGTTTCTTCTTTTTCTGAAACTTGATACTTACGAAGTGGCAGACTGACTTTAAAGCCAGAAATTTCAAGCCTTTAATGGTATAGGCTAAGAAATCTCATCATAAAATGCTGGTGAACAAACAAGACTTTTTCCTTCTCAGTGTGTTTGACGCTTAGGATGCAAAATAATCGTTTGCACTGATGCAACCACTCAGAAAAGTATGCAGGAGTACATAAGAGAAAATATGGTTCAAGAATGATGATACAGTTACCGCCTACTGAACAGGACACCAAGGGAGTGCTACACAGCTGTGTGTAGGAGCGAGAAGGAGCAATTCCCCAGCCACTGCTTACTTAGCAGATACTGCTCAGAGGAAAAACATCTCATTGACTCCTGTAAAACACCTCTATTCAGAAGTAAGTTCTTAGCATGGGAGAGCCTGGTAACCTGACACAGATACAGAAGTTAATGAGACGTAATTATTGTCTGAATCTTCTGTCAAAATTAAATTTTACCTAACACGTAACATATTTTCATTACTGATACAGATCTAAATTTGAACCACATGGAAGCTGACATCTCAGAGCCATGAAGTATTCAGAAGTCACAGAAGTCCTTGCTGTGTAATTACCGATTGTTCTTGATCTGCAAGTCGAGCTTCCCGCCTGCGCAGTGGAGGGGAAGGCCGACAGCTCTGGATCCCGCTGCAACACAACGTACCACGGCAGCTCACACCACGCAGCAGGACACAAAGCTTAGGCCAGGAGCTGAAAGGGCAGAGCCTGGCACTGAGCTGCGCTGTGCCTACGAGATGACAGCAGGGCCAGCACCCTTCTGCGCCAGCCCCCTCCTGTCTGCTCTGCAAACACTTGCACGACCAAACATTCACCTGAACCTAGGTGACGCCTGCAAAGAGTCTTTGCAGAACTCTGCGTGTCTTGCTCGAGCGAGCCGTTCAGCAGACTCCCCACCTGAGCCGGGTGGGCAGATGTTAGCTCTCTGCTGAATACTAAGCTTTTTGTGCATCTTTCACCAAAATGGAGGAGATACTGATATGATTATGTTAAAACAACGTTTTAATAAACAGCAGCATAAAATAATCAGTGTTTAATATCGTCTCTGGCATGTGAAATACAAAAACGCACATTATCTTAATTATCAAATAGCCTTTGTTATTACATTTTCATGCTTGCCTAATTGAAATGCCCATAATTAATCAATCAATCATCAATTAATACAGTGATTAAATGCATGCAGTGAAAACAAAGAAAAATATTTGTATAAGGTAGTGGCTGAATATCACCATAATATACTTCAAGAACATCTACATCAGGTTAAAAATAAAAAGAAACAGACCAAGATATAAAATGCAGAGATGTATTTTCACTTCTGCTGTACAAAACATCATCACACTTTTGTGCAAAAAGATAAAAATAAAGTCATATTATACAACATTGTCGACTGAGCAAAGATCGTTTTCCTTGTGCACAATAAAAAACACTATTCAGTACAAAAGAGAGCCTGTGAAAAACCGTAAGGAGCACAGCACTTTTGTAACTCGTTAAAGTGGTTTCAAATGCATAATCTAGATTGCTGACACCTGAACGAATGCTGGTAATTCCGCACGCCGCGTTTCCAGGATGACCGTTAACACTGATTCACATTATTAGAACCGACAGGCTGAATCGCCATCAATGGATTTGCTGCCTGATGGAATGTGAGGTTCCCTTCTTTCAGGGTTACTGGAGTCATAGTCACTGAAATTACGGATTGATCTGAAACAATAAATATTCCTGGGAAAACTGATTGTCATACATAAAATTGTGGTCTGGAGCCTTTCCATTAAACAGTTGCATAGCAACAAAAGGATATACAATTTCCACTTTAACTACCTATAAAGATTATGAAATGTAATCTTTGAATAAGTTGATTCGGGTTCTGAAATTAAAATACTTTAATTTCATTTCCTTTAAGGCAATTTCTTACAACTCCAGCCATCTTTAGCAGCCAACATCCAACGATTTTTGTAGACTGCAAGTTGGTAACTCAAGCTGTTGCTGCCAAATAAAATGATTTTTTTGGTCTGAATCAGGACTCAGACTCCCAACTTCACAAGAGACCAAAATCCTACCTGAAGTAATTTACCCAGCTCTCAGATCACATACCGGAAACATAACCCCCGACTGCAAAATTTACAAACATTTTAACTAGCTGTTGGAACTGAAATTGCACACCCAGTAGATCGCTGAATATTTGCATCTCCTAAAAAAGAGACAAATACTAAAATATGTTTTCAGTATAAAAAGGTTTCTGTGATTTAAATCACATCAGAGGCTTAAAAAGCTGTGAAAAAGCACACGATACAACGTTTTTATTAAAAAGAAATTCCCCCTTCCCCTTTTTGAGCTGTTGGCGGCACTTAACGAAAGAACGCGTCCATTCACAGCGCTGCGTATTCATACCACAAGGATTTTTGTCTGGTTGAGTCTGCCCATCCTGTTAAGCAGTTAAACTTCACAGAAGATACTTGCTGCAATGTCTGTTAAACAACCAGAGGAATCTTTAATAAAATATTTGAATATAAATCTTTTCTACTACTTTCTAGTTTGTATTGTAAATAGTTATATTTACAAAGGCCTCGTTTATTTACAATTCAGCTGAAATCATAGATTCATTAGGTCCATGGATGCTGGAGTCTCCTAACAGGGAAGACTGCTTCGAGTCAATTTTGTACGGTTTTTGAGTTTTGTTTCCAAAAACTGTTATACCGATTCCGCCCGGATGACTGGGAATTGACATGTGAGATAGCAAAGGAATATTTGCCTCCTGGTTGGATCCCGAAGATGGCAAGCTCGTGACGTGCCCCGTGCTCGTGGACCCGCTGGCGCTGCTGGGAGAACGGCTCTTTGGAGGAGGACAGTGCTGGATTACCCTGGGCGGGCCCTGCGGCTGGTAGTGGGCAGCCGGGAACGCGGCGTATCCTGCCGGAATCGGGTACCCGTTGATGGGGATGTAGCGCTGGTTTTGAGGTATCGGTGGCCCTATGAACCCGGCGATTTGGCCTTGCGGTATGCCTTGTGCTGGAAACATGTAGTTAGGGTACCTGGGATTACTGAGGTTACTCACTGGGCTCGCACTGAGGGAAGTTGTTTGAGTGGTGGCGTTCCCACCTGAGGGGGTGGTAGAACTAGTGTGGCTGGAAAGGCCCTCCCAGGAGCGCAGCCTGGCGTGGATTTCTTTAAACCGCGGCCTCCGCGAGGGCAGGTCATGCCAGCACTCCGTCATCAGGCTGTACATCCGAGGAGGACAGTCTTCAGAGCACGGCAGCAGCTGTCGTTTCCTGATCATCTCGATGACTTCTTGATTGCTAAATCCGTAGTACGGTTGAAGTCCAAAGCTGAATATCTCCCACAAAACCACTCCGAATGACCAGATATCTGAATCGGAAGAGAACTTGCCGTACATGATCGCCTCCGGAGGCATCCAGCGAATCGGTAAAAGAGATTTGTTTTGCACTCTGTAATAGTCTGCTGAGTAGATTTCTCTCGAGAGTCCAAGGTCTGAAATTTTCACATGAAGTTGTTCTCCGATTAAAATGTTACGAGTCGCAAGATCTTTATGCACAAAAAAATGGCTTGACAAGTACTCCATCCCCGCTGCAATCTGGACTGCAATATGCAGGAAATCCCCGTGGTCCAGGCTGGATTTTACAGTTCCATCCTCATCGCTGCTACATCCAACATCGGAATGCGGCGATCGCATGATGAGGAACTCATGGAGGTCTCCTTGGTTCATGTACTCGAAGAGCATGCAGACAGGTTGCTCCTGAGTCACGACGCCCAAGAGGCAAACGATGTTAGGGTGGTGGAGCTCGGCCATGAGAGACGCTTCTTGCTGGAACTCTGCCCACTGCTGGGGGTTGTTAAAGTCTTTCAGCGTCTTGATAGCAATGAGCTGAGCGTGGTCCATGCCCGGGAGGTAGAGGTGCCCCTTGTAGATTTTGCCGAAAGCGCATTCACCCAGTTCTTCCATGAAACGCACAGCAGAGAGAGGCAACTCCTTCGCCTTGCTCTGGGAGAGAAAAGTCAGCAAAAAGGCGTTAGAAAAACAGGGCTGAAAACGTGTTTTTAAGCAGGAGATCTTTTCACACGGGAAGTCTGAAAGCCATGCAAACCAACAGGAGGGCTCCTGGGGCTGCGCACCCGCTTGGCAGGGATCCCGCTCCGCCCCGCGAGACACAGGCACCAGCGCAGCAGCAGCGGCAGCCCCAGCTCAGACCCCGGCTGAGGGACACCAGCATCCCAGCACCAGCACAGCTCAGGGCTGAACGCTGCTTTATCTTCCTCTGTATCCTGTTCCAAACCTAAATTTAGAATTACGTTTTACCCTCTGCACAAGATCAGATAAAAGCAGTAAGTATTAAATATAAATATATACAGGAACCATCAGCATTTCAGCAACGGCATTTATACACTTGGGCTTGGGCATTTATATACTTCAAATTGAACCTGACTGATTTCAGGAATTGAGGCAATTCACATAGTTTAAGCTAAGTGCATGCTGAAGTGCTTTCTGGGCCAGAGCCTAAAGATTTAGCTGAAAAATTTTGTTTTTTTTTAAGCTATGTTCTTGTAGCCAGTTCTTCCTCGACTTTGCTATTAACCCTTCAGTGGGCAGCAGAGCCTATTTCTGTTCACACTCGATTGAATGTTCAGCCCTCCAACACACAGGACATTCAGCTGGAAAAATGAGATATTGGTAAAAGGAGAAAGGGCAACTTCTTTAAATTCTGTTGTTATTCACTCTGAGGCCATAAAGAAGCTGCATTCTATTCAGATATCAGCTTCCACACGTGCTGTTAACACCCACACACAAAACCCGTCACGTAGGGTCCTCCATATAGCCATAGGTAGCAATGTAAGGCTAATGAGTTTGGGATCGACATTTCGTAAAACAGCGTAAACATCAGCACGTGCATCCCTGAAATATCACAGCTGCAGCTTTACGGCAGCAGCATAGGGAAATAACTGACATTAGAAAAACCATTAAAAAGTGGCATTTTAGAAGAAATGAATCCTAATTGTATTGACCACTTTCAGTTTTTAGACAAATACTGCATCAATAATAATAATCACAGAGCCATTTACGCAGGCAGTCAGTAGACTGTACGGTGATGGCAGGAAATTAGCTATATTGTTGAGGAACAGATGGTTTATATTACACAAATCCTTTAGGCTAAAACTTGTTTAGGTCTGGCATATTGTAAATTATATTTTAGTAATGAAAGTGAAATGACCTCTGTCTGACCTCAGGCAGGGTTTGTCTGTTTGAACCAACATAGTGGAAAACTATGAAAGAAAATGAAGTCATAAAGTTTTGGCAGGAAGGGCTCATTTCAAGCTAAGCGGTTATAAATCTGCTCAGTTTTTGTTTGACAAGCATTTGTCATACATCGGTGTACAGAATGTAAAGAAGTGTAAAATACATCTGAGGCAGCACGCCAAAGTAAACCGAGTACAAAGGGAGAGCAGCAAGAGCGAAGCCCACCGCCTCTGTCTCCTCGTCAGCCCCTCCATTAGGTGAGCGACACGGCGAGCTCCGTTTATTGGATTTTTTGAAGGCAATTAAAATCCCTTAAAACTGAAGCAGGCTTCGGATGAAACGCTAACATTTTTATTTGTACAAGCAAACACACATCTACCTAGCTTGGAGCTTGAAGCCTAAGAGTGTTTTTACCCCAAGCTGACATTAATACTGGATACAGTATTTAAAAATAGGATTCTACTTCCTTTCTTCTAAAAGTTTGTTTGAAAGGCAATCAAAACATTTGAAACGGGCAGAGCTCAGTTTCCCAGTAGGAAAAGACAAAATTAGCATAAACGAAATGGAAAGCTTTTTGCAGCATATGACTTCAAACATAAGAAGAAAACAGTGTGGTCTGTATCTGCAAAACACTTCTGGGCAGGCTGCTTTCCTACGCGGTGTGCAGAAGGCACCAGTGCGTCAGCAGCCCAGGTGGAAACTGTGTCCTTGTCAAAACGACGCTGACATCCCCATTATTTTCAGTTCAGCCAGGATTTCACCAAAATACCTTCGAATGGGGACCAAGAAGCAAATCCAAATTTATCAAAACATTCCATGAAGCTTGGATGCAAGCGGTAGTTTTGACATTTAGCAAATAAAATGGTTTTGGTACCACTACCCACACTCTGTTATTAAGCAGGTATGTTGTTATCACACATGTATTCAGCATTTTCAGCTGCTCTAAGCTGTAAATGGAAGCTGAATTTACGAACTTTGAAGGAAAAAGCAAGATAAATTCACTGGGTGGCACAGCCTTACCCATCCCCTGCCCCTCGCAGTGCACTCCCTGCACCCCATGGGATGCAGTGACTTAAGTAATTTTCTCTGGTGTGCCACACTTAATTCTTTACAGACTAACTCTATAAACCTGACATTTAAGAGCAAGCACCAGTGGCATCCTACAGCTGCTTTACTGAACTCCTGAACTTAGGCAGAGCTAGGAGTGATCTCTGCAATGCAGAAAGAATACCTGCAACAGCAATGTCTGAAAAAAGCAGCAAAATCTGAAGCAGCAATGCTTAGAGTTCACACTGCTAAAACTTCAATAAAATTAGAACTTGGCTCAATTTCACTACGTCATTTTCCCAGAAAAATAACAGCTTGTGCAAAGGCATGTCTGAGTGTTTCAGATGTCACACTCTACACAGGTTCTACTCTAATCTCTTGTAGATGTCGATTTTCCCTGTGAAACGCTTCAAAAGAACAATCCCCCTCAAGCTGTTGAAGAGAACAGGCACGGTGTGAAAAAGAAGACATTTAATAACCTTTTGAGGGCACTGTGCTGCCCGTAGGTGGCAGAAGGCATTTACAGCCCTGAAGTGGATGATACCTGCAGGTTTGCAAACTGGCTGCCCTGCCGATAAACAAGGAGCTCAGGGTTAACCATGCTTAAATCCTAAACGATTCTGAAAGCACTTCATGAACCTGGGACTACAGTGAGGCACAACACTGGTAACATGAGCAGCTCCGCACCAGCTGTGCCGGCCAGAGCTGGAGGCAGATCCTTGGGCTCTGTTTCGGTAATTTCTTTTTTAACCGAAAGAATGAGTAAGCCTGAAAAAACAAGGAGCAAATCTTTCCAAAGTGATTTCAGCTGGGTGAAGGTGACATGTGACTACAGCAGAGCCATGAAAACACTCTCTTGAGAAAATGCTGAATCACATCTTTATCTGCACTGCTTTCTGACTTGAAAAAGGCCTCCAAATAAGTAATCTAGAGGTACGTCAGGAACAGACTGCTTTCTGCATTACAAAAAGCTTCTATTTATACAGATACATGGGCATATAGAAGCCACCTCCACAGGTCCCGCTCGCTACGCTGCTGACAAGAAAAGTGCTCACGAGAAGTAAAGGCACCAGCGGAAACCGCAAGTTGGAAAGCAGCTTAACTTTTCAGTGTTGAATTGATCACAGCACTTCACTCCCTGCCCTTACAGCCGGCGAACATCGAAGCAGAAATGAGCCGTGGGCTCACCTTTGGTTTGTAGGCGTTGAGCATTGACATCTCCACGTTCTGTCCTCTGACGTGCTTCGGCTGTCGCTGCACTGGAGGGGAGGACGCCTTCTGATTGTTGCGACAGATGCAGATGAAGAAGAAGAGCAGAGCTATGGCCAGGGGAATGGTAACACTTGGCACCAGGATATACAGGATTTCCATTTTATTCTTTTCCTTGGAATCCTTAGAATCTGGTTAAGGAAAAAACAAACAAACAAGCGAAATGAATGAAGTCTCCACGCAGCTGAAAGCATCTCTGGGTAAACTAGAAGTATTAAGAAGAATAAAACTACTGCAATCCGCTTCCTTAGGTAATAACAGAGCAATTCATTTTCTTGAGTAAGAAAATTCAAGAGTAAAATTCAGAGTAATTTATTTTCTGGGATGTCTGGAGATCTCCTGGAGCTGCGGGAGTGGCTGCTGCTGCCCAAGAAATGGTGGATGTCTGTGGCAGCACTGCGCTGAACAGACTCTGGCAGGATGGGGAATGTTTTATTTTTCATACAAGGTCACTTCAGTTTGTTTGCCTGCATTTTCCACGCTGCATTTGTAGAAATGCTCAGCAGCCCAGTATCCTTTATGTACTCTATCTGAAGCTTGAGTTTGGCTCAAACGGTGACAGAGGCAAAGTTCAAGTGTTTTTGGATGTCACTTCACATAGCCCCTCTCCTCTGGCAGGCTCACCCTACTCATCTTCTCTTCCACACACCTCTTTTTGATCGTTCTTTTTAGAAAAAGTTGTGCCACCTGGTTTGCCATTGCGAGAGGAGGCAGTCCACGCATTTCTGTCCTCGTTACTGTGCTCTTGTGCCCAGCAGGAGGGAAGTGTGTGCCCTCCCCCGTGCCCAGCAAACACCCAGCCCTACAGATCCGTGAACACAGCCTGGACCTGCCACCCAAGCCACCTCCTGGAGACGTCCCTGTGCCAAGAGCAGGTAAGGGGCTCTCCTGTGCCCATGGGTAAGGACCGAGCAGTCCCTTTTACCTTTCCCTACTCCACTGTTGGGGGTGAGCGTCTTTCCTGAGTTGCTGTCCTCTAGGCACAATCAGTGCCCTTCCACCTCCTTCAAAACCTTATTACATCTGTCTTTGCTAAGCCTCATGCTTGAATTGCTCCATGTTTCACATCTCCCGACACTCCAGTTGACAAACTTTTATGAAACTAATCTATTGCAGCTTGTGAGACAACTGAAAGATACAGTTGAAGAAAGGAAAAGAAAGCATCAGCGTGAGGCAGACGGAGACACTAGGGCACTAGTTCATCACCTGAGCTATTTCAGTCAAAGGAGATTATTATTCTTATTAAGCAGCAGCCCCTGCCATGAAGCCTCATTAGGTTAATAGGTTTCTTGGGAGCCACCCCAATTAAATCCATTTCCCATCTAGGCATGTCTTGGTGAGGCAGAATGAACAATGCTTATTAACATGTGCCTGAAACGGCTCTTTCAGCCAGTGCAAAACCAGCAGAATGCAAGTCCCACGTGGTATTTGGGATTTAATATGCAGATTAGCATTTAACAATTAAAATTCCTACTCACCTGATATAGCTCTGTTTGTCTGTATTTAAAACAATAATGCCACACAGCCCAGCTGTGCAGCGAGTACCATTTAAGGCAATGGTGAGAGGCAATTAAAACCCTTGTTAGGAGTTCTTCAAGCCAGCCAGCCAATTCCATTTATTATCTAGTAAAACGTTCAAAACAGAGACTCTTGCAAGACAGCCAAAAGCATTCTGCTTTCAGCTATTTCACATCAAAAGACCCAAACGGTCCTGGGATTTCAGAGCCCATCCAGAAGGGGCCTTGCAAGAAGCTTCCCCCCCAAACCCCTCCCCCCAGTTATCCGGATGCCCTATGGAAAGCATAGGGCTGAGCCAGGCTCCCCTGCCTGGACCAGCCCAGGCACCTGCAGCTCCCACGGTGGAGAGCTCAGGGCTGACCGGACCCATGGGGCGTCCTGACTGCTGCCTAGATGCAGGTCTCTGTAATGAAGGGCTGGAGAAGGTCTCTGGCACAGGTTGTATCATTTAAACTACTCCTGTGCAGTCAGTCTATCACTGCGCCTAATGAACACGGAAAATAACAGAAGTTAAATGCGCTGAAGCAGTAAGAAAAGAGATACAGGACTGAAAAGCGTGTATGAATGTTAGAGAGGGTTTGTGACACACATGATGATCCCTGAATGCCTGTCCCCAGTCTGTTCTGTCAATAAGGACATCATTTAGATCTCATTTTGGCATCAGTTCCCATCTTTCCATTAATTGAGAAAGACTTTGGAGCAGGCTCAGCACATATCTCACTGCAGGAACGTTCATAACCATAACCAGAAATAATTTGATTTGGTTCTGGCTATTGAACAGCGACATGAAAAGATATCTCCTTTCCAAGGGGAAAGGTAATGTTACTGTCACAACTTGGAGGCAATGTAAGATTTTGTGTCAAACTTTCTGCTGCGGGTTTCCAGAATGTTTCTGTGCACGCTTCTGGCACGACCGTGCAAAGAGCTGTTTGTTTTCTTGGCATGCTATGGACACTTATTTTATAATGCAGGTTAAACAATTAGGAACCATTTCTTCAGGTCTTCCATCCACTTTCCCTGGGTCTCAGAAAAGCAAAATAAAATGTGAGCTGAATCTAAATTTGTTTGTTCATTTTGCAAAACCAAAACGCAGCCAGGGCAGTTTGGCAAACACAAACCTAAAAGGCATTTTGCTTGGACTAGGGAGTCCAACGGCAACCTGGGGAGCCTGGGATGCTCGCGCTGCGTCACCACCTCCAGGGGAGCGCTCAGGTATCCCTTTAGTAAAACATTTCCACGTCACCACTTTGCCAGCAGCACAGGCAGTAAGTGCTCGCAGGCCCCCCCAGGGTGGGGGGATTTCCTGCACTGTATGCTGCGGCTTCAGCGGCAAGTGCTGCTTTTAGCCCTTCCTAGAGCTCATGGCACAGGCTCCCCAGGGCGGTGGGCACGGCCCCAAGCTGCTGGAGCTCAGGGAGCGTTTGGACACCGCTCTCAGACACAGGGTTTGGGGTTGCGGGTGCTGTGTGGGGCCAGGGGTTGGGCTCGATGTCCTTGTGGGTCCCTACCAACTTGGGATATTCTATGGTTCTGTGATAAAAAAGTCAGTAATTACCACAGGCCGGGACGTCGCAGAGCTCAGACTTGAAGTTCTCGTCCAAGGTGAAGCACCACGGGGCGTCCTTCTGGTTGCCGGGGTTGCGGCAGTACGAGTGGCCCCCGTTGAGCTCCGGGTACCTGATGGCGGTGAAGGTGTGCGTGTGCGGGTACTGCGAGTTCCAGGGCTGGCACTGCCGCCCCGACCTGGTCACGCTTACCGTGCCCCGGTAGTCCACCCCTGTGCTGTTGTAGCATTTGTGATCTGCAAGAAAAAATAATTCAAGGCATGGAACTGCACGCTCCTGCTGGCCCAAGGCCGGTGGAGCCAGATCAGGAGCACGGGCTCCCACTTTGCTGCGGCTGCAACGTGGGGCCTGCTTTGCATTCACATTCCTAGGAGGATTTAAAGCTTATGTTCTGTAATGAAAACAGCTTATGCCAAGCGTTTTTAATATAAGATGCACAAAAGAAGTAAAAACTACAGTGGGAATCTGAATTGCAGCCATTATTTTCACATGAAGGTGGGGAGTTTGTGGGAGCCACATTTTATATTTGCCTCCTCAGATGTATAAAGGTTGGGAGCAGGCTGCAGCCCAGCCTGACCAGATGCCCCAAATTAGGCTGAATGAGGCAGGGACTGCCCCGGGCTGGACCCTACAGATGCTGGTGAGCAGCCAGGCGCTGCACCGGGATGCTCAGGGAGCACAGGGAGGCTGAGGCTGTCACCATCCCCCTCTATTCAAATGCTTACACTGCCATCGTTTCCTACTTCTACTAATTATAAAAGATAAGAAGCCAATTAACGGATTTTAGTGTAAGCCCAGAGGGAGCTAAGGAAATAACTGGGAAAATATTTCTGAATTTAGCCCACTCCAGACTGGCAGCTCAGTAACAGGGCAGCACAGTGCTTTTGCACTAGCTCCAGCACTGAGGCTACAGCAGCTTCATCCTCTTCACCGCGGTATTTTCTGCATGGAGGCACTTTTCACTTACTTTTATTTATGGGATCTGCCATGGGAATGCCAATCCGGATGCAGTTGACGGCTTCGGGACTATCTGGCTGGGGAAGATCTTCGCAGTTGGGCAGCTTTAATCTCATCAGAATCATGGGATTAGATCTTGCAAAAATATACTCGGTCTGACACAGGACGTTTTCCAGAATTTCACATTCGTCGCGGCACAGGTCGCGCGGCTTGGGAGCTGGCGAGGTCTCGTCGCAGTAGGGGAACGCATAGTGGCAGAGCGAAGGAATTGCAAACTGGGAGCATTTATCTGACAAATGGCTGGAAGTGCCAATCATGGTGAAGGCAGCTGTAAAATACACACAAGGATTTTACCTAACCCCGCGGGAATTTCACTCCCGTGCTCTCGCCTTCCCAGTGCAACCCTCCCATTGCGACTACTGCCTTCAGACGTCCAGGTGACGAACAGGCCTTCCAGAAATACGCAGCACTAATTGCATTAAAAGCTATTAACGATGTCAATTTCGCTGACAGAGAAAACACATCTGGTTTTCAGCACTGGCCTAACGTTAAGCACGTTACCAAAATGCGAAGCCTAATTACACATTATTTGCCCAAGTAATTTATAATGGCTTACAAAGTTACAGGATATTTGGATGCCTGTGGCCCAACAAGCAAAAAATAAAAATGCTTGCAGGCTGCACAATGACAAAACCAGTACCCTTGTGAAATATGACAGCTTTCCTACTACCCCAAATGACTTCTCAAAACTTCATGTTTTTAAACTGCACATGTAAAACCTGCCTGGGTCACAGCAGCACAAGGCAGCCTGGCACTGAGCCGCTACCAGGAGCTGCACAGAGCCCCTGCTCCTCAGAACATCACTTTTTAAGTTTCTTTTGGACAAGTGGACCAGCAGACGTGAAGCTGCTCAAATCTCCACTCGCCGGGGGGCTCCCTCCCCAACACGGTGCAGCGAAGCAGGGCTCCTGGGCAAGCTTTGCTGGGGAGCTCACAGCAAGAGCGGATAAAGAGCAAATAAAAACAGCACTGCAGTTTATAAAACTTTGGCAGCTCTTTGGAAAAAGTTTCTTGGGAAAGAGGCAAGCGCATTTTTTACCCACCTGTAATCTGATTTTCTATTTCACCTTGCATATGCAAAGACTCCATATAAATGGTTCGATTTCCAATAAACCGTGCACAAGCGATCCCCCTGTAGGGCTGGCAAAAACCGTCCTCTTCATACTCGTCCCTGAAATCAATCATAAACACAAAGGGGCGAAGCGTTTCACACGCGGTTCTGCAACAAAACGCCCCTCCGGGGAGCTGCCGCTCGGATTATCCGCGGCCGACGCGATTCGTTCTGGGGATGCTCGCGGGGCGCGGAGCCCGCACGCCGCCCTCGCCCCATTAGGAGCCTGTGATAAGGGATTATATGGTCTTTAGGTAGTGCAGAGGGCACGGCCCAGGCTTTGTGCCCTGGGTGATTTTAACCTGAAAGGATTCCCACAGTGCCGCAGGTAGTTTTCAGCAGCTCACAAATGCTTCTGAAGCGGATGTAAGGAACACACAACACCCCGAGTTTGCAGCTGCGCGTTGGAAACAGGTGACAGAGTTTCGGGTTAGCAGGACATGCGCTGCACGGTATGAAACGAATGCTTTCTGCAGGAGGGAGGAGGCTGTAGTCAGAAATACGCCCACCCTTGAACAGAAGAGAAAACACAAACTGTCTGGAAAAATAAAGTTATTTACGGCAGCTGAGATGCAGCTTTCTATTTCGGAACCAAACCTGTACTTCAATAGTGATAAGCACAGCAGGAAGAGTCAGGCTAGCAGAGACAGAATTAAACGTGTGTGTAAAATCACACCCCTCCCAGCACCGGTACCCTGAGATAGGAAATGTTTCCTCAGCCCTCCACCAGCATGGCATCAGTTACCGCTAAAACAGAACCAAAGCTAAACCAGGAGCTAAAGAGACACGTTTCTTTCACCGTGTGCTTTGTTTTATATGCTGTAGGAGACACCGAATGCACAAAGCCAGATGTGAAATTATTTGCCAATATTCTTCAAACAAAGCAAAGAAAGGAAATCACTGCGCCTCTGAAGACCAGACCAGAGTCACTGCTTCCTCTGAGCAGATATGCAGCAGCTAACTGCAGGCACACGGTGGATAATGGCCTCATGGGTGTTTTGAGGAGGAGTTTGAAGGTGCGGATCTGCCCTTTTACTTTCTGGCTTCAAGAATCCAGCTGGAGACGTTTGGGACCCACTTCTGAACACACACCTTGGCCCTGCTGAGGCTGCGGTGAATGGAGACGCTCAACGAAGATGTAATGCCTTCTGCTATTTGTGCCAGCACCCACACAAGATAGCTCCTGCACGGCTCTCAGGTTAGGAAAAGTGATATTGGAATACCCCTGAGTGTGACCACGGCTGGCTAGGCAACAGGTTACTCACTTCACACACTTTATTTTTTTATCTCCAAAATTCAGCCTCCCCCAGATGCCAAAAGCGTAACAGCGGAACCAAACTATGCCGCTAGTAGGGGAAAATCACATTTTTTTTTTTAATCAACTCTGCCATTAAGTTTAACAAAAGCCACTTTCATCCCCTCCTGAAGACCTTGGCTGTGAGAGCTTGGAAATGCAAATTGCGCGTCCCGCTTTGAAGTCACCCCTGCATTGTGGCATTGTGCGTGGGGCTTAGGGCAGCGGCAGCCCCGCTCCCAGCGCCCTGTCACTAATGGGATTAGCGGGCAGAGGTGCTGGGATCGCCTCCCAGGACACCCCTCCCAGGACACGCCACGCACCTCCCAGCTCTCTGCGGCTCCCGCAGCGCTGCTTTCCCGGTTCGCACCGTGGGCTGGGGGCTGGGAATTAACGGCAGCGCCATAGGACTGTGCAGACAGGGGGTGAGAAGAGGGATGGGAGGTGGGAACCTTCCACAGCCACCTCTCATCGGCTGAGAAATCAGTGGGAAGGGGCCCAGGCTTGATTGGATGATGGTCCCAAGACGTTCTCATTGACATTTGGAGTGCAAAAGCACAGCCTCGACCTGCCGACTACACTGCTTTACATAGAGCGATGGTAGGCTGGGGTGCCCTGGGTAGAGCACGGCGCCCAGCCAGCACCGATGCTCTGGGGCGCAGACACCCGAGCTCGCCTGCGTGTTTCTGCACGGAGTCAGCTCTGCCAGTGTCCTCTGCTGGGTTCTGAAGAGATGAGGCAACGGCTGAAAGCTGAGCCGAAAACCACGGCAGACACGGCAGGCTCTGGAGGCCAGTGCTCCATCCTTCAGTCAGTGAATCCTCAAATAGGATAGAAATCATTATTTATTAACACATTGTTTTATTATTATTGCTATTCATTAAATTGTATTGTAATTTAGTAGGGGATTTAAATCAAGGACTCCTTCTAACAGCAACCGCTCTTGAAGGCAATCAAGCAGTGCCATTTAAACACACAATTAGAGAAGACAAAACAGGGAGGAATGCAATTAACATCAGCAAAGCAAATTTGCCTCGCGCTGAGGTTCACCTTTGAACTAAAGAAGATTTCAGTGCAATAGCTGCAGCAGTACGGCTTGCTGGTGAGCAGGGCCACCCGCTCACCTTGATGGAAATGCCCTGAGGAGCAGGATTTGGGAGATTATCTCAGGAGGTGAAGATTAGAGGAAAGAGGAGAGCCGGATCCCAAAGCCTCACCCTGCTGGGGCCGCATGCCAGAGTGGAATTCAGAGGGAAGGCGGAAGATTAGTGGCTCGGATGGAGGCATTGCCTTGAATTGTCTTGGAAAACAGCTCTGTGATGGGGCAGAACATAAACCAAACGGAACAGGAACATCAGAGTGGGACAGAGCTCTGCCAGTCCTAAATACACCCCGACCTCCTGCTGCCAGCTGGCAGCCGCCTCTGGCTGGCCTTAAATGCAGAGACCTGGTGCTGGGACGGAGGCTGCGCCCACCGACTCCTCCTGTGCAATCCACGTGGGGCACACCTCCGGTGTGTTCTGTGAGAGAACCACGGCGTCACTGCTCGGCCACCCGCTCCTGATACTGCCCTACCCACAGCAACGTGACGGGTCCCAGCAGGAGGTAAGATAGCCCTCGTTCAGCAGTCAAGGTGTTAAAGTTAACAGACAAGCTTACGTCCCAACGAAATGGAAACCGATCCATTGCAATCAGCACTGCTGATTGGGGACAGACTTAATCACTTGAGCAAACTGCCCCCCGCCTCCTCCACATCCTGCACCCCATAAACCCTCACAAAGACTACAGGAGGAAAGGAAAGCACTGGATTTTAATGCCCAACAGATGACACAGCACTTGAGTGTTTCAGGATTATTTCTTTTCAAATTTGGTTTCCACTCTGCTTGCTGGACCAGCCTTGATGTTTGTCTTGGAGCTTGCCCATTGCTTTTAGATCCCACTGCAGCTCCCCATGTGACAACGCTTCTGGCTTTGTGTAACAGTACTAGTACGGATTAAGCTTACACTGTACTCAGGTGTCCTTAAAAATCTGACTGCACAAAGCTCACATGGCGAGAGCTTTGGCAGGTGTTCACAGCAGCTCGCCTAACCTCAGCCTGCACCAAAATGAGATGCGCTTCACCCTCCTACAGCACAAAGCCAGTTTCTTTCTGCTGATTTCTGAGGGTGCACAGGGAGATCACAAAGGTGTCAGCGAATGTCAGCTAGACAGCACCAGGAGGAGAGACCAAGTCACAGCAGAAAACAAATTTGCAAACAACTGACGAAGAACTCACTGCCACCTCTTGGGTTCACTCTCCCCTCGTTAGCTCTCTCTTGTTTTGTGCTAGCAATAATTATATCTGTCTGCTCTGGGTCACCAACAACTTTTTCCATCACACTGCCTGCTCCTTCCCTGTCTTTTTTTTCCAGTCTTTTTTTATGATATCATAGAATCATAGAACGGCTTGGGCTGGAAGGAGCCTTAAAGATCATTTAATCCCACCCACCCAGCCTGGCCCGGAGCACCCCCAGGGAGGGGGCACCCACAGCTGCTCTGGGCAGCCTGGGCCGGGGCCTCACCGCCTCTGAGCAAAAAATGCCCTCAGAAATTTTGTTTCTTATCAGAACTTGTCTGTACCTAAACGACACCAACAGCGTCAACTACAGGTCCACGAACTTGGTTAACAAAGGTTTTGTAACCAGACTTTAACATGAGTTCACGTAGAAAGATTTAATAAATTCATAGAAAAGTTGGGCCTTGTGAGATTATGCTGTATTATTTTTACAATATTCAATTTATTAAAGTTACATATTCCAAAGATGGTGTAATTGTCCACCACACCCATGAATTTTACTCTCTTTTTTTTCCATTTTTTTTCACATGATTACATCATGAGAAAGAAGCATAAAAAGCAATTTGACATGGTCAAAATATTGAAAATGGGCAAATGAGAGATGTCGGACAAGGCAAGACAAAGTCCCAAATGCTTGGAGTGTCCCAAGACAAGAGGTAGGAGCATCACTGTCCCTCCTGATGCTTGTTCCAACACTAGCACACTACGGTATATATTCATGCTTAGCTTAGTTAGTTGCTTACATGGGATCACTGGATTACCATTGTTTCGTTAACGAGATCTTTAACAGACAGCAGCGTAAACGGGAGAACGTACAGAGAGGCAGTGAGGCTTTAATCAAGGCAGCGGGGAAGGACACCATAAGGTGCAGTGACACTGGAGGATGGCAATGTAAAGCCAGCATGGGTTTAAGGTGTGTGTGCAAAACGTAGCTGCTTTAGGACCACTAACTGATCTGAGGAACGATCGCAAATAAATGTGGTGCTATCCCTGAGACCTACCCAGTGGAGATGGAATAGTGTTGGTGCCGTGTGCTTTACGTCCTCCTCTCCCGTGGGAACACCGCCCGGTCCCGCCACCCCTGCACAGCCCCCCGTGTCCCCTCATCAGCTGCACCACCAGGGCCCTGCTTAAATCAGGCACCTGCACACCTGCAGCTCGGGCCCACAGTGATGGAGGGTGCTGCTTTGGAGGAGCTGAGTTCATAAAGAATGCTGACGGGCGACAGTATGGAGGGAAGAAACTTGCTCCAGAAAATTTTGCAATTAATTAAAAGGTGTATCAATAAATTTTTATTACTACATGTATCAAATACACCCTCTGTGCATGCTTAAATGCTCTATAAATTATTTTTACATTGTAAAATAAATTGTGTTTTGTTCCATACTCATGTTCCAGCTTCACCCAGAATAAAAGGTAAAGAGTTTTCACTTGGCAGATATCCCTTAGAGCAAACAGATGAATAGTATTCTGTCATACTTTCCAAAGAGCAAAAACCAGTTGCTTGTGCCTGACTTTGAAAACGGGAACATATTGGCTCTGTTTCATAACAATATTTCAGAAAGGAGAAGGCTGCATTTTACTTTGCAAAAAGAAGAGAATTGCCCAGACTTGCACGGCACTGTGTAATTTAAGCAGAAGTTCTGTGTAATATAAGCTATTGGTGTTTTGACACCCCTTTAAAGTCACAGGGCAGCTAGGGTTTAACTGGCTCACTAGTAATGCACAGGCATAAAATAAAAAAATTATAATGCTGCGTTTTGTCACCACTAAATTTACAGAGTCCCACAGCACCACCTCCTTCCCAAAAACCACCAAAAAATAATTCAATGAGCGAATATGATCCGACTGAGCAGCTAATTTGGTTAGTTCCCTGTTAGTTCCCGTTCCACACTGATAGCATCAACAATGGATGTGACTCTGGGCTGCTGCTCTGCAGGGCTTGGCGCAAGGGATGGCAGCAAGTGGCCCCAGCCAGACACGCTGTCGGCTCCAAGCCCCATAATTTCACAAACACATTGTTTGGGGGTGACCCTGCTCACTTCTGGCTGAAAGGCGGCAGGAGCCACACATGGTCCACAGAAATCATACAATTCCTACAAATTCCTGCTAACCAAAGCCGGGCAGCGCTGTAGAATGCACGGTTGTGGAAGCTTCATCAAACACAACCCTCATCCAATTAATCCCTCGGCAAGGATGCACCAACTCATGACTGCATGATTTCCTTTGTCACTGTAAGAAAGTTTTACAGTGCTTCTACCAAAATCACTCATTTCTGGAAAGCAAAAGCTACCTAGAAGGGCTCAGCAACTGTGGTCACGAACTGGATTTAAATATTGACCAAAAATAAAGAGATTAGCTGGGATGTTAGCCTCTGAGATTCACCCTTTTTCTCCTCTTAAACACTTCATGGCAATCCGCTTCTCCTGCACGGTCAGCGGGCACCCTGTGCACGGCCGGGGCCAGGCGCCTGCTCGGCAGCTGCAGCCGGTTAGGGAACAAGCCCCGTAACAGCGCCTGGATCCCTCCTGGCAGATCCCTTACATCATTATTCAAGATGAACTGCAAATCATGCGCTCGCAGTTAGGGAAATGGCAGGAAACTTCTTGCACTCATGTTTTGTTTGACAAAGCTATTTTAAGGTTATGTTTGGAAGGTTGGTTCATCCAAGTTTTGAGATGCAACAGAAAAAATGTAAAATGTTTTTGAAGAGCAGTCAGGCAGGATAAGATTACAAGTGCGAAGCGTTGCCTCTCCTCAAACCTTCGTGCTGCGCAGCCAAACACACTCTCTCCCCCCAGACTCTTACAGAGCCACGACGATCTCACATACACGTCCCTTATCCACCTCTCATCAGGCATTAACCTTTAGATAAGGGGTTTTTGACAGAACGCTCATTGGCTGCACCCCATAAATCGGCTGCAGCCACCCTGCAGGACCTTTACCACGACACATGAGCGATACCAGGCTGCAAGGAGCGATACCAGGCTGCAAGGAGCGATACCAGGCTGCCTTTCTGCCTCCACCTGATGGCCCTCAGGTGCAGATGGAGAGGACCCGTCAATCAACGTCACTTCTACATCTGTCTCCTGTGTGGCCAGAGAGCAACCCTCAAACAGTCCGACAGCCACACGAGCCACCACCATGGGCTGGTGCAGCTCTCTTTGTAGGAGTAATACCACCCTCCAGATCCACTGGAGCTCCTCCACCAGTTTTCACAGGCACCACAACTATCCGAGTGACCTGCCTGGCCAGGGTGCTGGCCCTCCCTGGACACCTTCCTCCAATTACAGCATTGCCATACGGGAGAATTACTGCTGCGTGAGACTGGCGCTTCCTAGCATAGGAACGGGACAACAACCAAACGCTGCCTGCCCCTGAGGTCTCCCCGAGGAGGACACCCACAGGAGCACAAACAGTGACCCAAATCACAGCACACACACTCGGTTTGTATTGCACCTCTTGTGAGATCAAAGGCCCCAATATCAAGGAATTTATCCATGATTTAGTCACATGAAGTTAAGGAGGTTTTTTAGATTTCGTTCAGCTATAAAATAAGGTGCAGATTACACTGAGTGTCTCCTCCTCACAAAATGGGTTTCCTCCCCCTTTAGTTTACAGTGAAGTGCGCCTTTGTGCAATTCCCAAATATTTAACTGCCCCTTTATAGGCATAATGGGGACTCAGAGTGAGTGTTCATGCAACTGATACCACACGAGAAGCTCTCTTTACACCAAACACGTGGCATAACCTGGCTTTAATGCATAAGGGGCTGAATCCTCTGAGGAGCTTTGATCTGAGAGAACAGCAGGGAAAAGGGCAATTTGAACCCCTGTGATTAGAAAACAGTGAGAAAAATAACAAGGTTTTAAGTAACACCTTTCTGTTTTACCTACATTAAGTCTCCTTTGTCAGATTTTTAGGAAAAACTGACATTTAAAATTTTCCAGTTAGCGTTGCTAACGACTCCTGTCCGTCTCACAACTGCTTATTCATTGCCGACAACTGAAACTGCTCAAGCGTTCAGCAAGAGATTTTGCTCGGTGCTGTACGATACCCACCAACTCGTGTAACTGGATTGCTGAGTCTTCCAGAATCCATAGGAAATATCATACATTCATAAATGAGAACATCACAAATGAAAACATTGAACCCAAACCAAAAGATATTTTTATGGCATTAACACATGGACCATGTCAGTAACGTGGGAAAGTATCTTCATTTTCAAGCTATTTTTCTATCCTACGAACTTTTTGCTTTCCCTCCCATAGACGGACACCCAAACATCCTTTTCTCCAGCTTAAAGACCTGGATCATTCCTTGATAAAACTACTGCAGCTTGTTTGTTGCCCACAGGGACTCCTTACAGAAGGCAACATCCCACTCCTTCCCTGGCCTCAGGACACTGCAAGTACAGCTGTGAACTATTTATTTGTAACTGACACAAAACCTTCTATGGCACCAAGAGTCAAGTCTGAACACTACAAAAGGAGTTTCAGGACTTCTGCAGCCCAGTTTATCTCTCACCAACTTTTTCCAACTTTTTCCTGCCCTACCTTGTTTTCTTAAGCCGCAGCTTTTTTTTTTTTTTTTTTTCCCCTGCTCCTCCCTCCCCTCTCCTTCCTTCTAGCATTTAATTTGTCTTCTGTGACTCAAGTCTTTCTTCCTTCTGGTGACCTAATATTTTAACCTTCTGCATGATGAAAAACAGACTTCACAAATCTGACACTTGAATTAAAAGTGAAACACATGCCTCAGCAGAAGTTAATTAAAAATAATACATATAATGTTAGCTTGTTTAAGCTATTATTCAACCAAAATTTTGCACCCATCAATAACTACTACAGTCCACAATTGCTACAAAAATAAGCGTAACTGCCATAAGCTCAAGCTCACTGCAAAATTAGCTGTCTTACTTCTCCTTGTATTTAACAAAAATTTTCAGAGATCCTGGTGAAGCTGCTGAGTGCTACCTACGGGATGCTGGAGCACGAACTGTGCAAGCGCTGCCTGCCCGTGGGCATGTACTCAGCGCGCCCAGACCCAAATGCTCAAGTCTGCGTGCATCGCTGCGGGACGCCCCCCTCCTAAGTCAGATACAAGCTGCAGATAACTAATTGTACAGGCATGCAGCCTTGCTCCTCTTGACACGGTAACTCTAGCCCTGAAATGTATACGCGGTCCCTTCTGACAGGCTGAGCACTTCAAAGTAAGCACAGTGAGCAGAGAGCAGCTATGTGGGAAAAGAGGACCTGAAATTCCAGACTCCTTTAAAAAACATAGTGGAAAACACATTTTTGTACAGGGCTTTCCTAGGAATTCTGTCAAGGTATGAAGGCAGCGTTTTTCCCCGCTGACGAGCAGTCTGGGGGTTGCTGAGCTTATGAGCATAATGCTCATACTTCAGCTGGGGGTAGCTGGTAAGCCCCAAACCATTTTAAGCAGTTAGTCTTATTGAAATAGTTGGTCAAGTTTAACAACTGTGAAAACATTTAAAGTTCACATAACTTGCAGGTCTACCATAAATTCTGCTACTGACAGAGACGCATAAACAGAGGCTACTCATCTGGGAATAGCCAGCCTGCTTTAAAGCGTACCATGAGTTATATTAAACTGAGAATGTCTTGTGAAAAAGATTGCTTTAGAGATAAGAAACTCATTCTTAAGACAACAAACATGAGTGAAAATATGCTCCAGTGAAAATTAAGATCTGTCCATCCACTCCCTAACGGTAACAGGATAAGGCACAGGGAACTTGTTTGTGTTCTTTGAAAGCGTTATGTCTCGTAACGCAGGCTGCACAGGCCAGCGTGAAGCAGCCATGCTCCAGGAACCAGCCTGGCACCAAAAGATCCGTATTTCAGCTAGCCTGGAGAAGGACGCCCAGCCTGAATTCTGAAAATCCTGATTTGTAGAAAGAATTGTGTAAAAATGGCAGCTTTCTGCTCAGAAATGGGCCAGACCTCTCCTAAAAATTCGGTTCTTATTAAAAGAGGCATCGCTGTCACTGCCTCCTGCCAACCTAAGAGGGCAAACATTGCAACACGTCTTTTTTCTGGCAGCAGCGCTGAAAGAATTATTGAGTAAATGAGTAAATGCTGACCTCCCTTAGTTCTTTTTTTTTTTTTATTTCTCATGGTGAGTGAGGAAGGAAACATTTTGCAAGGCCCATGACTTAGAATCACTGCAAGACTAAAATGTTTGTCCAAGCCACTCAAAGAAGAGCCTAGCTTGTTTGCAGTAAGGTGTTTGTTCAAAATGTGTAAGATAATGCCATTTTGCAGCTCATTTACAGCCAACAGCTGGTATTCAAGGCGGAAAAAAAACAACCCCCACTGTCCTGCCCCCTAAACTAGCTCCATGTTTCTTCTCATTCAAGTGCCAGAAGAAGTTAAATATTTTTCTGGACCGGTGGCCCGAGTCTGCAAGATAGGCAACCAGCTGGCAACCAACAAATAAAACGATCCCAATTGTCTCATTTGGGTTTATGTTATTACTCAGGCATGTCAGCAATTGAAAATTCTAACTTGAACTTGCCACCATGCATGGATCACAGATTTCTAAGACAATTCACAGTCCAGCACTCGCATAGGTTGTTGATGCAGAGGATGCTCAGGGCCCTGACAGCACCCAGCTGCACCACCTCTTGGTGAGGGCACGGCGTGTCGTAGGGTTCGCTGCCTGCTCCCAGCCTCAGCACGGCGCAGTGGGCTGAGCCACGGGACACAGCATTTCAGCTGTAATTCTGAAATTAATTGGTATTGATACGGTTCTACGCATGTTACGTATTACATCAATGCATTCCTTCACTGGAAAAATATTATTTAAGATAAAAGTAGCTCCAAGAACTGTTTCTAAAGCCTTGCTTTAATAAACTCTGCCCTGGCATACTTTTGCAGTTGTGCTTTATCAAATCTGAAAGCTGTTCTTTATCTTTGAGTAGGTGAAATGCTGGTTTGTGTCAATACTAACCCTTATCGTGGTGTGGCAATATAAAACACGTATTTCACGACTGCATAAAAAATTAAACGAGGATTATGCCAGACATCATTTAAAAAGGCATGCACACACACAACCCATGCAGCAAAGCGATTTATGCACAGTGCGTGTGAGATGAAGACCGAAGGAAACACTGGTTTCTGTGCACCACTGCTCCTTCTGCTCAGTCGAGGAACTTCATTTCAGCAAGACTACGTTTTGCCCCGTCAAAGTGCCCTACCTGCCAGGGGTGGGGTAACACTCCTGTGCTATTCACACTGAGGAAGACACCCACGGAGTTGCTCTGGGTTTACCCCCACCAGCAAAGACCAGAATCTGACACAGTGGCAGCTCCTGATGCCAGCTGTGGCCTCAAACCCAGTGCAAGCAAACATTCTCCAGATCACTCCTCCTCCACATTTATCACTGCTAAAACCATATTTTCTCTAATTACCTTTTGTTCACTTCAAATCTGCAAAAGACTACACTCACTGAAGTCAAACCCTCACCTGCCGGCTGTGCCCAGGCTAATTTCCATCCATTGAGGGGGAAAAACTGACGCCACCACACCTTGAATAAAAGCTAAAACTCGCCTTGAGAAGCAGAAGTCCCACAAGGAGATCTCTGAAACTAGCTTAGCTGCAAGTAGTAAAGGAAAGGGTTTTGCCATGCTTTTAGTGCTTCCACATTCAGAGATTCTGCAGTGGTTCATACTTCCTTCTCTCAAAATGGAAATGGTTGAACCGTCAAAATAATGCAGAGAAAGTGCAAAAGCGATTTACCTAATATAGCCCCGTCTTCTGCATACAGCAAAACAGCTTCTAACCCAACTGTAACTACAGAAATGTCAGACAGCAGCCACTCAGATCAGATCTTTAACGCAGGCAGCTCGAGAGCACTTGCATCCAAGGCAAGTTTCCACGATCCTTCCCTGGCAGCTGCCTTAGCCCAGTGCCTGGAGGCTCCGGTGCAGCCAGCACCTGTGTAACAACTGAGGGGAAGAGAAACTAACGGCAGCCGCTGTCCGGGCTGACAGATGGAGGCGTGCAGCAGTCCCTTCTCAACTCCGAACCCCTCGAAGCCCTCAGCAGGCTGTGAACTTAGGACAGCACTGTGGACAAGAATGCGTCCACTCATCTCGAGCAAAATGGTGCTTGAGAGAAAATTTATTTATTTTCAGCACATTCTCTGACACAAGACATTCGCCTGGAGAGCTGCGGCAGGGTGGCATTTGCGGTTCCCTTTTGCTAACGCCAGACTTTGTTGGCTCAGGCATCAATAACAGCATCCAGCTACTAAATGGTCAGATAACTGCTTTCCTTCCCCACCAAGGCAGCCACACTCATATTTTCCTGTTAACGAGATCAATAAACTTGACACGTTCTGAAATCGATGATTAACTCCTTTTACAGTATTTGAACTTGCCCAGGGTTACTGCTTTGAATGGCCAAGGCTAGAGTGCTGGGCGTGTTTTTAATTACCAGGATAAATAATATAACACGTTCTAATCTTCTTCCTCGCACTTAATAATTTTGTGATGAAGTAACACAAATTGCAACCAAGTAGGCAACTACATGCAGGCAGGCTACGCAGCGATGTTACCTTTATAAAAAAACTCCGTCTGAAGGTTTTATGCTGCAAGCCAGTAGCGAATGCAGCATGGGGCAAAACAGGTTTATTGCCATTTTTGATGTTTTTACTAGAGTGAAAAAACACTTGCCCTGAGACTGGGACCACTGCTTCTGCTAAGGGCTGCGGAAGCCCCCGGTAAAACCTTACAAAACTTACACTGACTGCGAGTGACTGACATGTCCTTGGGACACTGCGAGCTCAGGGTGTTGGCAGCACCGCAGCTCATCATCATTATTGTTATCATTATCACTATTGCTACTACTATTACCCTTGTTAATATTTCTCTTGAATAATTGCTACCACAAGCAAACCGGAGCTTTCTCTGCCCCAGTGGTTCCAGCGTTTCCCCGTAACTCAGCTTCCAGCCCGGTGGCAGCGCGGCAGGCAGCTAGCAGATGGAACAAACACCTGCACAAGGCGCAGCATGCTGTCGGGACCTGATGGACCTCCAACTCTGCTCCCCACCAACACAAACTGAGCATGGCAGGAGAGGAATTGTTTACGGAACATCAGTGACAGCTGGGCACTAACGTGAAAGAAGAACAAAACGCGAGAGGCTGAGAACTGCCCACTGAGGTTTTACTACCTGGTTTTGCAGAGTATTTTATTACGACCACAGAAATATTATAAGCCTTGAAACAGGATTTCCCTTATAATTAAAGGTCTTACAGCACAGGAGAATCTCACTGCACCTTGTGGATGACCTCAGAAATTAACTGGCTTCTGAACCGTCCGAATGTTCGTTATTTCACCCCTTCCACCTGACAACTCCCATGGCTGTGCAAACTGCCAGATCTCAGCAAAGAGCCCTAAAAATGTTCCATCACCAGAAGGTGCAGGCTTTCAGGTAAAACAGGACGACAGAAGACTCTTAGTCACACTTGCCCCATGTGACAGAAGCAACACATTCTCCTCCAACACCGAGTTCTTACGCTGTGTCCAGTCCTTCCAACCCTGTCAGTTTTCTTCTTTTAGCTGCTAAAGATAGAACAGAACCCAAAATTAAATAGAAAGGTCTCAAAGCCCAGAACTAGGAGAGAGAAGACTTTGGTACTTGGGCTCCTTCTTAAAATATACCCTTCCCTCCCCAAAACAGCAGTACCCAGCTCTTTAGTCAGAGAGAACTGGAGACAGGACTGTACTGTAAATATGCACAGAGGAAACAACAAAACAATCATCTCTGCCAGAATCTTTAGACAGCACATTGTCTGAATGTAACACAAATCTGGGCTGCTCACACGTGAATCACGGAGTCCCTCCAAAACATCAAAACCACGTTCTGTTGCCCTCTGTGAGGACACGGCTAACACTCAGGGCAAGCTCTTCCCAGTAAAAGCAGCGCACAGTCAGGCTCGGTTCAGGCAGTACCGTAACCTGGCATGGGTCAGGAAGGCTGAAATTCACTGATACCGTGCTATGGTCACATCTTGCCTCCCAGCCTTCGGGCTCCAAGAAATCCTTGTAAGGCATTTAAATTGCCCCTATGAAAAGAGCTAGCTAAGGCTTTTTTTTTTGGACGAGAACTGTCTTAGATAGCAAAGATCATCTCCTCTGAAAACTGGCAAGTGTCATAAAAACACAGTGGTTTGGGTGACATTGCCACTGCCACCTTTCAGCAGCTCCAGAAGGGGTTTCTGGGTTAGAGGGAACTTGGCCTCAGCATGGCTGTTACTGGGAATGACCCCTCGGGAGATGGGGAAAGCAGGGTCTCTCTGCAGTGAAGCGCAGCCTGTGTCTTCCTCCTGCGCTGGGCTGGGGGCTGTGCCTGATGCTCTCAGCTTCATCTCAACGCGGAATAAAACCAAATATTGAAGGCCCAATGTTTCTAATCAAGTGCAATTCCTTTTCACCAACCAGTCCTGGCTTCAGCGCTAACGTGGAGCTTGGCAGCGCGGGTCAGCTGTCCCGGGGTGCGCTGAACCCAGGCCGCGCTCTTCCCCCCTCTTCGGGGGGAAGAGGGCCCTGGGGGACAGTGAGGATCTGCAGCATTAACAGCAACAATGCTTGGCTGCTTTAACTCACAAGACTCAGTTTATTAACAGACTTAGTCAGCCAAAGATTGCCAACTGTGCATAATGATGGTATTTTTTGCAACTGTTGAAGACTGTCCCCACAGACACAATAGCCCAAAGGCTGCAGGAGATGATCTGCGTAAGGAACGCAACTTTTCAGCTTTTCCTGATTTTTTTTTTTTTATTCTGTTGCCAAACAGAATAAAGAAACTTCAAAACGACCCTCACTTCGCTCCTTTTAAAGCAAATCAGAGAAATAAACCCACACTCCGTAACTCAGGGTCAATTTTAAAATTATAGCATTTATTCAAGTGTTTGTATAAACTAAGCTTTCTAATGATTCATCAGAACATAAAGAAAGGAGAATCTACCCTCTTCCTGCACTTCATGCATCAGTCCCTCAAGGCTTCTGTGCGGGATTTCAAATGTTCCTAAATCCACAGGGTTAAAAGTGACAAGAAGGTGTCTGAGCCTAGTTTATAACGACGGTGTAAATTCTCCTTTCAGTGTTACCTTCAGCATTTACGGAACATGATCAAACAAACTCAGCGCAACAGGACTAACACAGCAAGGCTAAACCAGCGTCCCTAACGCAAAAGGCACAAGACCTGATGCAGAATTTCCAGAACGCTGGCTTCAGGACGAAAGGAACAAAGTGCTGGGGTCAACTCCTTGGCTCCCCAAGTGTCCCGGAGTCCTGCCTCAAAATGTGTGCATGATGTCAGGGGTCGCCGGCCATGCAACTGGGTCATGTTAAAGCCTCATAGGAATAAAAGCACCAATGCTCTTCAAATATTATCTGCAGCGTTCCACAAAGGCCGTTTCTATACCAAACATTTATTTGCATATGTAGTTGCTACGGGTGATGCTGTGCAGAATGAAAACAAATACGGTTCTTAATAGTGCATTGTCTTTTCCTACGTGTTGTAACAATGCATTAGGCAGCTCTGGCTCTCGCTGTCCAAGTCATAACGTATTTACTCCTTTCTCTCTCCCCACTTATAAAAACATTGACATCAGTGTGATTAATTTGTTCCCAGATAACATAGCCATGTCTCCGCATCATGTCGTACCTTTCCTTCAGACCACATGAAGACAGAGGGCACTGCACAACAGCTAAGGGTGGAACACTTCAGTTAAAATATGTAAAGATATCTACCAGATACCCTTCCAAAAGTGAAAAGCACTTTCTAAGGTAAACCTCATTCCAAACTTTCCAGGGCAGTTTCTTTTCTGCAGATTTACCATAGCATAACAAAACACAATTTCACCCACTCCATTACTAAGAGCTGGGGTAAGAGCTCTGTGGCAGAGACCTCACATTTTTGCAGCATTGCTCACAGAAAAAATCGTGGATGCTGCACGGCCACAGCAGACAACAATAATCCATTAGCACGGTGTTGGGCTGGCCCTCCAGAGCTCAGTCCTCTGCTTCCCTACAGGCTGGATATACAATTCCTTGGGCAAATCACCCATGGGTGTCAGACCCAGACAAGGGGACAGCGTGACTTCAGCGGAATCCGAACTGGCACGAAGTGGGAAAGGCGACTGAGCACACCTTTAATCTTACTTTGGCTCAGTTTCCATATGTGGTCTGGGAGATAACGGAAGGTAAAGAGGCAAAGGAGCCTGGGATTCCCAGATAACGTGTATATTTAGCTACCTAAGTACCTTGAAGTAGACAAAATGCACTCCAACACTGGCTGTAACCAATTCATTTAGTACCAGACATAAATACGGCATCCTAAATGCTGCACCGCATTTACCCAGGTTTCCCCTGATCCTGCTCAGGGTTGTCCAAGAGCATGGCCAGGAGCCTCAGCAGTCCCCTCCCCGACCCTGATGCCACAGGAATGTCACCAAGAACATCACAGAGCAATAATCTGGGAGAAGGTGAGACAGTGCCTAACAGATAAGCGTGTACCAGATCAAAGACACAGCGAAGAGCAGCTCTCCCTGGAAACACTTCATTTGCAGCTAATCTGGCTCTCAGACCCTGGCAAAACCACGGGGGTATTATTTTTGCTCAAGTGAAGTAATGCAACAGAACATAACATGGTTTTTGTCAGCATCAGCCACTCCGACTTCATCTCCATACTGCACGACTGTTTTGCACAAATGTATTTATATTGGCCACCACCTACAAAATCCCACTTTACGTCTGCCCTGTGGCGTCTGTGCTGGCTGCTGCACCAACACGCACCAGGGCTATAAAAGAACCTGCCCCAAAAACCCGCGGGATTTACGTCCAGCCCTCCCTCAGCATTTCCCCAGCCACCGAGCAGCACCGGTGGCTCTGACAGCAAGCAAACCTCTTACAGCACTGGAAATCCATGCAGCCCCTGCACAGGCAGCCAGGCAAAGCCTGGGTGCTGCAGGCAGCAGCAGCAGCAGGATCACTCTCAGGATGCTCTGCAGCAGCTCCCTGATGAATCCACTCTTGCCTTACAGTTTCTTTTTTTTTCTATAAAATTTAGCTCCTCTGGTCAAAAGAATTCCCTGTGAAACGCTCAGTCAAGCACTCAGTTGGCCNAAGACCACTGTAAAAAAAAATTTTTTTAAAAAAAAAAAAAAATGGGTTTCACTGGAAAAAAAAAAAAAAAAAAAAAAAACTTAATCACTGAAAAAGAGGATGGGAGAATCCTATGGGGTTTGTGGTTCCACAAGCCTTGCAAGCTATTTCTGGGAAGCACAAACCCCATTTGACTTTATGAATCAAACGCTCCTTTAAAATTACAGCCCTCTCCTCTTTTCCTCCTCTCCTCATTCCTAGTGGTTAAATAAAGAGCAAACAATACCATACTCAGCTTGTACACAGAGAGGGCCCCGCTAAGAGCCATAGGGCTGCTCAAGGGCAGCCCGATGCCAGGGCCGCAGACGCTCACCTCGGGAGCTGCCCCCCATGGCACACACCAGGCTGGGTTACACTCCTGCCCTGCCTCTGCCACGCAGCACAGACTGCACATCCCACAGCAGTAATGCTGATGAATCAGGCATTTTTTGCCTTTAACACCTAAAACACCACATCTCATGAACTTACAGAAGACTGCTAAGAGGTGCCATGCTATTCTTCTGATGGTTCCACTCTACTAAGGTCAGCAGTCTGCTCTGCCAACTGCCACATTTCACCTGCAGGTTAAGATATTTCAAAATATGCTCACAAAGCAATGGATTCTGTCTGCTTTTTGTACAGCTTCAACACAGAGTTGACATTTTCCTGAACTTTTCCCACCGGACTACGCTCCAGCAGGGCTTGTCTAATTCCAGGTAGTGGAACCAATATGGACAGAGGAAAAAAGCACAACAGTAAGCGTGGAAAAAACTGAGAATACAACCAGTGTCCAGGCCAAAGCATCTCTAATGTTACACTGAATCCTCTCATCACCTGCACCACTGTGCTCTGCCCCGAGTCTGTTTCCGGTATGTGCAGCACCTGGAGAGACCTGAGGCTGGGTGCACACTGCTATGTCCTTACAGGACCAAGCCCCACTATGGTCGGCGGTTGAAAGGTAAGTTTCAAATCACAGAATCATAGAGTCACTAAGGTTGGAAAAGATCTCTAAGATAATCAAGTTCAACTGTCAACCCATCACCACTGTGCCCACTAAACCATGTCCCCAGGTGCCACATCCACACGTTTCTTGAACACCTCCAGGGACGGTGACTCCACACCTCCCTGGGCAGCCTGCTGCACTGCCTGACCACTTTTTCTGAGAAGAATTTTTTCCTAACATCCCACGTGAACCTCCCCTGGCACAACCTGAGGCCACCACCTCTCATCCTGTGGCTGTTACCTGGGAGAAGGGGCCGACCCCCCCTCGCTGCAGCCTCCTTTCAGGGAGTTGTAGAAGCAATGAGGCCTGCCCTGAGCCTCCCCTTCTCCAGCCTGAACAGCCCCAGTTCCCTCAGCCTCTCCCCAATCAGCCTTGTGCTCCAGGGTCTTCACCAGCTTCGTTGCCCTTCTTTGGACATGCAAAGTGATGTGAAGCTTCAGAATTCAAAAATAAAGGGGAAAAAAAAGGGCCAAATTACTGTTTGGTGGCCTTTCACATCAAGAGCCACCACGAGCTGAGTTATCAGCTGGGTGCAATTTCCCTGGCTCCTGCCTGTGTGGAGGTGCCCTTGACAGCACCCACTTCATGGAAACTATTTCAGCCGGCACAGCCGCCCCGCTCCGGGCATGCAGTCCGGCCGTGCACAGCAGCGTTCGCACCCTGCCCACAGCTCCTTGGGCTGCTTGGAACAAGACATGTATCTGCAGCACCTTCCGGCAGAACAGAGATAAAATAATGATTTATTTATAAAGCAGGAGTGTGGTTTTGGGAAAGGAAAAAGAAAAAAAAAAAAAAAAGAGATGCATCTTTAAGCTGTGTTACATATGTCAGGCAGCAGAGTATGTCAATGGAATGCAACTGCTCGGCCCCACAGATAAGGGCTTTAAAGCCGACCTTTGCCAAACACAAGAGAGCTAAAGGAAGGACACTCAGGTCAGCTGGGGCTTTGCACTGCAGCGATACCTCGCTTTCTTCATGCCTCTACGGACAGCAGAGGCACGTTGCTGCTGGAGTTTCTTTCAGACTGGTTTGCAAATCAGACGTTTGGCTCTAACCAGCCAGAACGGTGCTTAAGGAAAGCAGAAAGAATAAGGATGTAACACACACAGGAATTATGATGTTATCTAGCACTGCCTGTCTTCTTTTACAGAAGTTACCCATTTAACCTTGCTATTTTTAAGCTACAGTTGGACCATCTATTTTTCTGCCATCACATCAGTGCAGAACTCTACACCTATAAATTATATGAAGGAAAGTGCCGTGCATATGGATTTTTTTAAAAACATGATCCTCAAATTAAATCCTTAAATGAACAGAACCTTCCACTCATGGTAGATTAATGAAGACAACATGGGAAAAGCACAGCCACTGAGAAAGGCTGCTACTTGCCATCAATTTTGTCAACTGTGTTATCATAAGAGAAAAAACTCCTGCTGATAAGGCACAAACACACAGTATGAGTTTTCATTTACACAACATCTTCCCAACAGCTTTCTACATCCAGTACTTGGCTTTTAGAGAGCTGTGGTGCAACAAAGATGGGGAAGGGTCTGAGGGCAAGGGGTGCGAGGAGCGGCTGAGGGCCCTGGCTGCGCTGGGCCCGGAGCAGAGGAGCTGAGCGGAGGCCTCACGGCGGCCTGCAGCTCCCTCCCAGGGCAGCGCAGGGGCAGGCGCTGAGCTCTGCTCTCTGGGGACAGCGGCAGGGCCCGAGGGCACGGCACGGAGCTGCCTCAGGGGAGGGTCGGGGGGTGCTGGGGAAAGGTTCTGCCCCAGGGGGCGGTGGGCACGGCCCTGAGATGCTTTACCTCTTGAAAAAAGGGCAGGAAGTTATTTTATGGCCCAACTTCCAGGGCTATTCCTGATGAAGCTGTTTTTCCGTAGGCCTCCCATAAGTCTTGTGGCATCCAGACTATGTAATAACCCAAGGGCTGATGCCTCCAAAGGATCCTACAGGGAATAAACTCCAAGTTCTCTTCACATTTGAAGAAACTCGCAATCAAAGTACCAGAGGTATTAACCTCTAGAACTTCAGTGAATATTTTCATACAAGAAAATTTATCAGAGCTGTAGAAAATGTTCTTTTCCCCCTACAATGAAGAGCACTGCTGCGTTTAAACAGCATGACTTCACACACCTTTTCGTGACACTTATCTGTGGAATGAGCAATCTCTCTTACCACAGGCACTTCCACCAAATTTCCACAGGTCATCCTGTTCTCAAGATATTTTTTGCATGGAAAGAACAGCAAACAGCGAGGAGCAGATTGCGAGGCAGCTCTCCTCCTGCATTCCACGACACGTAATTTCTCTTTGCAGTTCACTTCAGTCCAGCTGGAACTCACCAACCGCTGCTATCCGTAAGGCTGTTGCACTCATGCCACTGGCAGCAGATATGAACCAGGTTCAAGACGACACACACTGACATTTTTTTACTCGAATTTAGCATGAGTTCCAAGTTCATAATTTCTCCCTCATAAGCTTCTTCCTGATTCTCTTATTTCATAGATTAAATCTGGTTAGCTTCTACAGGAACGTAAATGTTTCCCATTCAGCAAAACAGAGACGCCTGTGCACGTTTCTTGGGATATGTTGCCCTCCAATGTGGCCTCTCATTAGACAGACCCACAACCTCCCAGGGTAATGAAGTGTGATTAAATATCTTTCTTGGTTACAAATTTAAAAGGCACAATTATAAAGTCAACTATTGCAGAGGAAGTCTCACTTTATTTTCACATCTTTGTGCTTGTACCCATGTGTAACAATGGGCAGGGCATGCTGAAAGCAAAATGAAAATCTTGGATTAAATCACTTTAAAGTCAATTTAATGTTTGATATGATGCATATGTGAAAAACAAAACTAGCTTGTCTTTTTCCTTGTGGATGATGATGTGCAGACATCACCCCAGAGCTCAGTCTGACTCTCAGCAAATTAGTGGGAACATTTGCTGTCACTCTCCCTAACTGGGTGAGGCTGTTAGAGAGGAGATAAATTGTCTAAAAGAGAAATGGGAAAACGGTTCCCAACCAATTTTGCCTCAAAATAAGTAAGGCAATCCTCCATGGGCCAGACAGAGAAATCCCAGCACAGCTCCCTGCTTTCTGTGCTCACAGAGCTCCCCTTCCTAAACAAACTCTGTAACTTCATTTTGGGCACCTTCAAAAGCAAAGACAAAAAGACATTTTACGGTGTTCCATTAGAGGGCATCCTAGCATGTCCTTTTGTGGTCAGATGCTTTCTCTAATTTATACCCTCTGCAATAACTTGTGAACGATCTTCTACAAAGACAGTCAGGGTCATTCACATCCCCAAACTTTTGCATCCCTTGTACTTGTATTGATAGCTTCATGTTTCTGTTGCCATTGTATTCCTGTTCTAACAGAGCAGCTTCCTCACCAGGGTAGGCAGGTTTTCAGCACTGTTCCATGTGGGCAAGGTGTGAATAAGCTGGACACACAATCACAACACCAATTACTAACTTCAGAACTGAGGATCAGAGTCAAAAACAATGGGGGACTATAAAAGGCAAGCAAGTTTGGTCACTTAGTTTTATGACCGTTTACTAATACGTGTACAGATAGACACGGATCCAGCCTGTGACCATCAGTTCCATTAAATTAGTAAAAATCTCCTAGGTGGTAAAATCTACTGATAGCGGCAAGTATTTTCCATACTGGGCTGTGACTATGAAGATCAGTTTCAACTCATATGGTATATTCTGTACGTACATTGAAATCAGTTCAAAGCCTGCAGGCACCAGGGGATCTAAAGGAAATAATATTGGAAATTAAGAAGTCTAGCTTAAGAAATAGGAGTTGACATCGTAACATGAAAATTTATCTATGAGACAGATAATTCAGTTACAATAAATTACTCTCCTATCTGACTTAAAGTGGAATGTAAAAGTGCCTCTGTCACACAAAATGAAAAATGAACTTCTGACTGCTGAAATGTAAGATTAATGAATCGACACAAGAGACATAAAACAACTTACGATGATCCTGGACTTGCTGTTGGTGGGGGACCTGGAAAAGCGACAGAAGAAAAACAGTGTGATGAGTTATGGTGAGGTAACAAGCAGGAAGCTTTTGAAAACCTTTTAAAAGATAAAAGCAACAGTCTGTCATGTTGGATGTGGTTTATGTAGTTTAACAGGCTAGTCTCAGTTTCTCAATAGCAAAGACAAGACCGTATCCTGTAGCAGTGACTGTCTGCAAAATGCCGCAGATAAGGGCAATAAACAGCTGAGGGACTGATCCTGCAGTCTGACTGTGTTTGGGATCATGAAAAAAAGGCTGCAGCAAACCACAGGAGGCTTGTGCGACAGCATGTTGTAGCCATAACTGGAGAAAACAGCACCGTTTCCCCCTGTCAGCCTTCACTGTTTTCAGGGTATTCATCCGTGGCCAGATTCAGCAAGCTTTGGCTGACAGCGTTTCGTTATTGCCCTTGGTGTCTGTATTTTGGCAAACACTGTACTTTGGCTGAGCTGACTGCAGCTCTCAACGCAGAGCAAACTGAAGAATCAGCTGTGGCAGGTTTAAGGGTAGTTCATATTCATGAGCATTTGCTCTAGAAACTGAATTCTAAGATTAAGTATTGCTCCAGCCAGTAAAACACAAGAAGTGCTCAGTGTTTTCTACAGCAGTGTCTACGAAAGTATCATTTTTCAGACAAAAATCACCCACATTTCAGATGTAAGCTAAAGGACAACTGCTTTATGAGAACATCTAATGATCAATTTCTTACTAGAATTTAGAAAACATGGGAGATTTATGGCAAAAGACTCTGAAATGCTCCGAACACACCATTCATTCTCTGTTGCTACGAGGACTGCCCAGGACTCCATGCAAACACCCTCAGCTCAGTGAAGTATTTCACCCTGAATGTGGAGATGGAGGAGAAGGTGCACAGACCCCACTTCTTGTTTGGAATCTTCCCAGTCATATGATCATCCACGAAGGCAACCATCTCAATATAAACTTTGACTTTGAAGAAGTGCCTGTTTTATCTGAAAGGTACATGTATCCCTAATGGGCATCCAACCTACACTGCATTTAACACTCCCATTCCACCTCCAGCCTTCTGCAAGCTGAACTTCTCACTTGCTAGAGGAAGAAGAGGTCACTCAGGCACTGGAGAATGTAACAGTTTTTCTCACCTAGTCTGAATCCACCCAGATAGCATATTAATGAGCATTGCTGTCCAGTGGTCCCCATGTTTTAGTCCTGCCATCAGGCTTTTACACACTAAAAGCCAACATTATAGCTGGCAACGTGGGCATCTCAAAGAGCAAACAGGCAGAGAGAAACTGCCATCACAGAACCACAGAATCCCAGAAGCGCAGGGGTTGGAAAGGACCTCACGAGCTGCCCCAGTCCAACCCCCTGCTAAAGCAGGTTCCGTAGAGCAGCATGCACAGGAGAGCACCCAGGTGGGTTTGGATGTCTCCAGAGAAGGAGACTCCACCACCTCTCCCAGCAGCTCATTTCAGGGCTCTGTAATAGTTTTTCCCCACATTCAGATGGAACTCCCCGTGTCCCGGTTTGTACCCGCTGCCCCCTGTCCTGGCGCTGGGCACCACCGAGCAGAGCCTGGCCCCATCCCCTGAACCTGCCCTTCAGCCACTGCTCAGCGCTGATCGGAGCCCTCTCAGCCTTCTCCAGGCTGAACAGCCCCAGGGCTCTCAGCCTTTGAGCATCACCGAGACGCCCTAAGAAGCAGGCTGACTCAGTCTGCTGACTGACACCACTCCACCAGCGCACCCACCCGCTCCCACTGGACAGACACACCTTTCCCCACTGCCATCCTAAGCAAGACTTGAAACCATTTAAAAGCAGAAAACTCACCAAATTTGACAAACAGCACACCGGTCGTAGAAACAGTCTTCCTGCCATTAGTTGCCACGCACTGGAAGTAGCCGGTGTCCGTGGTGTCGAGGTTCCTGATGCGCAGCCGCGAGCCGTAGCTGGTGGCGCGGAAGGAGATGCGCCGCGGCTCCTGCACCACCGGCGCGTCGTTCTTCAGCCAGCGCACCGTGGGCGAGGGGTTGCCGGAGACCTTGCAGTGCAGCTCGGCGGTCTGGCCGAGGGTGGTGGTGATGTTGTTCATGGGCTCGTCGAGGGTCAAGAAGTAATCTGTCGGGGAAAAGGAGAAAAGGGTGAATGAGGAATGGCAGCTCAGAAAATGTCGTTCTGGGGAAACCTCTTTCCTGTCTGTGTAAGGGAAACAAAGGAAGTGGCTGTCAGGTTTAGTAAAAAACTAATGCTCGTTAATTGATGTTTGAGGGCCAGCACAAGTTCCACATAGTTTTGCATGGCAATAAAAGGAATACATTTTTCAATTTCCATTGTAACACTGTTTTTCTTGAAAGCTTATTTTCCTTCATAAACGCGTGGATTTTCTCTGCTTTCTCAACATCATCCTGTTTGGCTTCATTCAACACAGAAAGAAGAGGTAACACTGCTTCTCAATCTTAAATATTTTCCATTTTTTGCTAACCAGTAAATGCAAAAACATCCGTTGTAAATTCAGGTGCTTGCTTCATTGTTTGCACCTCACGCATCTGCCCCTGCTCGTGTTAGGATCCACAAATCGTACCAGGACATGAAAACGAACCACTCAGCAACGAGGATCTCAGAGCCATTTAGAGGTGACTTGCAGAGCAGCGCAGACAGCACGTCATCAACGATTTTGTAAGCACTAAGTGCACAGATGAGGGAATGAGGATCGTATCTGGGAGACGAAAGCTTTTTTCTCACTCAGTGTTTCCCCTGCTAACGGCAGCGGTTTAATCTGAAATAGGTCTCATGATAGGTGCAAGCAGAAGAGCAAGAATTCTTTCATTTTGTTAAGATAGGGAATGTTAAATCAAAACTTCACAAAATTAATCTCCCCTAATCCGCTCACGAGCATTACCTTCTCCTGTCAAGTGCTATTTCATTCTGCACTGGTCAGGAAGAGGGCTATTTCTAGTTAACTGTACTCAGCATTTAATTAAATCCTTTAAAGGCAGGGAGCGAGATGGATTGGGTATGGGGAGTGGAATACACCGGCTTTCATCTCGGTGTCACAGGTTCAAACCCACCGTGGTCATTAGTGGCCAGACCCCATTAGCACTGCTGGCTGCCTCAGCAGGGCGGCGGGGCAGAGGGAAACCCAGAGCCCTGCTCCTGTGCTCTGCGAGCGAAGCCCATCGGTAAGAGAATTTGTGCTGTGCTGCTCGAGGCACCACGTTAGGGTGCACCTACTGTTACCTCCAGCAGCAAGCCTGCCTAAAATTACGAGAAAGATCTCCAGCACCTATTAAAAACAGCTTAGCTAAGTACTTGCCTAACTAATCCACTTCCCTAATTACTTATTTTAATCACGTCTTCTCCGGCCACTCCCTTCATTATGTCTTGTGAGTATCACTATCTCTTCCCTTTGTATTTCATCTCCTCAGCATGTGAGTTCTCACCCTGTATTTGCGTTGCGCCTCACACAATGTGTCCCTGTTCTCCCCAGGAGCTACCAGGACAAGCACCCAGCACAAAGGAGCTGCCCACATGTCCCTCCTTCACTGACCAAGTTGCCCTTTCACGTGCAGGTATGAAACCGTGCACAATCCCACCGTTACCTGTGCTCCCACGGATCCGGTGAGCTAACTGTGCCTGCTGTGAACGCAGCAGAGACCCCCGCTGCGTGGGGACGGCAGACAGTGGGCCTGGGGTCTTCAGCTGGGTGCCAGGTTGGCCCTCAGCTCTCAGCACCACTTCTGCATGCTGCACTGCAGGACCAGGAATGTTTCTGACTTGCACCTTAATAACCTCACTGCAAAGCACAATCTAAATCAGCACGCGTATTCCTGGGCTCTCTCCACAATCTGTGTTTAATAAAATCGTACTAATCGCATGGAACTGGATAACCACACTTAATTACCCAATATAACATTTCTGTCCCACAGTCCTTTATGTAATTCCTGATAACATCTACAATATAGTACAGACAGAAAACAGAATGGCCGCGGTCCTGTGATGCTCTTGCTGACAACCAACAGTAACTACAGTATTTTAAGGGTCCTGTGGTATGCAGAAGAAGCAAATAAAGGAATAATAACAATGTAGGGTAGGATACCAAATGCAGGAGAAGGATTTAAAAGTACCGGAACCAACAGTGAAGGCAGTGAGAAAGTACGGCCATTACAGCGAGAGCTGTGGGGAACTTCTCTGCAGGTACCAACAGAAGCAGCCGCTGGTGTCAGGAGCTTGACTCGCCCCTAAGCGTTCTCCACCTTCCCTGCAAACTGCTACAGGAACTCTAAAACCAAATGCATCTGCGAAATTCAGCTTAGCTCAGTCCTGAAATCCACGCATTTTGCATCCAAATCTTAAATCAGATCAGGCAGCAGACCGTGAGGCACCTGATATGAGATTCAAGCGGGGCAAGTTCCAAGCGGCGGAATCTTCACGAGAAGTTTCTCACGGATAAAGCATTCCTGCAGCTGAAAACGAGCTGAAGGTCCATCTCCTCTGGGACAGAAGAGACCACGAAAAGCAAGGGCAAATCCTCCTGTCGGGCTTCAGCAGGGCTGAGCGGGACTGACACCCCGAGCTGAATCTCTCTGCCCAAAAGAATAATTTCTTAGAAACGCGATGGTTCTTATGCCCAAAGTAATGACAGTCGAGTGGCCATTGGAAAGTCTGAGTGCTGGCTCCGAGCAGCCCTGGGTGAATCACTTGGGCTGGGATTTCCAGAAGAGCCGAAGGGAAGCAGACACCCAAAGCCAATCAAAGCTCACATGGGATTTGTGCAACTAAGTCCTTTTAAAAACAGCCCTAAACCTTTTGGCTCGATTTCTCCAGCTATAAAGTGAGGATAATAATCCCTCTTACATCATGGGGAGGCTGCTATGTACATTAATGAGATAATGCTCGTAAAGCACTTTGAAGGTGAAAAGTGCTATGCTGGGATAAGCGCTGTTGTTGTATTTTCGGCTAAATCTCAGGGTTTCAAGAACGTAACAAAAGCCAGCCCGTATTTTGGAGTCGCACTCTATAAAAACATTTCGGACACATTTTAATTTACACAAGTACAGGAGAACCGCCTGAAAAAGTTCTAAATAAAATTTAGCCCACCTATAATTTAATAATAGTCAAGCTGATTTTTTTTTAATTTGTAAAAACAATTTACTGCTGGGCCTGGCCCCTCAATGCCAAGTTTCAGCCCACAGAGATTTTTTTTTTTAATGGCTGAGTTATAAACCCTTGAAAAATGCTGACAGCCCCTTTACTATAGCAGCACTAGCGGGTGCCCTATAATGAACTTTTAAATGACTTGAGATAATATCTGGAAAGCCAAGCCTGAAATATATTTCTGGTTTTGAGCCGCTGCCAATGCAAACACAACACATCATAAGTCATCTTCGTGATTCTAAGCGCATAAATTGGAGACACTGCATATAAAACCCAAATACTAGGTATCCTTCGTGGCCAAGCTCTGTGCTGGTTTGATGTTACAGAACAGCAACAGCTGCGCGAGGACGAAACGTAGCGCGTTGCGTGTCTCGAAAGAAGAAAAGCGTGTCTATTTCCACAGCTACGCCTTGACATTGTTAAATAGGAGCCTGCCCAGCCGTAATAAATTCTGAAGTATTCTACTACTTTTAAGTGGAACCCAGGTGGCTTTCAAAATAAAAGCTCGTCCTCTCGGCCAAGGAATGTTAATCTCCTCTGCGACCACATGGTGCTCTACCTTAAATTTCCAAAGACACCTCTCAGAGCAGTAACACCGCCGCTGCCCAGAGGAGGGTTTAGCTGCACCGCGCGTGCTCCGCGGTTCTGGTTTCACTAGGTGTTTAAGGCACGGTGGGGATGCAGGATTAGGCCCTGAACCGGTCGTGTTATGAGAAGAATCGTTGTTCCACTTATCCTCTCCTTGGTGCCCTTCTGATCTGTCAGAACATTCAGCAAAAAGCGCAAATTAAAGCCCTCATTCAGGCCACCGCAGACACGAGGACAGCTCTCACCCAGGCGCAGGCAGCGCGCAGCGCAGCTCTCCAGTTAAGCTGAAGAAGGAACCAGCAGGATTTCTTACTGAAATGTGGCCATAGACAGAGCACATATTTCTCTTTGGAAAAAGGATTAACCGTGACTTGCTTCACCTGCCCATAACTCACAAAGGGAGACAACCCCCGGCAGGTCCGGTCTGCGGGTCCAATCAACAGCCCCTTGTTATTAAAAGGGGCAAAAGGAAGGCTCCCAGCTGGAATTTCACTTATTTCACACGAATAAAAGTAGAGGAATGATGGTGGGAGGAAAGCGATACCGCACTCGACCCACGATTTGGCAACCCATGCGAAGGACAGCAGAGGTAAAGAAGTCCAGACAAACAAGCGGAAATATTCAGTGTCAACTGTCCTGGGACAGAAGGAAATACACGACTGCGTTCGCTTGCCCAGCTCGTTTTCAGGCGCGCTTCCTCGGCGGCGTGTATGCACGAGGCTCGGCTCAGGACACACGCAGCAGCTGTGTGCAGGGCCTTCTCCTCCCAGCCACTATTTGAGGCATTAATGCCACCCGAGGACCCAGCATTGACCTGAAACGTGCCGACCGCTGCCCGAGGCTTTATGGCTTTTCAGATGTCCCCCTGCGACACTCACTGCATTTGGGATTCTCAGAATTAATTGCTGCTTTCCGATCATTAGCAGCTTCAAGACAGCCTTGGGCCACGGGCGTGGGTGGCCTTATAGAGGGAAACCAGAGCCCAGACCCCTGTGGGCTTTGAGTTATTGGGGCTGAGCACCTGAATCCCACTGCTCCAGGACGGGAAGAGGACACCTCACGGCCCTCCACGCCTCCGTGAATTCTTCATATGAACCTGAGAGCTCACATCTGCCTCTGCTTTCCTGAGCTAACTCCCAGGTTTCAGGACAGCCGCCTTGGTGATAGCTCCGACGCTGTAATCTGGCAAGGGGAAACGAAGCTTTTCTTTACTCAGGAACCAGTTTTATAGCGCAAGTAGGAAGCCTCTAAACTTTATCACAAAAAAGTGGTTTGGAATAGGTAAACAAATGTCCACATCCAGCTATAAACCAACTACGGAAAACCATCAAGGGATTTTGTTGTCACTTCAGAGGCTGCTCAGCAGTAAAGAGCCGCATGCAAAAACTCAAGCTATTAAAGGAAGGGTGTATAGAAAGGTATGTGCCCCGAGATTAATGCCGCCGAGTCAAAGAAAAGCTGTTATTTTTGACATTTTGACACAGCATCACTTTAGGATCTGGTTCTTATTAGGCCTTTCTGTGCCTTTTAAAGGTCTATTTTTTTAAAACCAAAAATGTCAGGAAATTTGGAACAGAAACTTACAATAAAACACGTCCCTTGACCCTCTGATCTATCAATCTTTCAAATAAACAAAGATAGCTGGATGAGCCAGGAAAAGGTTATTATATATAGTTACCTTATGTACAATGGCCAGGCATTCACTGCACACACTGAAGTTATAAAAAACCCCACGTAAGCGAAGCATCTTGTGCAAAATTTTTGACTTGAATGCCGCACGTTACTCAGGGTGGTTTCTTTTTCACGTTTTGTTCTGTGACCTTCAAATTTCACACCCTGTATTATTTATAAATGAGACATTCAAGAAACACAAATTCTCAAATAAAAACGTGCACTCCGCCAGTGCAAAAGCAAACAAAAGGAGCTAATGTACTGTGGCTAAAAAAATTTTCAAACAAAGTAGCAGTAATTTACTGCCGCGCTACTAACGGGACCCCACAAATAGAACCCGAACCCTGAGCCCCATCAGGGGAGCCTGATTTACCGAATATCCCCCAGATAATAAGGGAAAATAAAAAGGTAAATTGTGCATGAATGTGAAAGCTGTAATTCTTCCCCTTTCACCACGCGTATCAAATTCACATCCAGTGATTTCAAAAGAAAATCTGGAAATCTCTAAAGAACTGGGGCTGAAGTCAGGAGGCCCCGATCCGCCCAGCTTTGTCCACGGCTGCTTTTGTTGATGTTGCTTAAGATGTAGTTTGCCTAAGAGTCAAATTCTCCCCAGGCCATCAGGATTTTCTCTACAAGGACTTGCAGCCTGGGCACACCCCTGCCTGGAAAGGCTTGTCGAGGCGACAGCTTCAGCCTGGATTCGTCAGCACGGATGGCAGCGCTGCCTCCTCCAAGAAGTCAGTGATGTGCAGAGCCATGTGCAGGCAGCAGAGCAAATACCACAGCTCTCCCATCCCCTGCTTCACCCTGTCCCAGGAATTTCCTGCTCTGGACCCCAACAGCACCCCTTGCTAGAGGTGATCCTTGGAATACTTAAGGATAAATCCCAGTGTAAGGATTTGGGGGGCATTTTGCAAAATCCCAGCTCCTGCTGCCCTCCCCTTTGAGAATGTTTGCTCTCTGCTAAGGAAGAAGGGAGGAGGAGGTGCGGGCAATGGGACAGCAGTGCTGCACCAAGCGCCCAGGGCCTGACGATGAACGAGCTCCCAGTGAGGCTGCAGGTGGGCATGGGCAGAGGCATGGCTCTCCTGTCAGTCCCGTGGAGAATCCTCTTCCAGTGAACAGCCACAGAAGTCAAATCCTACTAACAATTAACAAAATAATATTTCAAAGCTGACTCTTTCTTGGCAGAGGCTCCAATATGATCATTGCCTGAGGATGAAGAGCTCCCAAACAATTCCTCTGCTGTACCAGACACAAATAGGCTCATTCAAATTCAGGCCTATTTCTGTGCAGACAAACACAAACCTGACACCAGGACAAGCCTGCCCTTCCACCACCACTCTAGTCAAAGAGCAGCAGCTGGATGAAGGGCTCTTCACCCTTTTTAGTAAGTATCAGGGAAAAGAAGAGCTCATGGTAAATGTGAAGCTTTCTTGGACAAAGAGCTGGAGCAGGAGCCTGTGGTGGAAGGGGAAAGGGGAGGAGACGCATGGGCACAGAGAAATGGGAAACCAGAGCCCCTTCAACAACAGGGAGGGAAAAAGAGCAAGAAGTAGGGGAAAAAGGCAGTTGAAGAAAAACAAGAAAGGAATAAATGAACGATGGCAAAGGACATCAAACGGGAAAAATATCATTCCAGTACCTAAGGAAGGGAGGGGAAGGAGAAGAAGATCCCCCAGCGAAGCACAGCGAAGACACGGCCCCTGGGACGCTCCCCAGCCTTGCCAAGCCCTGCTCACCGGGCTCCCCCTCCCATCCCCTCTCCTCGCCGCCCCCTGGAGCGGGCGCTGTGGGGTCTCCCCGCCCAAGGGCAACCCCGGGCAGCAGCCTGGGGGCAAGAGGCTCCGCATCCTGCCTCCACCCCCACCAGGCCCCGTTCTTCCCCTGAAGTTCACCTCTTTCTCCTTATATAATTAAATACTCATTTGATCGCATTTTCATTTCTCCTTCTCCCTTGTGGCAGTCCCTCTGCGCACCACGATTTACCAGTCGGGAAAGAGGAAAATGCTCATAGCTACATTTCTCCTATTTTAACAGTGGTTATTTTTTTATTTTTATGCAGAGTTTGTTTGTTTTTTTAAGGTTTTGGTGAGAAACCACCTCCTCCCTCCCATCAATCGTTGCTTTCAACAGCTCTTCACGGGTGGCTGCGTCTCTTTTAAGTTCATTTCCTGTTAAAAAGAATAAACAGCCAACTGTTTAATGCTGTCGATTTAGCTTATTTAATAGAAATTGAAACCTGAATAGGGCTCAGTTGTAAGATAATCACTGCAGAACTCTCTGAGCTAGGGAAAGCACCATATTAAGTAATTATTTCAAAACGCAGAATATTGTTTAACAAGCCCATGAGCTGTTCCTCCTTCCCAAACGCAGGAGACATCTTCAAGGAAGAGATGCTCGCTTCCAAAAGGCAGCAGATCGTGTTGGAGCCACTTACTGCGGACAGCTGCTTAATTGGGAAATTTGGCTGGAAACCACTTTCATGTGGTGAACTTAATAGGCTTTAAAATAAGTTTTACTGGGCCGCCTGCGTGACCTCACGGCTGACTGCAGCAGAGACAAGCGGATGCTGATTTCTCGAGATGCTTGCTTGCAAAAAGAAATGGAAACTAAGCGCATGCCTCATTTTCTCCTCAGAGGTTTCACCTGCCCCGTCAGCATGTGCTGCAGCAGATTCAGCTTTCCACAGGCGAGGGGTTCAAAGCCCTCACTGAGAGGTGGCAGCACCCACATTAAAACCCCTGCTGCTTTCCTGGGCAAGACAAGACGTGTGTGCCCCACTTGGCTCACGGGCACACGGAGGAACCCGCCCTCTGACTAAGCTTTTTGGGCAGCAAATGTGTTTTAATCACCTATGTAAATCCGTGTCTAGGTGTGCGAGCTTACAGCAGTCTAAATGCTAATCACGGCCAGTAAAGGGGCCGATAATCCCCCAGGAATGCAGGATTCAGCCCAGCCAGTGATAATTGCCACATTCCAGGTGGATTAGGAGCATGAAACTGCATTTTACCTGTTTCTGACAAAATAGCTCAGCAACAGGTGCCATGGAAAATGGTTTAAGTGTGAACACTGAGGGCACAGAAGCTGCAGGCTCTGCTTCGAGCAGTGTTTGGGTTTGGTGCCCAAAGCTTCACCTCTGCTAGCTGGGACAGCTGAACGCTGGCTGATACAGCCTGGCACTTTGTATTTTGCTGACTGGAGTGCCTGGCAGTGTTTAGGCAGCAGACACACAAGGCAGCAGGCTGCCCACGCAGTGCGTGCTGCCAGCAGGTACCTCTGCTCCCCAGCTCAGGCACTCGAACCAAGGGTTTGGAGAGTGCTCATCTGGGGCACATTCTGCCGAAAAAGCAGCATTTGAACGGCCAGCCGAGAGCAAGCCTGGCCAAAATATGGTTAAAAAATCACCCTGGCATAAGAAACCATTTGACGCAAAACTTCTCTTCAGCAATAATAACAAAGAAGCTACCAGGAGCTATTTTTCAGCTCAGTTCAGGTTTAATTTGCTGTAAAATCACATTATCTTTGATATCACTTGTGCACATCCCCCTCTGTCTACGTTTTGGCTGGAGGCACACAGCTTTCCCTGTAACGCACAGCAAACTGACTGTGGGCCCTTTACCAACCAAACCCTTGGGGCTCACCATGGAGAACGAAGCATACAGCACAGACGATGGCCTGCGAAAAATACTTCCTTCACCTCAGTGAAGTGTGACCCTGACTTCTGTGATCAGGGACTGAGTTCCTAGAGGGAATCCTACCCTGTAGGTAAATGCTGCCCAGAGAACTGATCTATTATTGCTTTCAGTGAAAGAGTTAATCTTCCCCTAAAGCACCCAGAACTAGCGATTCCCTTCATACTTCAGAACAGAAAGCATATTTATGCTTAAACATAGAACTTCATGCACACATGTTCACACAAAACATTAACAAGACAGATAAAAACATTTGGAAAAGCCATCTGTGGCAGAACTCCATTACGGCAAACTTCAGTCTTCATCGTTCATGGTTGGCAACATTATACGCAAATGAAAAGAGAGTGATAGACAAATAGAACAGTTAGCAAGACCAGCAGCATCTGCCACTGCAAACACTGCATGAGGAGCGTTTCAGAGACCAGACTGACTCAGAAGCTGCAGGCCACTGTCTTGGAGTAAGGGCTAGAGGAAGCTAAGCAATTTGGTTTAAATTGTTGGTGGTGCATAATTTACAAAATGAAGGAGAATGAGAAATATGTCCCCTTTTCACAACATATACCCTTCAGAGAGCTCAAAACCACACAAATTACCACTTGCAAATGTATTTTTCCCTTCTATTAATTTAAAGCCTCTAAACTTCATAATAAAACACAACGAGGGAAACTCTGCCTGATGCATGTTAATTTTGAGTTCAGATCCTAAGATCCACCAGACGAAAAGTCAAGCAGTTCCTAAAAAAACAGAACTCACATCTTGAAATATTTTTACCATGTGGAACATTCTACTGGAACAAGAAAGGAACACAGCACTCTCCAGAAATCACAGAACTGCACGTAATTAAACGTCAGATGATCACAGGGCAAACAAGGCTTATCCTTATCTCAAATGCCCCCTCATCCCTTTGCTTGTTGATTTGGCCGAGTCAGGAAGAAGTACTGAGATTTTAAAATCTGATTTCACATCTTCCTATATTTTTCCACCCACTCACCTTTATCTAATTCACTTGAGATGTTCCATGATGATGTAGGCAGGAAATCAGCAACCACTGATGAATTTGCTCCTGGAAGAGAAAGAGAGGAAAAAAAATGCTGTGTTACTACATCGATCCTGTATCATGAGGAGTGTAAGAGGCAGTTATAAACCTGCTGTCACAGTAGTCCAGTTATTTGAAGAACACCAGTTATTAACGAGTGCTCAGTGCTCTGGGCTGGCAGCTGAAACACATGGGCAGCAGAAGCAGCAAAGTGGAAAAAGGCACGGGGCCAGGGCTGGAGCTTGTTTGGCAGTGCTGTCACTGGGAGGCCTTGTGTTAATCAAGCAACCAGTCTCTGAGATGTGCTTGGCCCACCTTAAAATCCCTCCACGGGTTTTATGGAGGCAGCACAGCTCCACAGTGCTGCAGCTAAGAAATGCAGAGACACTCCGAGGCCGCTGTGCTTGTTGTCTGTTAACATTTATGGGAGGTTTGAACCCTGCCAGCCCTCGTGCACAAGCAGAGACACCGTTGATGCACTGAAGTTAACAGGGCTACTTGTACGAAAAACCCGCGTACGACTCATGTAAACACAGCCCTGAGAGACCCATCTGAACATCAGGAGCATTTCCTCATTGCTATTTTATCTTGTTTCCCGGGAATTAACACCCCTATATATGAGATTTAGTGACGGATAGGGGAGGGGCGAGAGAGGGGCCTGACCCTGCGCCCTGGGCTGGATCTCCAGCACCAGCACATGCCCTGGTGCTCGGCATCACCCCGAACCCAGATGGGAACGTGAACACCATGAAGTGCATCATTTTTGGCACCGTCCCTTCAGTGTGCTCCCTTAACTCCAAAGCAGCCTCACTTCTAGGATATCCAAAGACTTTCTGCTTTTATTTGATCAGGGAGCAGCTATTCTATCTCATTAAGAAATCATGAGAAAATTGTAAACACAGTGTCACACAGTTGCACGAGGCAGTTAAGTTCAGACACAGCCACCGCACTCTTTATAAATACCGTCTTTCTTAAAAGCCCACCTGGTAGCACTGCTTATTTAAGGCTCTGTCAAGCATTTCCAATGTAAACACAGAACCTGCAGGCATTATAACTCACCTACAAGCACAGCCCCTGGCCTGTGCAGCCTCTGTGCAACGCCATCGCTCTGAAGTCCTCACTGACACCCACTTTGTCCCACTGTGTCCGTCCCTCTAAATTCTCTTCTTCTTCTCTTCACTTTTTAACACCCCTGCACTTTTTGTGCAATCCTTTTCCCAAGCTGTTGCCATCTTTTCCGGTGCCCAGTGACAGAGCCGGGCTCCTGCTTTCTGCATGAGCACTGCTCCCCCTTCACCACGGCTCTGTGCAGACCTCACGGGGCTTTTTTTTTTTGTGCCATTGGCACAAACTCCTCACCTGCTATAGGGCTTTCAGGGCAGTTCCTCCCCAGACAACAGTTCAGCTTCTTAACTAACCCAAACGTCAGGGACTTAGGCCTGAGAAACCCATGAGCCTTAAGCGAAGCAGTGTGGACCAGGGCTCCCTGGTGAGTTCCCATCGGATGACGCTGTGGGTGGCCAACAGCACCAGGACTTGCTTGAGGCCACAGCTGAGACGTTGGGTAGGTGACAAACCAACAGTGGGCTGGCCCTGGGGTCCAAACAGTGACCAGGATGCGGTCGGTGCAGAGGGCAGGACGCTCAGGTCTCCTACCTGAGAAATGGAGCAACTCCAGCATGCTCAGATCAATGTTTCCTTAAACAGGCTTTGGAAGAGTGACCACAAACCTCACAGAGCACACATCCTTCACCTGAGCTTCAGAAGGAACCACACTACAACACCAAGCTTCAGAGGGCTGCACGGCCACGTTTTCCCACTAAGTACAACCACTGCTTGTGAGATGGCCCTACACATCCGTAACTGGTGATTTTCTGATACTCCCGAATTAAAGCTCTGATTTCAGAGCAAAGTATTCCTGTCCCCTCAGTAAACATTTAATTTGATTGAAAGGAACACGCTGAGCAGCTACACAGCGTGGGGACATACCATTAATTCAAAGTTAATGCAGAAAACAAAAGTCACCGAGCAAACAAGTCCCCAGGATCTGCCTTAATCTAATGTCTGGCTGCGGCGACGGAGGACTGCTGTGCGTGCCAGAGGTGCAAGGTGAGCTCCAGCCTGTGGAGGGGATCAAAGCCTCGAGCTGCATCCTCCCCAGGACCAAAGCCGCCTCCAGCTGTCTCCAGCAGGAAAGCGGGTTCAGAAAACACTGGCTGAGACTAAATAGAGCTTTTTTTCCTTTGGATTTGTAAAATCAAAATTTCTGTGCCCTCAAATGCACAGAAAAACTCCCAGCTAACTTAGAAAAAGCTCTTACATACTTAAAAGAGTCTGAGCTACGTCTCATACGGTGGTGTCTGATAACCTGAACCACAGTTCACCCCAGCAGTGGCCACAGGACCCGGGAGGCAGCGCAAGGAGGAGCTGAGCTTTACAAGAATTATTGTTAGCCCTCACGACACTTCATGGAGCACCAAACCACTGCTGAGTGTCAAAACCCGTCACCGTGCCCTATGCAACCTCAGTACCAAGCTTTGGATGGAGACCGCTATGAAGACCTGTGTCCGTGGACCACAGCCACCCAGCGTCCAGCAGAGCAGAGCAGTGACGCAGGGGCTGTGACTGCGGCACCACTGCGCGCTGACCCGGAGCTGCGCAACGTGCCAGACTCATCCCGACACGCAGGAACTGGCTCCTTCTCACCTGTGCTAAAGGAATGCGCTGGTTTATACCAATGGAAGTTTTAAGGCAGGTCCGCTCAATCTGTGAGTCCCCAGCCACTGTGTGGAACTGCAGAGGTGCTCCCAGCATCAACAACGAACCCTTCAGCGCCCGTCTGACCCCTTCCATCCTGCACCCAACCTCGGGCACCAGGGCAGTGCTGCCCATTTGCTGTCACCATTCAAAAAAAAAAAAGAAAAAAAAAGAACCACCCATATGCTTAATACTGCAATTGGTTATCAAACGAGGAGTTGAAGAATTAATCCTCCATTATTAAAACTGCCCTCTCACACTCTGCTTTAACTATTTGAATAATAAGATTTGGTTTGAAAAAAAGTCAGTTGGAGAAATGTGATCTGCAGAGGCCCATTATCCTGGTAAGACTTCATTTATAGATTAAATCATCTCAGATGAATGAAGAATCTTGTCCTTAACATACGAAAGATAAGCATCTATTCAAACCTCTATTCCGATCAAGAAATGCTGGTCTTAAGTTAATGAGAAATCACAACAGTCAATTAAAACCTCTGTGGAAAGCCAAGCAAAGTGTATTCAAATCTACTCCCCACAGAGGAGTTGGCTAACATCTGACTTCAGTATGATATTGCATAAGCGCCGAGTGAATTTCACACAAGTCAGTCCTTTTAAAGCCCTTGTGATTAAATAAACTTCAAAAAGGTTTACAGAAAGCTGCCCGTGAAGAAAAACTACAGAGCCAGCTCTTATCACAGGCACGCACCACTGCCTCATTTTCTCACCATAAGCAACCATCACTCAGGGGCCAGTGCTTGCACTGCAGGACTGCAGACCCATCCGAGCACGGGGCAGCCTCATCCTCTGCCCCAGAACCGAAAGGAGAAGATCCAGACCCCGCGTCCAGGCTAATATCTCCGTGCTGTGCATTTGTAACATGAAGTAAAGAGAGCATAAGTCAAAACAGGAAGAAGGCAGATAACTAAGATGACACCAAACCCAGAAATGATTGAAGATTTTAATGGGAAATAAATCTGCTATAGAGAAACAAAGCAGAGAGCAAAATAAGTCTGCAGATGTGGATGTGCTGCTTGCAAGGCAGCAGGAGCAATGCACGAGGGCTGTGTGACTGCTAAATGCATGGATCTGCACATGGGCACTGCCTGCTTCCTCTTGGCTGCACAGAAAAAAAACCCAGGTCTTGTAGGAGCCCATCTTTTAAAAGTCTGGTTAAAACACACACACAAAAAAATCAAAGTGTCTTCTTAATGGGCATCCTCTGTCACGTGGCTCCTTCTATACCCTAAAGAAAGTCTGCGTTAGTAATTTTTTCCCAAAGGATTGTGACTGCAATATCTGCAATTCAGATTTCACCGTAGGATGCCCAAAATAGCAAAAAGACCAAGGAGGTATTCAAAGTAGCCAAGGAGTTAGAAGTCTGAGTAATAAAGTAAACCATGCATAACAGAAGTTTAAACTAAATAAAAATGAAGCTTTCCATTTGCAAATCTCTTTCTGAAGCTGCGTAGAAAGCCTGCGCTGAGATTTGTTATCCTATGAAGGAATTTGCCTAAGGAAGTGATAAAGCCCCAATTACACGAGGCACTAAAAGCAAGATGGGGCAAGACATTCCTACACGTACCAACGGGGAGCAATCCCACGCCGACAGGAAGGTCAGCACCCGGTAACGGCAGATTTGGGCACCATGCTTTGGCCAAGCCACTGGTAAACATGTTACGGCAGCAGATGTACTAGAAACATCCACGTCCCCTAAGAAGCTGAGTTAAAGTCTTCAGAAAATAGTCTCCTTTAGCTTTATTACGCGGATGGAATATTGAGACAACTAGATTCATAGTTAAAATTATACAGAATTAGAGCAAACCCTAATTATAGCAAGTGTTCAGAATTTTTTGCTTTTCTGCACATTCCACATCTACACTTCATCTTTCCCCTTGTCTAGTTCCTACCTGACTGATCTGTTCCAAGATCTTCCCACAAATACACCCCGTGGCTGTTTTTCTTAGTCTATCTCCCTCATCTTTTTCCTGCAGTTTTGCTGTTTCACCGACGCTTTTTGAGCTCCCCACACGTTCATCTGATCTCCCAAGACATTACGTTTTGCAATCTGCCAGTCCCCAACTCATCCACAGCCCACCCTGGAGGTGCTGAAGGAAATTTAGACATACTTTCTGCAGACTGTAATGGATACGACCTATTATTCACTAATTTTCTTGTCTGTTTAATTGGCACCATCCTGAAATTTCCATCATATATACCTCAAACGTTGCTTATATCTTTAATGTATGAAGGGATTTTATTTTCCTGACATCAGCATCCCTGCGTGTCAGTAGACATGTCTGCACTGTACAATTCTCGTGTTGCAAAAGGAGGCAGAAATTGCACAAATACCTCAGCCAGCTCAATGAGGCAAAGCCATGTGAAGGTGAGAAATTACTGAGGGCATTTCTACCCTCCAGATCGGGCGGGTGTCTCTGAAGGAGAACATACTACCGGCATGCAGTACCATCTGTCAGTGGCAGACCTTCCACCGATGAGTTACGAATATTGCAATTTCTGTGCATGACTATGTGTAAGAAACACCCAGCTATACCTGGTCCTCAGCGAGCACGGTTCGCAGTTAACAACATCCCTGCTGAAAGACACAGCTTTGCACGTTCAGGTGAAGCTGCAGGCCTTTGTGCTGCCACTTCAGATGTTTTGGAAGAGAACAGCCTACACATTAGATGCAATAAAGACTGCAGAACAGACCTTAACTAAAGATCTGCTTGGTAAGCAAGATGAAATGTTGCACAACGGCATTTCTCCTTCAAATGCTTAACTTTCAGTCATTAGCCTGCTTACTCTATGGCTGGAAAAGCAAATGCCAAGCTTGTTCTGCCAACACCTTGCACAGGCAGATGCAAGGCAGCTGCTGCAGAGCTCCCAGCTCACCGCTCCGACAGACGCCGCACCTCCTGCTGGCGACGGGCCCGCGCCAGCTCTTCGGGCTGTTCCACATGGACGGGGGCAGAGATGGCACTGCACGACGCCAACTGCTGCCAGCTGGTTAATGTTGATCTCTCTCGTACAGTGTAAAACTTTCAGGCGAAGCTATCTATCTGTAACATATCATTACTGAAAGCCTGGGGTAGGTTAATAACTGGCTTTAGATAGGGAAATCTTCAACGCCGACAAGCAATTTGAGCTCCGTGGGTTTCATGTATACAACACATTAATTTTCAGCTTCAAAAGCAAGAAGTGCAACAGGATGATTTAATTTAGTGCAGGACTGGAAATTGTTAGGAACCTCATTTATACCACAGCCTACTCCATCTATCAGAGCACCCCAGCACCAGCACCAGCACGTTCTTCCGTACATGTGCAACAAGCAGCCCCTCTACCTGGGAGTCTTTCCACATGCCTCAGGCCCCCGAGGGTTTGTGATAAATGGCAGGATTAACCCACTCCTGATGCACCCTCAGAGGGAAGCACAGAGCCCTGCGTGGGATTGCAGGCAGGGAGCCAGAAGCGCTGCATGCACTTGACACCTCCGTCGTACGTCTTCTCGCAGACCTGCTCCCTTTGATGCGGATACACCAGGAAAGCTTTTGGCTCAGAGGTGGGCAGCCACTGGAGTTTCCTGTACTTAACAGGATACCAGCAACACCCACCCAAAAGGTCTGCTGGAGAAATTAAAGCTGGTTCTCAAACACACCGTTCTTAGCATTTATTCTGGAAAATCAATAGGCGATATCATCCGAAAATCACGTCACTGCTATGTGCTCAATACCTGCAAGCTGGAAAAGTGCCTTCAAACATTTTGGCAGCTCTCTAATGACCTGCATAAGTCAAGGCTGACTGCAGTATTTTTAGTAACCTGATGTTTGGCTAAGGTCATATCAGATTAAAATCGTTTTCTTGCAAGGGATCAGAGTTGTCTCTTGGAAGAAGAGGTTTTTAAGAAGTCTTTTTTATATGCTAATACTTTAAACCTGCATTTCTAATTACTGAACTACAACTCCTTTTCATTGCAGCTATTACAGATTATCATTAATGTTATATGGATTTAGAAGCCACTGTGGAATCTAGGTGCGCTTTACATTGCTTAAATTGGGTCGTTAACAGTTCCACTTAAGAAGAGCAAAACACTGCACCCTGGAGCAACCCACAGCTTTAAAGACAGGGAACTAAGAAAAGAAATGGCCGCTTGGCCAAACGCCAGCACTTCGCAACTCACAGTTGAGTCTTTGTGCTTAGGTCTGCAGGACGGTGGCTGCAATGGCACCTCGGGCCACGTCGCCCAGACCCGAGGGCTGGGAGTGCCACGGCACAGGTGGGCCGGGCACCCGGCTGATGCACCAGCTCACTGGGCCTCTGGCTCTGCTGCCAAGGATCGGGGACAAATCTGGGGCAAGTGAGAGCTGGTCTTCTAAATTAACTCACAGCTGAATGCTTTGTAGATCAGGGAGCGGGGCTTGCGGTGTCCTGACTCTACCAGCAGTGCAGAGATGAGGGTACAGAAGGACCACGTCCACCATGCTAAAGCTGAAAATCCATCAGTGTTTTTTCTACGACAAATTCTTTGTACTCTGAAAAACCTCAAACATCAAGGATGTGAAGGTAAGATACTGGGAGAACGCTCCTTTTTTTCTCCCACAAAGGGAGCTTTCGTGAATCACAGAATATCCCAAGCTGGAAGGGACCCACAGGGGCACCGAGTCCAGCCCCTGGCCCCACGCAGCACCCCCAGCCCCAAACCCTGGATCTGAGAGCGGTGCCCAAACGCTCCCTGAGCTCCGGCAGCTCGGGGCCGTGCCCCCTGCCCTGGGGACCCTGTGCCGTGCCCACCACCGCCTGGGGCAGAACCTTTCCCCAGCACCCCCCGACCCTCCCCTGGCAGCTCCGTGCCGTGCCCTCGGGCCCTGCCGCTGTCCCCAGGGAGCAGAGCTCAGCGCCTGCCCCTGCGCTGCCCTGGGAGGGGGCTGCAGGCCGCCGTGAGGCCTCCGCTCAGCTCCTCTGCTCCGGGCCCAGCGCAGCCAGGGCCCTCAGCCGCTCCTCGCAGCAAGAGGCTCCCACAAAGCCCAGATGACCTTGGGGCTGCGTGCTCCTACCACCCAGCCCACACCTACTGAAGGCATCAACACCACGCACTAGCATTTGGGATCTGCCCTTTACTGGCATGACCACCACCGGGTTCCCGTTTCTGTACCTCACAAAACACCAAGACCAAGCAGTGCCCATGAGCGCACAGTGGGGACAGAAGTGTTTGCAGACGAAGAATGAAGTGCCTGGACAGGGCTTTGCTCTGCACCTGCTCGCTTGTCCCTGGCTTCCATCAGTGCCACTGCACTAAATCCACCCGTGAAAGCTTTAAAGAAGGCAAACCCAGCCAAGAACAGGGACGGCAAACAAGAAATCATTTACGTCCACCATAAATCACAGCACACCGTAACTCCTTGCACCTCAGCACTTGAGGGCCAGCAATGATTGAAATGGATAAGGCCACTACCAATCTACAATTAAACCCTTATAACTTGTGAAGAAAATCACAGTAGAAGCCTGCCATGTGCAAATTCATTATTATTTTTTGAGCTCGATAATTATTTTTGTTGCAGCGAGGAAAAATGTACCCATGTCAGCTCGTGAATTAATGAACGGTCCTGAAACAATTACTTCTTAAATACCCAGAAGTCTCCCTAGTGTAAACATGCTCCGTTTTATACCGTATCCTCTTGGTACAAGGCACACATTGCAGCATGACTTATTGGCTGCCCATGATGAAACAGTAAATGTTGCACGTTTGACGGCTCCAGCCTCATGGCTGGGATTTTACATTGGTTGATGTTGATTAATGTACAAACTGGCAAATTTATAAAGAGGCTGAAACACAAGGCCACACTGTGAAACGTATGCTAATAGAGCACAATTTATATAAAAAGGGGGGAATGTAAATATTTAACTGATGCCAGAGCTGGTTGCCTTGGCCAAGTCAGGACTGAGCTACATTGATTGTTCGAGAGGAGCTTGCACCCTCGTCTAAACCTACACACGGCTGATCTCAGGCAGCCTTAAAGCCTCCACATTTTAGCAGGCAGATGTAAAGCTTAATTTCTTCTGCTAAAAGTCTGGTTTTTCACATTTTCCTTGAAGTCAGGCAGACGACACTTGTGGGCAAGGAGCTGACAGTGTGCGTTAGGGGGACTGGGCCCAGGGCTCAGGTGGCAGCAGCATGAGCAAGTCCACAGGTAATTACTCTGAACAAAAGGTTTACATCCGCATTTTGGAGGTTCTTTTTTTAACACTTCATTGCTGGAATGAGCTAACATACTGATTAGACACAACCTATTTGCTACTGAAAAGGTTCAGCATCATCTCCTCGATTCAGATACTCTCTAACATTAAGAAAAGTTAAATCTTAACAATAGGACCAAATTTATTTCCATGGATACTTTACAGGGGGTTTTCAAATGCTCTCATCACTGGCTTCAGCATGCTCCTGTACTAGATTCCCCACAACCTTAACCAATGCAGAGTTCGGCTAACTTGTCCCACCCCATGCATGCAGTCCCTCCGTACTGCAAGCCTCATGAGGGAAGTTTAACAGGCAGCAAACCCAAAGGTTTGGTGAAGTCAGCCTCCTCAATCCCTAAATTATGCTGCAGTCTGCGCACTTTCTCAAGCACAGTTGGGATAAAGGAAACTGTCGGTGCAAAAGAACCACTTCTGAAGAACACAGCTGAGACTTAGCAAGCCTTCGTCTTAATTGCACCCAGAAGGACAAATACCTGTAGCCTTCATGACCCTGTAATGGCCATGCCACACACACAAAAACAGTCCCTAAAAGTTAATAGCCTGTACAATCGGAAATAAACAGGAGCAGGGCAAAGTTGGCCTGTTCAATTTTAAGTGCTTTTGCAGCCACGGAAGCCTCTTGGAAGGATAAACCACTGATGATTTTTTTATTAGCTCAACAAACAAGAAGCTAGGCTTTCAGTGTAATGCTACTGCAGATCCACAGAGATTATGTTTCAAAGTTGTGGCAACTGCCATACTTTAAGAAACTCGTTAGCCTGGAAACGGATACAGGTTTTCTCCGCAAGGCAGGCAATCCAAACAAACAAGCCGAGCGCAGCGCATCCAGACAAAGTTCCAGTGCACCAACTGCCTGCCTAGGAGCTGCAAACCGCAGCAGCGCGCTCACGCTTTTGATTGCTGTTCCTAATTCCTTGCTCTTCGGGCCGAAGGACTGCAGTGATATCAAGCCCAGCAGGTGATGAGAACAAACGTCTGCCAAAGTAAGCCCAAGTGTGCGCAGAATTTGCTGAGTTCAAATGAGCACATCCTTATTACAGGGCTAGATCTGACTTGCAGATTAATTAACATTAGTCAGCTCTGATAGCATCCAGACACACTCGAACTATTTTGTACAAACTACTCGCAAATAAAGGAAAACACGATTTTCCATGAAGGCTTCAAAGCAAACAGGACACTGGGAAAATGAAACAAGAGACTGTTCTGTGACCTTCTGTTAGTTTTGTATCCAGAATTTACAGGCTGCTCCTCCAGTTTCTCTCCACTCATCTGTAATTAGCTCCCAAACCGCCCTTTATGGTCAAGCCAAACTACTCTGCTGTTTCATTTCTTAAGTTCCCTTCAGTTCACTCACAGATCCCTTCCTCACCATGCCAGCAGCAACAGCATCTGTTTTGTCCCACTTCTCAGCATCCTGTACACTGCTCCATTTTACAAAAAAAAAAAAAAAAAAAAAAAAAAAAAAACACACCAAAAAAAAAAGCCCTGATGCCACCAGAGGTTCTTCTGAAGGAACGATGGAGACCAACCACGCACAACTGCAAGTGTGGTCGCTTGAGGGGTGGCTGCAGTTTTGGGAGGGAGCTCCTGTCTGAAAGATGCACAGCACTGATATCTATCAGGGATATCAGCAAGATGTTGGAAATGCTTATTTTTGATTTTGGCAGACTACCTTCTCATTTCCATGACCCTTGTCAAGTATCACAATCAGCCATATGTTTAGTTTCAACTAAAATGCTGAAGTAATCAAACTCCTTACCCTCTGGCTGTACAAGACTAAAAACTTTCCATTATTTAATGCATGGATGTTCAAGGAATATTTGAACCAAATCCAAACTGTACTGAGCTACCTGCAGAATCCAGTACAAGTTAATGATTTTGGATGCTGTTTTAGGTTACAGCCTTCAGTCCTCCTGAAACACAGCACTGCTAACTTGAGTTTTCCTGCCCCAATTCCCAAATTAATTGACTTTGACAGTGGATTTGTGTGCTGCTGTTAGTCATGCTGTTTACAGAGTGCCAGGGATTATAGCATTACAATAATCTTTCAAAAATCTAGCTATTAAGAACTCAGAAGGGGTGGTACAGAAGCAAGAGAGGAGATTCTTGTGCAGGTTACCGGACTGGATAATGTCATTACATTTGGTGGTCTCGGCCCAGCTCCCAGCAGCCAAACAGCCCGGCTGCAGAAGGCAGAGCTAGCAGGCGTAGCAACCCTGTTGGCAACCCCAAGAGCCAAAGGACTGAATTTCTCTCTCTCCCAGTGAGAGATCTCTCAGTGCCAGGACTCCTCCAGGATATTACAAGCCAGCCTGGAGGGACCATGAGCTTCAGGTCACTCCCAAGCCTGTGCATGGAATAAATCTCACTATTCTCATAGGAATCCATATGGAGAACGTCCTCAATTCATGACAAAGACAGGAGAAAAATTGATATGAGCTCCAATGTTTGCTGGATTAATCACACCTGAACAGACCAGGAGAACTGGACTCAACAGAGAGGTACATCTTGGGTAAGGAGATAAAGGTAAGGTAAAGACAAGGTAAACTTACTTCTGCTGCACGGAGCACCACTGGGATGGTGCCACTGAGAAGTACTCCACAGCAGGGGGCTCGAAAGAGGTGGTCTTGAAAGCCCTTTCCCACCCAAACCATTCTGTGATTCTATGGTTCTATCCTTCAGTGCAAACATACACAAACCGTAAATATCAATCAAGTGGAAGTGTCTTTTTCACCACATTTCTCAGCAAATCGTGTCTTGTTTGAAATGCCTGGGCTTGGTATGCTGCAGGCAGGAACTCTCAGAAGATGTGGTTCTCTCCAAACCACAGAGCAAATCATGCCCTGTCATTTTGGTTTCCCTGCATTACTGGCGTAAAGCTCTGAAACCAGTTAATACACACATACATACATATAGGCACACAAACACACGCGTACACACAGAACTAAGCAGAGTCAGACCCAAAATCCTGCACATGCGGTGCCACATCGCAGCACAAGCACCCCACCTGTGACACATTTCACAGCAGAAACCACAGCGCCGTGCTCACTGACAAGCGTTTATCGTGGTCACTGGCATAATTTCGTCCTGCCTCAGGCCTTCTGTTCTAACACACCGAACCGCTCGCTGACGTACCAGGCAGCGGCACGCACAGCCCGAGACGCAGGCTGTAAAGGTGGCCGGGGAAGGTGTGCAACCAAATGCCTCTGACACGCTGTAGGGTGAGGTGTCAATTCCCAGCACGGGGTTCAGGAGCTATGGCGGGCACAGATGTGGAAGACAGCTGAGACACAAACCACTGGTGGCACACACCTGACTGGGTTGTTCCCTGGTGAACAAAATCAGAAGTCCCACCAGACAGTGTGGGACCCTGGTGGCCAGAAACTCCAACTACCTACAGAGTGTATTTCACCCATGGAAGCGATGCAGACAAATGGTGTGGAGGAGTTTACTAACCAAGGCTTTGCAGTTGTTCCTTCAAGCTAAAACTGGCAGAAAACAAGGCATTGCTGACACAGGCTGTGCCACCAAGCTTTATCCGCACCTACCTCAGCCCTTCAGCCGCAGATGGCCTCGACTTTTGGCCACCTGCAGTGCTCTACCCAAAGCACTGAATGCAATTTTTATCTCCATTGATGAGCAGAACTTCTGTTAAGCACTTTCCAGAATGGGAGTAATAACTGAGAACACTCATGCATTTGTGTGCAGCTTTACACTAATCAAGAGACTGATCTAGAAATCAGTGATGCGAGGTGAGAGAGCTCCTCTCTGTGCAAACCAGTGACGGGCAAGAAAGAGCAAAACTAGTCTTCTGTGACACAGCGTAAGGCAGGCGCAGATGTTCCAGCTGTCCGGCTGACTCTTGCAGGAGGCCCCCCTTTCTATCCAGAGACCTTTAAGCATGTCAGGAGAAGAGAAGAAACACTATACAATCACTGCGTTCACACACTGTGCGACACAAACCATGGCACCCTAAGGAGACGGCCATTCTTTCAGATCCAAAAAGTCTATTTATTGTTCTGGTAAACCTTCACACTCGAGCACTGCTGACCTTCTGTGGGCAGGGACACCTCGTACAGAGCCAGCCCTGCATTTACCGCCCCGAGCTCTGCTGCGGGAGCCTCCCATCCACGTGGTGCTTCCCAGTTCCCACTGTGGTCGAGGGAGTTCTGGCTAAGAAGGATAAATAAAGGCCTGCCCAATGCTTCCAGGATTTGGCTTCCTGAGTGCCACTATGCTTGACATTGTGCCAGGCAAGGAGAACTTGATCTCTGCTCCAAGTGGATAAACACCGCGCTGCAGACGCGGGATTCTTGGAGATCTTGGCGTGTATTTATGTAAAGCAGTGCAGGTGGGTTTACTTTTTAAATAAATAAACACAAAAATACTTCATAATACTTGGAAGTCAGCGCAGCACAGCCTGCTGGAATTAGCTGCTCATGTGCTGGGCTGAGAGGCAAGTCCCAGCAGTGAGAAGCGTCACCAGTGAATGGAAAGAGCCAGGCTAGGAGGTCACAGGGAGCAGCAGGAGGTTCCCCAGCACTGAGCAGTTCAATGCACAGCAAAACCTACATGCAGAAAAGGAAAAAATCCCCACATATGCAAAGGAACACATTCTATTTGAGCAGGAGCTTTTCCTTGACAAGTAATTAATATCTGCGTGTGCCCCATCCCTGCTGCCGCCTCAGCGAAGGCACTGCCTAACGACCCTAGCATCAAGAACAGAAATCAAGGAACTCACTGAAATTTTAACCTACAATTCTCACTTGATGATGCTGCAAACTTTAGTCGAGGAACGAGAAAGCCAAAAAGACAAAACGCAGAAGAAACTGATGTGGCTGTTCAAGAAGCGCTTGGTGTCACGTCTGCTTCCACTGCAGCCAACAGTAAAGCTGCTACTGAATTAGGAAACGCTGAGCACTTCTGAAAGCTGCACAAGTGGATGAAAAGTGCCTTACAAAGCTATTAGTTCACAACTCCTCTACAAGTTATAAGCAAAGAAAATAAAGAAAACGAAGTAAAATCAAAGAAAGAGCTTGAAATGTTTGAAAGCCCTTCTAAACCATCATGTGCTGACCATCTCCAGCAGCAAAAATTTTCTAGCAGTCCCTTTCGTCTGCACACAATCTACTGAAGGCCACTTCACCTTGGCCTAGGTTTTAATTAAATTTAAGGTTTAGTTACACATGCTAGGCGCCTTGAAGCCATCAGATTTGGCACATTCAGATTTCAGGCGTAAAACAAGCCCAGGACCAAGCGCACTGGAATCATTACCTGGTCTTGTGGCGTGAGCTTGCAGCCCAGTGGCTGACACTGGATGTTGGCTTGGAGTTTTCTTGAACAAGAAAAATGTCCCAGGCTAACTGGGGTTAGACATGGACATGGTGTTCTCCGGTTCTCCAGCCCATAAGCTCCCAAAAAGAAGGAGCTACTGGCACCTCGACGCACTGCAGGGCCCCGCAGACGAGGTGCTCCCACGGGCCCCGTGACGCGCCGAACGCTTTACCTAACTCAAACACTGGAGAGAAGAATTACATAGCTCCGAAATTTGCTTTGGCACAGGGAGAAGACACCGTGGCACCGCTCGTGTGTACTCAGCAATTTTCGAATCCAAGGATTTCTCCGCGCTGCATACTTGGAGATGTAATAAGGGCGCTCTGCGCAGTTTCTGGCTGGTTAGAAAGCAGACAAATGAGAAGAATGAAGACTTGTTTTTACTAGGCTGTCAGCTAACATTTAGCAGTACAGCTCAAGTTCGTTTTTAAAGGGTGCTGTGCTCCATCCTGGCTATCACGTGAAAAATGACACAAGGTGCTGGGTTTTAAGCAGCAAGGCAGCCCCTAATGACCTTTTACACACAAACATTTGTGTTCTTCAGAAGGTGAATGTGGAAGAGAGGAATGAAGGAAATCTCCCTTTAGACACCTAAACTAGCTTTCCAGCAGCTAGAGCACACACAGCGCTACTAGGGCTCCACACTACCTGATCAGCAGCCCCAAATACTGCTCCCATTACCCCAGTTTTAGGGAAGCGGGATTCAAAGCGCTGGTCTTTGCAAACCCCAGTGGCTGAGGCTGCCTTTCAGCTGTACAACAGCGGCTGGACCATAAGCACAGCCCTGTTCACACCCAGGCTAAGGTAAGCACCAGCTGTGATCCAAAAGCGAGCAGAAACACCGCTTTACCTCCCTGCTGAATGGTGCCTCAACGCAGCTCTGACAGGAGAAATACACAGCACTGCTGCAGACAGAGAGGTGAAAACATGGCATCCTTGGCTGTCCAGAGAAGAGAAAAAAGGGATAGGTTTAAGGAAGGAATTTCAAATGTAGGGAGCTGCTGTACAAGAGCAACTATGAAGACTGTTTCCTCACACTCATCTTCACCCTAAAGTGATAAGATACTTCAGTAAAACCATACACTGACCAAAGGTTTTATGGTCTCTTCTCCATGTATGACTGCAGCAGAGGCCACTGGCGGCACAGAGAGGGAAGATACATAACGAAGCACGCATTCCTGAAACACTCTAGACATAGTGGGTTTTTCTTGCAAAAAAGGCCAGGTGAAAAAAGAGAAGAATAATCACCGGAAAATAATCTTCAGGGTAAACAGAGCAGCCCATGGAGAAAGGACCAGCACACTGCTGGGTGGCATCCAGCAGAGACACCGCTAGAGGAGGAGCAGTTCTCCCCCAGGCTGCGTCCCTGCACCTTTGTTCTCTCTCTGCTAATCATTGACTCTCTGGCTTTGAGCGCATCACAAAACTCCAACCACCACCAAAAAGAAAAGATCACATGAAAATCGTACCTAAGAGAAAATGGAGCAAGATCCATAGCAGGAAGGTCATTCCATCATGAGCAGCTGCCCAGCTGGCACATCACACCTGTGGGCACCACAGCCACCATAACAAGCCAAAAAGACACCCAGACAGGAAACACCTGAGTGAAATGTGTGAAAGCAGCTTGTGTGCATGGGTGGGAAACGAGCAAAGGGCTAGCCCTGCCTGCAGACAGGCCCAGAGCTCCACTTACGGTCAGTTCACACAAGAACAGCCCATGTCCTTGCACGCCATGCTGCAGTATAAGCCTGCATCTCAAAACACACTTCTAAAGGACTCATACAGAAGCTGCAGCTGCAGAAAAATGCCTTAAAATATCCTTCTGTGGTGCCAACAGTACTTTGGCAATCTGGTCTTACAGTTACTAACACAAACTATGAGGAACAAGTCCTTTAAACCCTGGGTAAGCCAGCTAGCATTTCTGTCTTGCTCTCCTTTTGCCTGTTCCTATATATTCAGAAATGTGATGAGGGATACAAAGGTGAAGAATAAGCATAAAAATGATAATTGCACATAAGTCATACAAAGAGAAAGAAAAACATTAAGAATGAGTCCAAAAGGTTGAGTGATAATTGCAAAATCTAAACACAGAAGATTTAGTTGAAGACCAATAAAAAAGAAAAATACTGCAACCCAGGTCCCACGTCTTTTGTGCCAAGAGCATGATCTTTAAACTTAATCGGTAATGACTGCCGAAAGCCTCGCAGAGCCCAAGACGACGGCAGAGATATCTGGCACTCCTATTTCATGGCAAAGATGATTTATAACTTCGCTTTGTAACATTGCACCTTTGGAGCACTGGGTATTTTGAAACCTTTCATAATGAGCTTATTTTGGGGGGAAATTCTCGTAATGCTAGTTGGCAAAAGTTTAAACTGAAACTCTTTAAAGGTATCCAACTTTTAAAAGATTTACTATGAACATAATAGCAAGTATGGTTGGTATCAGGAGCCAATGACGTTTTTTCGGTCTAGAGAGAGTAAGTAGTCTGTTGTTTCTTACATCTGGAACAGTAGTAATCTATTCCTTAAGCTTGAGCAATCAAATTACTCTAATTTTCTGTTGTCTTGGCTTGAATAAATATTTTCAAGACAAGTTATGTTAAAAATATGCACACTGACTGCACAGTTAAATGTGCATAACATCTGTGCTGCAGTTCAGTGTGGCAAGTTGGAAAGGTATCCCAACGGAAAGGCACTTAGAAAAATCGCTCCGCTTTCATTTGAATTAATAACCTACTAAATAATAACTATTGCAAAAGAAAATTAAAGGGGAAATATATATATATATATATATATATATAAAGAAATAGAGGGAAGATGGGAGAAAAACTAGAAAGAAGGGAGGAGGGACTGGAATTCCTGTGGCAGCTTGAACAGGCACAAATCTCGGAGGGACAGGCTACAAGAAACATTCCACGGGATGCAGAACTGCCCTGGCCAGGGGCAACAGGGGAAAAAGTGAGACAACTGCTACAGGTTTTCTGCTCTCTCCCAGTCCTTGCAAGTCTCACCACCGGAGGAAGCAATTTGGATTGCAGTTACTGGGTAGTTTGTCAGGAAAAAACAAAAAAAGAAAAAAAAAGTAAAAAATGGACTCATTCATTATTAAGTGCAAAAAACTTCTGAAATTTCAGAAATATTCAGTGAAGTACACAGAGGCAATTCTTACAACTACTTCTGGTTAAAAGTACCCAGGAAATGCTCCCACTTTTAGCTGCAGATTCAATAAAAATTCTGAGGGGTGACGAAGGAAAAGCAGAGTTTGTATTTATGGAAACCTGTATTAACAAAATCAAACACATTCTGCAAGACTTGCTGTCTGAGGAAAAAGCCTGCATGCCTACGAGCGTGGGGTAAAACTGTCCAATTTTGGATCAAAGTCCCATGTGCTTCTCATTTTTTTCCTATGCATCAGTGACTGGGGCTGACAAGCGCTGCTTAACTAGAACAGTACTTCCAGTCTCAAACAGGTCATCTGAAAGCGAAGTGATTTTTCACTTGCGAGACACCATTTGCATTCCAGCCCAACTGCAGGAAGAAAACGAAGGCGGTTTGTGGTTCTCTTTTTCACTAAAGCGTTTTTCCTTTCCACTGCCATTTTTCCTTCAGGTACTGCAATATCCCAACATGGAGATTAGCTCTGGTGAGAAGTTCTTTTCCAACTAACCGCCTTCGGTCATTTTTCATTGTAAGAAATAAACATTTGGTATTGTTTTCCCTTAACGGGCAATGTTTGGTGTAAACAAAAGCTCTGGCTATAGATGAAGATGTGTACAGCTTCAGACATCTATCCCAGCTGTTCCGCTGCTCAGTTAACAAAAGCTGCTGCTCTTCCTCCCCGCTAAATTCTTAAAACTGACTCCAAATTACAGCAGTTTGAAAGCCAATGCCCTCTTCTGCTCGTCGAGTCAGAGTTTGCATTCCCATCACAATTTCCAGCTCTTTCCTACAAACACCAACGTAGTGCTTCTGTTTTCAAGGAAATGAATAATCACAGCCGTTCAGCAAAATATCAGACCAACCCAAAATCACTCTGCAGCTGGGATGCTTCTCATTCGCGTCTTTGCGTCTGCACGGCGTGCAGATCGCTGGTGGGTGAAAGCAGGGCTCGGCTCCGCAGCGAGGCAGAGGCACAGGAGAGGTTTTGCAAGGCGAGAGCTGCACAGCTTTCCATCTCCTTTGAAGAGAGTTATGGCTGTTGAGATTGAGCGTAATTGATGTTGAAAATGCATGCATACTAATAAATTAATATCACAGCAAACGCGAATTACGGGATTTATGGGAACGCAATATAGTCCGTTTGGTAAACAGATCTGAAGTACAGACGATTTGGGAGGATAAGAAATACAGAAGCTTGGTTCGCTTCCAACTGGGGAGATTAATGTCAATATTTAAGAAAGGACCAATTTGCTTGCACAGAAAAGACGGGGAAAAAAAATCAGCCATCTGAAACAAAATATTGGGTTGCCTCAGTGCTAGAGGATTATCCAAATATAGTAAAATTTCACCCTGCTGCTCCTTCTGCGTTTGTACACCAGATAACATGGAACCGCCCCTTCCAGCGCTGCGCTTAGGGAAAAGCCAGCAGGGTCTGAGGTGATGAAGAGGCTGGGTCTTCTCTTTGGGACGAAGGACAGCTCTCCTGTTCCAGCGCTGCCCGGGTGAGCCGCAGATCATCCTCACTCCTGGATGCCCGTGGTTCATAGCTCACCTTGATGGGTACGAGGCAGGGTTTGCTAAGCACTGACAACACTTTGTGCTGCAGGGAAATGCCTCCAGCACCACTGAGAGGGAGTTCTGGAGCTGTGAGGTTCTCCTCCATGAGCAGAGCAGCCCCAGCTTCGTGTTCTGTACTGCCTGGCGTGCAGACCTGGGCCGCTCTGATCCGTATGTACACATCATCCCATGGAAAGAGCAGCTCAGAATGGTTTGAATGTATCCATCCTTGTAATTGCTCAGAAATAGCCTGTAAGGCCAAAGGTTTAAGGGCAGTTCTCTGGAAGAGTCCCACACTGCTGAACTTTCAAAGGACCCTTAACAGGAATGTCAACTACTCGGAGTCACGCATGACACGCGCTTCACATGCCCGGTGCAGGTATAAATTTAACAAAAGGCCTCAACTCTATTTTTCCTGAACGCATGCTAGGGCCTCGTTCAGCAGAGCCCTTCAGCACGTAATTAACCTCAATGAGACTTCAGCACGTGCTTCAGTACTGTGCTGCACGGGCAGCTCCGGCCTCGCTGCAGCCACCCCGCTCCTCCACGGACCACTGCCCGCTTCCATGTACCCACACCATCCCCTTCAGGTATCGGAAGAGAACCCACAGCACCCCCTGTCCCTCCCTGCAGGCTCGCCGCTGACACACCGCCAGCCCCCAGTCTCACACCTAAAGCTTTCACTCTTAGCCACAGCGCAGCAGGGATGAAGTACGATGCATTTTGCAGGTTTCCTCGAGGTAAGTTTCTAATGAACCCACCCATCTACACCAAGAAAATGACCTGGATGAACAACAAATGCCACTATAAATACCAAAAATTAAATGGTTACTGAAGAGAAAGATGCATTGATAACATACTCCCATTTATTTCTTGTAATTTTCTGTTATTTGCCTTTTCATACCCCTTCATCCTGATGTTCAAATTCACAGGCTCATCAATTTTCTGACACTTTTTCACCTTTTATATTCCTGCTACACCAGCAAACAGACAATGAACTATCCTGAATTGCACCACTCTCAAATTTATAATTAGAAATATTTCAATCTCTCCCAGGGAACGCAAGATAACTTATCTTTCTTAAAAATAAACAAATCCAAATGGAAAGAATTCATTCATAATTAAATCATTCTCTCCAGAAAACCCACAAGCAAGATTGATGATCTACGGAAGAGATAAGAGGATTAGAAATATAATTTTAAAATTGTCTTAAGGGTGAAAGTTTACACCCACATCAGCTGAATGACATCCACATCAGTTACAGAGAACCAGCTTAGCTCAGTATCAATTTCAGGAAAAACTTTGCAAAATAAAACTATGAAGGTAAAATAAAAGGCAGCATCTTTCAAATCTGTAGTACGTTCCAAAGAGCAGAAGGACTTAAGAGAGAACAGGGCAGAGAGAAATATTTAAAGAAGCCTGGAAGGTTTTAAAGTGCAGTTTAAATACTGTACAGATAGTTTCGTGTCGAATTTTTTAAAGCTTTCCGCGCTTTGGTTGTAATATAACAGTGTGTTAAAGGACGTATCTCAGGGTGAAAAGAAAATCTGAAAATACAGGCAATCTGAAAATACCTGTGAATTACGGAAACATGGGGCAAAAGCAGGAATCCACGCGATTCACAGACCGGGGGTGCGTGAGCCAGTTTTAACAAAGAGCCGACTTTGGCTTTCATCAAAAATTTGAAACATGCCCCAGCTGTACCCAACAGCAAAGAAAGCTGGTGAAGCGCTCTTTTCTCCTCTTCCCCGCATCTCTCAGCACAACGTGATTTCAAGCAATAATCTTTTGGATGGAAACTCAAATCTCAGAAGATGTCCCAGACCTCTGTTCTGCTGTGTTCCAGCCTTGCTGCAAATAGGAGCTGCCATCCTCCGGCAGACAAAAGGCAGCCTAACCCTGGGAGAATCACAGCCCTGTGCCAGCCCCACAGCACTGGATATGCTTGGACAGGCTTCCCACAAGCAGCTGAACTTCGTGTGCTGCCTCAGCTGGATCTCTGACTGCTTGGAAGCTCGTCCGGCCAGAGCACGGCTGGACACCAGCGTCACAGCAGAGCCAGGCCGCCCAGCTGCTCGCTGTCCGGGGAACGGCTGATGGACATTCTCAGCATGACGTGAGCGTGCATCTCTGCTGCTAAAAAATGGTATCAGAAAAAAAAAAAATCAAGTAATTATCAGAATGCAAACACGTGAGCATGCGGTGCTGTTCACATGGACTGACTTGCAAAGAGTCATTGCGTTTTTCTTGTTGTGACACTGCTGGGTGACACGTTTGTCAATGGCACCAACAGTGCGCCCATTCTGGACAGGTATTTAGACACGAGGGTGAAATGTTTTTAAATATTTACCCACTAGCAGGGGGGTGGCAAGGGGCAGACAATCCAGCGGGCCTGCCTCTGCCGCCAGCCCTGCTGCCGCCCGTGCCCTCCTCTCTGTTCTGATCTCTTCTGGAAAGTTTTTAGTGCACCTTGGTGGATACCGTGACTGCAGCAAAGCTGCTATATGAATTACATTTTATTAAATGTCATGGTAAAGTGCTCAGGCACTGATGCACAGCCTATTAGTAGCTTTAAGATTTCAGTGTTTTGGTGAGACTGCTTCAAAACTGAAGTATGTTTTCTTTGGCTAAAGCACCGCCATTAGATGCAGTCGCTCCTGACATTTTAAGAATTGTTTTATGACTGTTTCCATGGAGGTCAAAAAGGAAATTACTGTTCCAGGAATGCTTAGATAGCATCCACGGCAACACAAAAGCCTAAGTTATATGGCTGCATTCTGGCCAGCCTGATGGTGTGATGATTAACAAATTGTGCTGCAGCGCGGGCCCTGAGCTGGGGGTGCTGCAGGGAATTCTGTTTCCTCAGCCAGACGGCGGGTTCCAGCGACTGGGCCAGCATCTTCCAGGCCATACATTTTCCTGCACGCCCAATTATCGAGTTTTCTTCCTATACGTTTCATCAGTCACAATTATTTGTATTGTTTCCCTACCAACCATCAGACATTAGGGAGATCAAACAAGAAAGTCTTCCCCTAGCTTTAAAAAAAAAAAAAAAAAAAAAAAAAGAGAGCGAGTCTGCTTAAGGCTGCCATAAGAACGGTGATCATAAATTTATTAGCTTCACTTGCTATGAGGAAGCTGTTAAAGGCATCAGGAAGCAGCCAGATAACCAAGGCCATAAAATACTTCAGAAATTAATGAATGAAAGATGGGCTGAAGCCACGAAGTGTGGGTCTGGTTCTGGTTTTCGAACTTGTGGAGTTCACAGATGCTCACAGGCAGGGTTTCATTCCAGAAGGTAAAGCAGCGGTACTCAAGTTTCGAGCAGAATCAAATTTTTTCCCAAGCTCAGAGCTATCCCAAATCCTTGGGTTTGTTCTGATGCGTCGCTAAAATGAATCAGAAATCCTGTGAGCTGGGAGCCGATGCAGCTGGCTTTGGTCAGGCATTTCCTGAGACAGCGCTTGAGAAAATATTACCCCGACTGCTAGCACCAGTTACTGCGTGTTTGAAAGACCACGCTGATAAAGAGTAAGATTCACCGCTGCTTAAAGGAACTCCCCATCTGAAGAGGTGAAATGAAGGCCCAGCGAGAGGATGAATATTTACCTTCCTTAAAAACAACGCCAATTGGAAACTTTAGCCAGGTCCTGCTGGAATCTGAGAGGTCTGCACTGCTTAAATGGATGCCTTTGAACTTTGTGCTTTGGATGCCGGTGCTTCTGCCAACATCATTTGAGTAGGGAGAAACAAAGTCTTTGTGGCTCTGTCACTATTTTGTCAAGCAAAAAGAGCAATACCCTGAAGAAAAGGGTGCTGGCTATAAGAAAAGAGCTGAGCCACCTACCCACGGAGCAAACACAACGTGCTCAATAACTCAGGCCTTACATACACTATTACATACTGAGGATGCATTCTCTCCTCAAAAATGAAAGCTGACTTTTAAAATATAAACCTTTTTTGGTTTTCTTTCCTTTCTACACCACCCCTTTACGCACCCACATCTCAGGACCGGTAACAGCTGCCAAGCCTCACTCTTCATTTTCCCTCCTACAGTTCCTCCCATCACCAAATTGTACACGCTAACTGGAAGAGCACCCACTCCAGCCTTCCAGTTTCTGTCCAGCATTACCCACAGTATCACTAGATAGGGTCATGGACCACCCACAAGACAAAACGGCAACTAAGGCAGTTGCTTACATGGAAAAAAAATGTTAGAAACCCATTTGATCTATTTTTAGCCTCTTTCAATGCACTTCAGCAGCTGCAGACAAGGTGGGAAGCCAGGACCGCGGGCCAAGATCCAACAGCCATTGAAGGCACAGGAGTTTTTCCACAGACTTTGATGGGCTTTGAGTCGGGATCGCTCCTGACGGGCTGCACCATGCACCATGGCGTGGAGCTGCTCTACTCACTGCTTTCTGGGGTTATATTCATGGTTTTCCTCTCATATCACACATGATCTCTAAGGAATTATACTACAAGCACCCTACGAAACTGACGACATATGGAAAAATATCTGCAAACAAAAGAAAAGATCTTAGCCTTGAGAAACGCGCAAAGCAGAGGACTGGGGTGAGAATGATTTTCACACTTTTTAGCACTTAGAGCTATGACTTTATGCACAGCATCCATGATAACTGGCACTACAGCACAGAGGGAAAATGACGGGTTAGATGCAACTTTAGGTGGAAGGTTAGGCTTAGAAAGTACTACCTGCAGCTTCTTTGAAAAAAAAGGTAATATCAGAGCTCGGTTTGACTTTCCATCCTCTTATAATATCTTATAATTACAGAGATAAAGGAGTCTTCACTGTAAACACACTGATCTTTGGGATACCAATCTGGGAAAGAATCACAAAGATAAAAATAATTCAGAACTATGATTAAACTGAAAATTGCATTTTAATTCAGCTTGTGTCTGCAATACTAGAGCAGCATATTGCCCTACCTGTTCTGCCCATCGCCCACTTCTGGCAGTACGGGTCGCATCGACCATAAAGCAGACTATAGGTTTTCTGTAATTATTCAGATGTTTGTCTAACGGCCAAATTGATGCAAGGCACTCTCAGCAGTTCCACCACCATTATATCTGGCCATTTTTCTGAGTGCTTCCCAGGTTTGCAGTACTTGCACAGCTCAAAGAGTCCCACCCCTAACTCAAGCAATGTGCAAAGCTTCCTGAAGACGTGTCCATACGTCACGACTCCCATACACTCACTGAAACGAGGCAGCTGCTTTCCTGTCCCCTCTGCCCACCCTGAATGTCCCCAGATGCCACAACCCATCCCCACCACCCTGCTCTTGCCTCCCAAACCTTATCAGAATGGGGCCTGGGTTAAGCAGCTTGAATTTTCCTCACATTTTCTGCCAGCAAGAATTAGAAAGGCTGTGTGACCCGGAGAGAGGAAGGCTCAGGGAAACAGTAGGGTCAGTGTGACCGGCCGCAGGCTCAGCCCCACTGATAACAAGGCTTTTTTTGTAAGCGTCTCAGCAAAGGAGAGCTTTAAGGACAGATTTCTGAAGCGGCATAATGAAACAGCCTTGCAGATACCACCAGGGAGCTCCTTCCATGCGTGAGGGGAGAGGCAGGAGAAAACACAAAGTCATTTGTTTGGAAATGTAATGAGTAGATGATGAAGGCTGAGCCGGCAAAAGGCTGGCACTCCCCTCCCGAGTCCGAGGAAACATGATAGAGACCAGAGCAGGCTGGGGAGGGCTGCGAAAATGAAGGGAAGCAGCTTGCATTTCACATGGCAGAGGAAGAAGAGGCAGCTGAAAGCACATGGAGCAAGTAGAGCTGGCTGGGGAAAGACTGAAGAATTTATTTCTCCTGTACTGCAGCAGCCAAGTCCTCCTTAACCCCTTCTGGGCTTCTTAGTTGGGCGTACATCCCCACATATGCACCCAGACTCTAAAATTAAATTCTCCTGAGTCAATGTAGATGGGTGGACAGAGAAGTCCTGCGTGCCCTCATGGGGTGAGGCAGAAGCGTGAGCTCAGCCCTTACAACCACACAGAACCTCCATGGCAAAGAGCTCTTTTCAAACACTCCAGATGTGAAAACACCTTTCGACCTGAGCTCGCAATCGATGCCATAAGGCACAAATCCCCAGGAAACCAGGGGAGGGGCGGGGAGCTTGTTTCTCTTCTTCCAGCCCATGGCCATTCTCAGACTGTCTGCCCGCTTACTGTGGGGGCAACCCCACAAACGTCCTGCCACCATTCTGTCTGTCTGCATATGGGCTTTTACATGTAATAGATGCTCATATCTTACCGAACTGAAATGAGGGAAAACATGCCTCTGACTGTCATCTTTGCATGGAGGTGATAAAGCTGTATATATAATGAGCAAATGCCTTGATCAAAGCAAAGAGAAAACTGGATGCAGATCCAGCAATGAAAGGTTGTTTCATCCCTCTGCAGCGGATACGCTGTTCTACAAAACCAGGGGGAAACGGAGCACGTGTCTCGCTTTCCTGCTGCTGCTTCTGGAGGAGCCCTGCTGTAGGTGCTGACTTGATTTCCCAAAGGGGCATGGAGAAAGGGTTCAGGCAGCCTTTGATCTGCAGGTCGGGAGGCTCTCGGGCCCCCACACACCGCATGGGTTTCGATGCTCCATGGTTTGCCTCCCCGCGTCTCTGATGATTGTTTTTTGCTGGCTGAGGAGCTCATCTGCTTTTGAATGGTGATTTTCAGGCTGAAGCCACTCTACCTTCAAATGACAATGTGTATATTTTAACCTAAAAACAACAAATCAGCTATCATTGGCATAGGCATTGTGTAAATCCTTCATTCCTCACTGCTGGAAAGTAAGAGGTTAAATCCCTCTCCATTTTAACAAAAACATATTTTAACTAAATCCAACACTCTCTTATTTAACTTTAAAATAGAAATGGGCACGCTGTGCTCTAATAAATTTTTCCTTGGCACTCTCTCTTCTCTTTGAATGTTAGAGCGGGGGAAAAGAGAAAGAGAGAGAGAGATTAACTATTTGGGCTAGGCTGACTGCCCTTTAAATTGTCAGAAAGCTTGAAAGATATACGAGCTCGCTCTTCTGACAGTACCAGCAATGTAGGTCAGACCCCCAGGGTCTCCGAGGCTTTCAGATCAGCCTATCTGTAGCTACTAGACACAGGATGTCAGCGTCTCATTTCACAGCTTATAAAAAGCCCCAAAATTGCGACACAGTCAGGCAGGGCCAGAAAAATGCTTTTTATTTTGTTTAATCAACAATTGCTAAGTTAACCTGGCAAGATGCATGCAGTTAAATCATGTTGAGACTTAAACAGAGCATTCTGAGTGTCTAACTTTCCCCTCTGTGTTGGGAAATCACATCAGCACTTTTAACTCCTCCTGTCGCTTACCTATGCAGCGTTATTCCCTGCTGCACTCTCTTAAAAGCCGATTTCCCATCACTGTCACAGGCCCAGGCAGTGGAGTTCCCACCATTTACTTTCCTAGTTAGTCCTCCAGGCTAAATAATTCCGCACTAAGGACTTCAGTTCCTGACATTTGCTCTGTATTTTCCATTTCTCAGTTTCACCCACCATTCCCTTGGACTATGTTAAAACAGCTCCTCTCTTTTCTGGGTTCTTTACTCTCCAACACCACCCACTTCAAGGCAGTCAGCGCTTCCCACAGAGCCATTTGCTGTCCTAAACTTGAAGGGGAGAATGTGGCATCCAAGACAACATTGTGTGGGAGCTATTAGCAGGGGTGAATTGCAATAATTACAAATGTGCTTTCAGATAATGCATTCCTGCCCTCTCAGAGCCCTTGCTGCTTAGGCGAGCTGCATGTGCTCGAGGCTGAGGGGAAGGTGCTGATTTTGGTTCCTACTTTCTCCACTCAAACACAATTCTGAGGGCTTCCAGACGATTTTGTGAGGTCCCTAAGCGATTTTAAGGAAAAAGGGGAAGAGATGCTTCCTGCAGCCAGTTTCCAGGTAGTTTATACATGGTTTCTATGTACCACGTACATATAAAAGCGAACACACAGCAACGCTGAACTCGTGCTGTCACAATCCAGAGATTCAGAGACTTAACAGCAACACACTGGGACAACAGAAGCCTTCATTCCTGGATTCTCAAATAATGCGCTACGGTGGACAAGAACACAAAAAGATCATTCACCTTCACTCATGTCTCAACAGAGTCTAATCAAGTGGGACTACCGCGTGGCACACGCTGAGGGAATTTCGAGGGGGGAGGCAAGAGGAGGGCTGAGCAACACTTAATAACTTTGAAACGTGATAGCTGCCTACCAAGTAATGTCATGGTCAGAACAATGGCATTTCAGGAGCTGCTCACGGAATGACTGAATTCATTGTTTAAGGCTATATGAAATTTTGTAAATACCTATTAGCGGTCCTCAACAACTTTGGGATTTAAAAAGTTTCCTTTCAGCTCAGCAGAGTGATAATTTTGAAATATTTATCTTACAGTTAAATCTGAAGGAAGTTAGAATTTTAACTGGAAATCTCTTGCTCACAATCCAATTTTAATACTGCTTTTAAAAACCTGAGCTGACAAATGAGATTTGAGGTTTGCAGGCTAAGCACAGTAATCTGGTGTACTCACTTCAGAGTTTTTCTTTTTTGGCTCAAACTTGGTGAACCAGCTGGAGCTCTCCCTCTGCAGAACCTGCTAGGGATGTATGAAAACAAACCTGGAGACCCCTCGAATTAATAGCCATCTCAGGCAGCCTGTCTTTATCAAGACTGCATTTCTGGCTATGCCAAGTGTCAAGGAAAACAAATCTATACCTGTGAGCTCTCTTTAAATGCAGAGTTTAACAGCAAAAGTAAACTACAACCACTTAGTGTTATCTCAATCGTGTCACGCGGGGCAATTGAAATAATTAGAATGTAACCTAAAAGATCTTGCAAGTAAAATTGGCTAAATCTAGTTCAACAAAGTTAAATTACTGCATGAGGTTGTTTTAAAAGCACATCATTGTCAATTTTGGTCCTACACATGACAGCATCTCCACACCATGGCTCCCAGCCCCGGAACCATTCCGCTAAAAGTACAGAAGCCTTTCCCATACACGACTGCCTCACGGGTTGTATAACGCAGTTTGGAGAGTGCCAGGAAAATGTCTTCAGCCTTCCTTTTACGAATACTGCAAAGATCAACCCGAAGCATGATGTGAAGGTTGCTTATATTTGAAGCAATTTAACATGTTGCAACAAGGGCATACTTAATGCTGCTCCACTAATTGAAACTGCAATCTAACAGCAACACAAACATGAGGTCTGTGGACCTGGTCCTACAAACTTGATTCACATTAGGAACATTCACCTGCATGAGTAATCTCCCCGAGGTAAAGATAATGGATGAAAGGGGAAAACAGAGAAGCTGGTTACAAAACTTGGCTTCCGCAGCGCAGTTGAGCAGTTAGGCTCTTTCTTCAAAACGGCCCAAAGCCAGCCCTCATCTCAACAGGGACTTGCGCATTTCTCACCCACCTCCATCTGCCTCCCTGCTTTCAAAGACTGCTGTAGGGCACCAAAATACAACTGCCACGAAGTTCTGATCTCCCTGCCCAGGCAGACCAGCTGCTGCTAAAGGGCCCTGGCCGGTCGGGGTCCAGGAGCTGTAGGAACTCGAACATCTCCCAGCCAGCCACTGCTGCATGGCCAAAGGAGATGCATATATATATTTATTTATAGACACACATATACACAGACACAAACACACAGAGAGAATTTTTTCATTTCACAGGGACAGCTCCACTAGCATTAGGTTAAGGAGCTGATCAGTTGTGAATTTATTTTTTTTTTTGCATAGTTTAATTACTACTCACTACTGCTTTTTCTTTTGTAACACACATTAAAATCACATAAATCTAGTTTACAAAAGCAGTGACGAATGCAGCACTGCAATACAATAGTAAAGATAATAACTTCATAATAATTTGTAGATCATAGACCGCAAAAGCCCTACAAATAACAGCTTCCTTTATTTATATGTCAACAGATTTGCTATTCCCCGATGATCAAGATAAACAACTACATCCTTCAGAAGCAAACAGGCGCACGAGACAGCAAGCAAACCAAACCACAAACGACCGAGGTATGCCAAAGCAAGCTACGCAGGCTCTCCCAGAAGTGCCAGAACAGGTAACACGAGGGAACTCGGCGTTACCACAGCAGCCTTCAGAGTTAACGCACACGTACCTGCTTCAAAGTAAGGCAATTATCACTGTCTGCGCCGTGTAAACTCAACTCCATCTACGCAGAAATGTTCCGAAATCACCTGTTACTTTTTATAGACAGCGGAGCACTCTCACTTATGTTGTGCAATATCCAAATAAGCAGCACAGCAGTAATTACAAAAGCGATGAAGATCTGTAGGTAAAGCATCACCACAGTCCCTGTTTCCTTTTGTCTATCTTGATTTTGCAAAGAGACTTTTCTTCAGGAATTAAATATCTCTTTGTAGATATAAAAGCCATTTTTGAGGGGAAAAACATAAAAAGCATCGCCTGAGCGCTATCAAAGTTGCAGTCTACCTTTGTACTTCAAGCATCTGACCTATCCACTCAGCAACAGGCTAATCAATCTTACTATCTCCCATAATAGTGATTCATCATGGCACAGCCTTATCTTTGTATCAAAGTCAAGAAGAAAGGCAGACACAGATATAAGGAAATACTTTCCTTCCCTCTGATATGCTGCACATAGTTTAAATACCAGCACTGATAATAGGCTGGACACTCGCGAGCCCCATGTACACTTAATCACTCATTTCCTTCATTGACTAAGAATAATGCTGGCATAACTCACTGCACTTGCCCTCCTCCTCCTCCCAGACATCTGGCCTGCGTCCAGGCAGGGCCGCTGCGGAAGGGAGCAGCTCTGAGGGAGGAAAATCCCCTCGGCTGCAGAGGTATTGGAGCGCTCGGGAGGCCTGGAGACCCCTGTGTGACCAAGTGTCCAGCCTCTCCTCGGCCGGCCCAGGCTCCCTCCCCACAGCCTGCTGCCTGTTAATCCAGGCCACGCAGGGCCCAGCTCATGGTCCCTCCCGAATCCTTGCAGAATTGGGATAACCACACTGTGGGGGAAACACAGCCAGGAGCCTTCACGGCTGCCTGCTCTGCCCGAGGGAACTTTGCTTGGATCAGGCACGGCAGCACGGGCTCGCCGACCTCCTGCCTCCCACAGCCAGGCCCAGCAGCAGCACCGGGCTTGGTTTGCCGGTTTTCCCCTCCAGCACACAAAACCATCTTTGCACCCTATACAGCACCATGCAGCTGTATTTATTATCTCATACGACGTAGGGGGATGCATAGATATCCCATCTGGAGGACACTCAGCACCTCACGCCTGTTTCCGCAGCGCCTCGGGCCCAGGTGCCACCACGACGGCCGCCCCACCTCACCCTGCGCAGCCCTGCGCACCGAGCTGGGGGACTTACTCAGCTCCAGCAACAAAACCTTACTGCACACCTGACACCGTCGGGCTTTACCTCAGGAAGACCTGAAGGCTACGTCAGGCTCCTAGAAATGGTTTATATCTAACTTCACCCTTCAGAAACACTGCACTTCATCACAGCGTTTAAAAGCAACAAGGTCATCTTCGGCATGGCAGTTTCCATACATGAAAACAAGGTAATTGATCCGAGTGAAACAAAAGTACGCCGACCACTTAGTGTGTTTTATTGCTTTTACTACTGTGCACACCTGCAGCAGCCCAGGAGTGCAGTCCCTCGAGGCCCAGAACACAGATTTATATACTCTTAACACATCTTAAAAGCTAAGGAAATGATGCATTTTTCTCTCAGAGGGATTTGATTTATAAAAATCCTAAGGACCATTTCACTGTCATTCCTGATATTTATGCAAGAGAAAGGCTACAAGATGTAGGTGGCCTGTACTTAAAACAGCAGCTCTTTCCAGCCCCGCCAGGAAGAAACGCAGACGCGGCACGGTGCAGCGTTCGTGGACTCCAACAGCATCTGCAGGCAGAGCCGCCCCTGTGCCCTCCCTGGGAGGGAGGGCTCAGTAACATCCAGCTAACGAGCAAAATGGGTGCTGCAGGCAGACACACGCAGCTATCTTCTTCTGGAAAGCATCTAGAGGAAATATTGTCAGGTTGCTCTTAAATTCAGTACACGCTGTGTTTTATTAATCTGTTTTCATGCACAAGACAAATGCACTGGATTGAGCAGATGCTTGTATTCTGCTGGTGCAAACTTGCAGCAAATCCATTTCAGCTTGCTAGATCTCTGAAAATCACAGAGGGAACGAGAACCTAGAAATGTGCTGTGGCTCCACGCAAACAAACAAAAATCTATGCCATTTTAAATCTGGTTTGCTCTTTTCAGTAGGACCACTGATAATTGGAACTACTTTGCAACACCATAAGGATGTCTGAACTCGTTTAAATTACAGAACTGAGAATCACTGAAGCAGAACACAAACACCAAAACAACTGTTCTTTCAGTTGTTTCTCAACCTTTTCCTTCCAGTGACATGAAACTTTCTTTTCTCCCCAGAGACTTCATTCAAGTGCCAGCTTCAGCCATTGCCGGTTTACAAGACTATAAAGTTAGCAGCCCCTAACATCCAATTAGCAGTTCCCTATATAAAGCAAAACCTATTGTATTCACAGTAACCTGAAGTCGACTGCTTCTCTTCCCTTTCTTGCCTAAATACTAACTTGTGACTCTTTTTCCTTAGAGAACAGAAAAGTGAAGGACTAGCACTCCTAACTATTAGCAAAGAGATGAAACTTTAGGGATCTCTCATGTTAAAAAAAAAAAAAAAAAGTAAATTAGATGCCCATAGCCAGACAAGCCTTGTTCAGTTAAAAGCTATGCTTCCAGTTAAGACATTTGATTTTTACCTTGCTAAAAATCAGGCCTTTTCTGATCACCTCAGAAATATTTGCACAGCTTCTTGTCCTGTGGTCTCCTTCTTGCTGTTGTTTCAAGTCAGAACCATAACTGATGGATCCCCAGCGAAGCCCTGGCTACTGCCTAAGCACATTGACAGACAGTTCCCAACCTCACAGGCTTGCAGCTCAATGGACAGAACAACAAGAAAAAAGGAGCTAAATGTTACCATCAAGTTTGCAGATGCACAAGAAGCACAGGAAAATGAAGCATTTAGCTCACACAACGGATGTGTGGAGGAATGATACGACATCTTTGTAGCTGTGGTCTGGCTCTGGACCCATAACACCAGCTAGACATGCTGATCGGCTGTTTTCCCTCACTGGCTACAGGTGCTGACCATCTCCTCTCACCTGGGCTGGGCAGGCAGCCCTGGAGATGAGGCAGCGGGATGCCCCTGCAGGCCATGCAGGCCCATGCCAGCAGCAGCCCAGCCCACTGGCCTGGGAGAGCTGTCACTCCCTCGGCTTGGGACCTGCAAGGTCACATCTGGAGCCCAGCTTGGCCTCTTCCACACCTTTCCTGCAAGGGAGAACAGCGAGCAGGGAGCTCAGCAGCTAGCTGGGTGCTGCGAGGGCTGGAGCAGATGATGCAGGCTGCCAGCAGAGGAGAGATGCAGAGCAGGGATGGAGGCAGGCTCCTGTGGAGATGCATGGCAAAAGGGCAGGAGACAACAGCTGCAAGGTGCAGTGATTTCAGTTGGATGTAAAATCTCTGATGAGAACGGCCGAGCACTGGATCAGCAGCCCAGGAAAGCTGGAGCATCCCTACCTCCGGGTATTTTCAGCAACAAACTTGGAGAGGCCCTGGGCAACTCGCAGCTGCCTCGAGGCTGGTTCTGTCTCAGCAGAGGGCTGGACCAGCGGAACTCCAGGGGCTCCTGCCCAATACCATAAATAATAAATTCTACACATCATATCATTATATTCACATGGGATCAGCAACAAAGCAGGTGTGAAAGGCAGGCCAGTGGGCAACACGGCCCTTCTGCTGTCACTTTTCATTACTTCTCCAATGTTTACACAAAGTAGTAGTCAAGATTACAGCTTGTTAACGGCAAGTTCCTATAGAAAAGGCGCTGCTCACGATGGATTTTTGCTGTGTGTTCGTGCAAAAAAAGTGTTATCTCCATCCCACGTATCTCTTCCAGAAGTACTGCTTTCTTTAGAAGAGAACACGTCCAAAAACTCATGTTAGTGAGAAATGCTCTGGCAGCGTGAGCACAGAGAGCTGCAGGGCTGGGAGCCCACACGGCTTTCAGCAGGAGCTGCTGGCCAAAGCTCTTCCATGCACAGTTCATCTGGGAGGGGAAAGTAATCCATCCACCTCGCCCCAAATTTCCTTCTCCAGCATATGTGACTCCATCGGGCTGGCTGTCATACCAGATCATGTCATCAAAGTTATGACATCACATGACTGAAACAACCCCGAGCAACTGATGCACGACAGATTGCATTTGACACCCAGGAAAGATTTCAGCCCACGTGTTTGCTATCCAGAACCCTTTGTGTTTAACTGCTGTAACACTAGACTGGCAAAACGCTGCAGGCAGGTTACCCCGCCGCTATTCCCTGAATCAGCAGCCTGGGCAGGGAGGTTTTTTCCTTTCACAGTCAGCATGCTGCAAGCAGGGACATCAAGCTATGTTACAGCAGAAAAGCAGGAGGCCAAACCCCAATGCCACAGCCACCGAGGCTAAAGCTAGACCTGCATTTTCTCTCCAGCACCCATGCAAGAAATGCAATGAACTGTCCTCAGGTAAGCACATGCTCTGTACACACTACAAAGTATACACAGCTCTAACTTACCAACAACACACAGGTAAAAATGCAGTGTACTGGAAGCTCTCTATTTTGCCCACGAGCAAAACGATAGCCTGTTGTTTCAACTAAGAACATGTCCTAGTACTACATTTATTTTTAAGAGTCAGACTACAAACCTATATGACTTATTTGAAAAAAAAAAAAAAAAAAAAATCTAAAATCAATCATTCTCATTAAAAGTTCAATTTTGAAAAGTTTCAGGAAGGAAATACCTTCATGAACACAGCCCTATTTCACCCAAAACAAGCTTGAATTATTTATCCTGAAGTGCAGGGATTTATCCTAGCCCTTCTGTTCCTCAGCATTTCCGTCAGGCTGCCATTTCTCACCTCTCATCAGGGATGCCCCACAAAGTGTTTTTTAATCCCTCCACTCTCCAAATTACATGTGGATAGAGGTGATCACACAGCACTGATCCTTGTCAGCAGAGATGAGAAGCGATCTCTTGCTGCCTACTGGACTTCTGCACGAGACTAAAACTAACGCTGATGGACTCTCAGCTTGTGCGTGCCTCTGGCTTCCAGGATCCCCAGTCCTCAGCTTGGCACGTCTGACTTGAGTAACATTGTCCTTGGACCCATGACAAGCTTTGGCTTGGTAGAACAACAGGAGAAAAAGAAGTGAAGACATTTCACTTGCCTATTAGATTTATAATATGGAATTTGTGCCAGTTTCAAGTGTCGGTCAGTGCGAAGAGTCAGGAAGGGTTCACTGCTTTTTTTGCCTTAAGACTTAAAACAGAATTCACTTCAGAAAGTGACCACAAGATGCCAGAAAGATTTCTGCACATCCCAGGAGTAAAAAAGAGCTGCTGAGAATATCTGCGTCAGCCCGATAAAAAGCTGTAGCCCAGTTCCCCACATCTCTGCCTTTCTTTATAAGCGGGCAAAAACCTGCAAAGCCTGTTAACAAGGCTTCTTTGAAAACAAGATAGGCACCGTAACAATGAGTGTTATTTTGCAGATCAGCTCCAACAAGCACAGTGTTTCCTTGGAATGAAAACTTGGTTGAAAGAAGCGTATTATAATTTTTCAGATTCTTTGAAAGTAAGATTAAACATAAATCTAGAGTAAACACTGGAAACGTTACCCTCAAGGAAATGATGACTGCACACACATGCTAAAAAACATTAAAAGGAAAATCAGCAGTAGTCAACTAGAAAAGAAAATATTATACTTTTCTTAATACTTCAGTTCATTATTAAAAAAAAATATATTTGGCTGTGTGAACAAATGTTAGAAAAATGAGCAGTGACAGAAATGATGTATTATTTTCTACCTTCCAGGGGGAGGTGTCCTGGCCCGTGGCTGGGGATTGGAACTGGATGGCCTTTAAGGTCTCCTCCACCCCAAACCAGTCTGTGACTCCGTGACAACACGACACCGCGTACATTTTCTAAGCAATAAAGCAGCATCTGTACATTAGATTAAACATGAGCATTACCTAAAGCAAGCGTAAGCAAAACTCTAAAGATTAAAATGCGGTGCTTCCCTGAACTATCACTTCTTGGATACACGATCCAAACATAACAGATTGCCTTGATACAGATACAGTGATTTTATTTCCGCCTGCAAAGAAGGTCATATTGGGTGCAGGTATGAAACTAGGGGGAAAAAAGCAGCTTAGGGCCACTCCACAGATTTCCAAAGCGTCTCTCACCAAGAGGAGTGCTGCACCTCTGATGTGACTGCACGGCCTTTGGGCAAGTTCAGCTGGTGCTGGTATGAGCAAAGGTTTTTTTCACAGACAAAAGTTTTTAAAACGTACAGAAAGCAAAGCTGGGGAGGAGGGAATTTTCTGGGAGTCTAGACAGGACTCCAAACAAACTTCAAAGAGTGACAGGCTCCCAGCACAGCTCATCGAGGGACCAGATGGGCTTGCACCAGGCGGAAAACCTCCAAGCCCCTCAGCGCTGCTCTCAGGGGTGAAGCCCTCAGCCAGCCCAGATCATATCCTGCTGCTTCACATCCAGAAAAATAACCCGCTGAAGCTATTAATTAATGCCCTGCAAACAGCTGCACAGGCAGTGAACTGGCAGAGACCACATCTCTCACCGTTTGCGCTGCCTTCATCCAGCGCAGCTACAAGCCTACGGAAGGCCTCTGGGATTATTCACCGTTGCCATCTCCAAAGAGAGCTGCACTGCTTCCTCACCCCTCATCCACGTCAGGTACGTGCCCAGGCAGACCTCACGTGGCCTCCCTCCTATAAGCAGCTGCTTGCAGCATTGCCTCCCCTCAAGGAGGTTTGCTATCTAAATAAAAAAGTTGAACAAGAGCAGCATTATCACTGCTTTACAACTTAGGAGGGGAAAGCTGATTTACAGCCACACATAAATCTGTGCTGGTGCAAAATAATCAACCCAGATTTCTTGGTTTGAACATGCTGGGGTCTTTTTTCTTTACTTTTTTTTTTTTTTTAAGTGAAAACATATGTTGATTTATGACACCATTTTTTGCAGGTTCATGTTGACATTAATGAATTGTTTATGTAAAAACAACAGCTTCATACCAGCCTGAATCCTCTTTAGATGGCTTCAGGGAAACAGTAATTATTCCATTCGAAATGACCTTTCGTTCCAAACTGCTGCCGAACACAGCTGAACGCTTAAAGCAGTCAAAACCAAGTAAGATGGTTTGATTTTTTCTCATGAAACTCTTTGACTCAAAGAGAATCTTTCTCCAATATTTTGGTTTAACGACGATTTTTGAACATTCATTTTCTGTTTGTTCCACACCATTTGCTTCATTTCTCAAAACATCTCCCATTTGCCAACTCACTGCCCTGTGCTTTGCTCAAAGAGGAAAACGGACCGATCCGAGTTCAGATCCAAACCTTAGGCTCCACAAGGGATTTGTTTTTGTAGCTGCACCACACTGCACATCCCTGCTCCCTGGGTCTGAGACGCTGTAGAGGAGTGGACACGATGGAGAAGCAAGGCAGAAGGAACAGACAGGAGCCAGGTACAGGTCTAGCAGCGAGGAAACCGGCAGCTGAAGGCAGGAAAAGGCAACTTGCTCCACAGACCTTTGTGTGCAGCAAAACAAAAACCACTCGGAGAGCAAAATAAAGTGTGAAGGAGCATTTCTAAGAGCTTGTGCTCAGTTTGATTGATCACAGACCAGCACCAGGGAAATACTGGGAGGCAACTGGATGGTTTTAGTGCATAGTCCTGTAATTTCCCCTGTGGTCACCAGGACCAAGCTCCTCCTTCTCCAGGAGGAATCTGCCATTTTAAACCAAAAAGAAACATCTCCCATGTGGCTACAAAAAGTACAGTAATAAAGTCTATTTGGTCTCTTTTAAGAAGAAAAATGAAAGCAATACAGGCAAGTACCTGTGTATCTGCTCTACCACAAACACAGTTAGAAGTCACTTGTTCACCCAAACAAAATATTGAAAAATAAAATGCACGACGGTGGTAGAGCTCACCCAGGAGCTGCATTTTGTCTATTAGACTTGGTTCAGTGAAGTTCATTCATGACTCAGCTGCCAAAGATCTCCACTGACAACAGGGAGACAACAGGGATACAACAAGACAGAGCGCAGAGGGCAGCTGGGACCGCTCCAGGGTCCCTGCCACGAGCAGCGATGCAATTTTAAAGCACATATTCCGGAGAGGTTCTGCACAGCAGCTTGGGAAGGGGAGCCTCGATCTGCAAAAGGCAGCGTGGGGTTTTCCAGCCACGTACCTGCACTTGCTCGTGCAAGGAGCAGGATTTCTTTCTATTTAGTCTGCACAGGAAATGATAAAAACCAGACCTGACAACCTTTTAGTTAAGGGTGGACTTCACCTCAGCGTAAAAGGGGCAGCTGCAGGCTTCACAGCCGGCCTGTCCTGCAACTCCCTTACGCCTGCACAACATCAGATTTACCTGCGTGCTCCGAAGCAGCCACAGGGAGCTCCAGTCCTTACGTACCTTTTAAATGAGAGAGCGTGCAAGTTGTTTTGCTCTGCACAAGATAGGATCTTGCGGAACTATATCAGAGGCTTTTGCAAATTACTCAACTTGTAGGGCTGAGTAGCTGAAGAGGCTAAAGACTTGCACACTTCTTAATATTTATTTGTATCACAGACAATAAAGTACCTTCTTGTTGGTGGAAGCCCATCAAAAATAAACAGTCTGAGATAACTTGGCTTTTCAAACCTCCTGGCACGTTTGGTTTATTATTGTCCCTTCCCCAGCTCTTATCCAAACAGCCCCGACAGCTTGTTTATTGGGAGGTCTGCAGAGGTCTACCCACGCAAAGTGTGCTGATGACAGAGTCACAGCAAATCTCCTGCTATAGCTCGAATGTAAAAATAATAATAATTAAAATTAGATCACATGAGCGAACTGTTTAATTTGTGGCCAGTACTGTAAAATACTCTCCGTATTAGCAGTTCCATGCCAATTAGTTGGGATTTCCACCTGAACGTTACACGTGGCATCTTTCAGTTTGATGCTGTATCAAGATATAGATCAGGCAACATGACACCCACCCTTAAAACCCTCCGCTCATGAGATTTTCAAGTAGAACTCATGATTACTTCTGCTGAAGTTGCATTAAAGCAGACACACAGATTCAGTGTGTCTGACACACCCAGTGAAGCCATTCAACAATGCTGTATGCGTCTTTACAGCTGTCTGTACATATTTGCCTAACAACATATAGATACTGCTCTCCAGACAGATATTTTTTTTTCCATGTGATTCCAGGGGAATGTTTAGTCTTGAGCGAGAAAGGCACGTGTTTCTCCACGGAATATTAAAAGCACACGGCGCAGCAGTTCAGCTCTCTCTAGCACCACTCCATTAACACCCTCACCATTTACCCAGAACATTTAACCCGGGGAAGACGAAAGGTAGCGGAGCCTCCAGGCCCCCTCATCAAGGTGCCACGTGCTCACGGAAGCTGCTTAACGAAGACCGGGAATTAAGGCAGCCCCGACCTGGCTTCGGATGTCCCAGCAGCCATCAGGGAGCTCGCGCTGCCCAACAGCTCCAGAGCAGAGCCAAGGGTCACCTCCCAGATCGTGCTGCACAGCGCAGCAGGTACCACGCTCACGTGGCCCCTCGCCTTTAACAGCACCGACAAAGCACCTTTGTAGACACAGGGCGACAGCCGCGCTTGTTGTTCCTCAGTAGGATTACGATTTGGTCTGCAGAGGTCACGGGGATGACATGGTTAGTAAAAGCAGGAATTAAAAATAGCTTCTTTCAAAAAAGATAAGTTAGGGGCTTTTAAGAATTAGGTATCAAATGGAGCTTTTCAATCAAGATCATGAAAAGTTTATAGCTAAGTACTACGATAGCAAGCACATGCTGCGATGCTGCCATTTTGTAATGAATTCACATTAAAACACAGCGTTAAAGCTTTGCTCCAGGACCCCAAGAAAATCAGAAAGGCAGAGAATTCTTACTCGGGACTAAAGCTGTATCACTGATTTCCCCAGGAATGCGCTTTGCCTTTGCTTCGTGCTTCTTACCCAGCACTGAAGAACCTAGAGGCAAACGCTGCCCTGACTTCAGCCAACCTCCAGCCTTGCAGCAGCAAACCTACTGCGACCCCCGAGGACGCCCACCTACGGCAGGGAGCACAGCGTGGAAATACCACAGCTGAAGGGGCGACTTTTGTAGTTCTGTGAATGATGCAGGGGAGCTGTGAGGAAATCTAGTTTCCTTTTCAGGGCTACAGTGGTTCTCTTGGGTTCAAAGAAGTACGGTCCTTCACACATCTTTTAATTGCAACTTATGAACAAGCAAACGTTGCTCTGAACCTGCGCATGGAGCAGCCTTTCTACAAGAGTTCAACAGCTGTAAGACTGATCTGCACGTTAGCTGTGCCCTTGTCTTGTTTGGATACATGGGAAAAGGACTTCCAACACGATGCAGATTTTGGTTCGAAGAAGCTTTACTACATCTTCTGCACACAAGAAGTGGGATAAAGGGAGAAAAAAAAAAAANAGGCAGCTGAGGAGGCTCCTGAGAGACAGGAGAAAAAGAAGAAGTGATACCATCCACGCCAAAGACTTTTAAAAACTCTGAAGTACAAACCTGTATGTGGCGACTTCCACAAAGGCAACTGTTGACCTTTAGGGTTCACAGCACTGGAGTAGCGCCAACGAGTATTTAGTGAGCCTTAGATCCAGAGTTTGGTTGTTGTCACAACAACAGCTGTTGGCAGCTTCCAAGAGCCCCAAACCCTGATGAAATGTTTGCTGAAAAGCAGGAATGCAATGTGACCCCCCAAAAAAAGAACAGAGTAACTCAGCCTCGTATTGTTTTCTCTGCCCAAATTATCCAAAAGGCACTGGTCCATATAGTGAGCTCACTGCCTGGAAGACTTCAAACTCACTAAAAGCAAACCCATTTTTACATAATTTAGAAAACTTTATTTTTTTAAAACAATATCTCTCATAAAAACAGAAAAGAATTTCTGCTTTTGCCTCACTGTAACACAAGAATTCCTGAAAACAGATTTGAAATGGAAAAGCTGAAAGGAAGGCATTTCGCAGAAAAACTTTACACAGATAGAAACTCACAGAAGCAGAAAGACGCCATCCCAGCTAGATAGATCTAGATAGATTTGACAATGTAAATGAAAACTTCATGCTAAACTAGCCAAATAATCACGCAGTCCCACCGTGCTTAAAGAATAATGGGCAACGCTTCTCTTCCAGTAGAGCATCTGACAGAGCGTCCAGAGGGCAATACGGGTGACCGCTGGGAGCCTTCCCCGTCTCCAGCAGTACTGGCTAACTACCAGGAGCTTCCCCATCTCCACCTTTCCTTTCTCTGACCCTGAGCAGTAACTCTGCAAGTCTGGGATTACCAATTCACCTGCAAGCAGGCACCTTGGAGCGTGCCTTGCAGGATGGGCTTGGAAGTCCAAGACAGATCCTCACCAACTGGATGCTGGGATGGCTCCATTAAGTTTAATTGGACTATAAAAATTATATTTGCCACCCACTCACATGGTAAAATTTGTCTCAAGCAGTCTTGTCTATTTTTCCCACCTTCTCCTGAAATTTTCTTTTCTGAGACGCCAAACAAAGCAATATTTATTCTGTTGCTCATACAGGAAGAATTGCTATTTATCAGGTCAAAGAAGCTATTTGTAGTATGTTTTACGGCTGAAGCACACTAAATTCAATTGCTGCAATACCCTTAAACTTTGATAAAAAGGAAAAACAACATTGTGTATTGCTTGAGGAATTACAAAGCATAAAAAAGAGCTGTAAAACAACATTAGCAGCCCAATTTTAGAGGCATCTTCCAAAAATGTAAGCCCAACCGTCAGCTCTGGCACACCCTGCCATTTATCAGCTTGTGGCACCGCCTTGCAGCACCAGGACAGTGCCGGGTGGTGCAGAGCGGGCACGTCTCCTCCAGAGGCAGGAGAGGAGGGGATGAGCTTCCTACTCCCTGCCAAAAGCCGTATTTAGAGTTTTGCACATTTTATGACAAATTCTGTCCATGTAAGTACTGCTAGAGAAGCAAGCAGACTGTTAGCCTTAATTTCGGTGGCCACACCAATGACTGCAGGGGAGAAGAGCAGCCTGAGCTCCATGTTCTGATGCGTGCTAGATCTGCCCAGCTGCGGAAGCAGGAGGCTTGGGGCAGCTCTCAGTAGAGCTGGTTTGCTGCACTCTGGCACTTGCCTACCACACGTGCAACAGGGAAATATCCACATATTTTCTTAAGGACACTATGTAGCTCCTTAAATGCTAGCAGCTGGCAGAACACAGAGCGACTGTCAAGACACTGGCAGGTAAATAAAGGCTGGCAAACATCTGTCTGACAAAACAAGGCCCTAATCACACATGGCAGGCACCTTCAGTTGCGTTTTACCTCCACAGGCTGCCAGGCATCCAGCCCTGCAGGAGGACCACTGAACAGATCCAGGACTGCTTCACAGCTCTGAGACATGCTAAAGGAATAAATACACCACGACCTGCATCTGGAACAAATATCGATCAATGAGTTAAAAAATGCAAACTATTCAAGGGGTGCTTGCACCAGCCTTCTAAATTCTCACTTGGTAGCAGTGTAACGCACAGGCTGAAGCAGTGCAATAAAAACGTCCAGCCCCAGATACGGTACTGAAGGGTTAAGTGTGCAGCCTGCTGCTTGCTTAACCTTCCCTAAAACATATGGCTTTGCACTTAAGGGTAAACCCATGGAAAGAAACCCAGTGCCCAGAGTGTGTGTGAAATTCTTTGCGAGGTCACTCCAAGGCAAAATGGATCTAAACACTTCCCCTGCACATGGTTGTTGCAGGAGCCTCCCCTGCTCCCAGCACGCAGGGCGGCTAAGCGCCTGCACCCCTGCGAACAGAAGTAAGAGCCTGGTTAATAAATTAAGTGATTCAACCGTGAGCAGTTAGTAAGCAGTTCACAAGCAGAAGAAATAGCCAAACAGCCTGTTTTACCTCTCTTTGCATTGCCTAACACTGGACAGATGCTTGTGGTTTCCAGCACCCTGTCACCCTTTCATTAATAATAATGAGCTGCGGACTGAAAACTTCTGACGACTCTTGCTCCAGGAAAACCCAAGAGGCTGCACTGCGAGCACAGAGGAACTCCTGCCTCACCTCAATGGAACGGGACAGGGCTCACGCCGACACCAGGCCCAGCACAGAAGCGACCCTGTGCTGCAGGAAGGCGAACCCTGGGCTTTGCCCCTGCCTCCGTTTGCTTCCTCTGCTGTTCTCAACACGCAGGGCCATCGTCTTGGTGTCCCAAAGGTTGCCATGCCTTTGCCACGTCCATTCAGATTCCTGACTTCCTTTTTTTTTTTTTTTTTTTTTTTTTTAATGCCTTTTGTGCATTTCGCGTGACCTATAAAACCTGCACGAGGAGCTCTGGAGGTTTAACAGCAAGCACCTTGTGGATTCAATGCGGCACATGAGAGATGCTTCAGTTCTTTGCCATCCTGGAGCAGGAGGTGGCATCTCAGAAAAGTGCTCCGCATTATCGCAACAGCAAGGAGTGGATACGACAAGCACACAGAGCCAAACCATTCCGTACCCTGCAGTACGTGTTTCCTCCCAAGAAAAACATAAGCGAGCTCATTCTGACAGCAGCACTCTGATTAATTCTCTTAAAAAAATGAGTCAAGAAGAGCAGAGAGGAACAAGCATACCAAAATCTGCATTTAGCAAGAAGCAAGTCAAATTGGAGTTATAAGCTTTAGGAAAGCCAAAATGAAGTTACTAGACAAGTGAGGGAAAGTGTTTTTAATGTCCTTTCTCATGTGGGAAGCACCAAAGTGCTTCACCAGCAGCACCATCCATTTTCCGCAGTACACTTTTGAACAAACGCTTGAGAAATGAGGTACTACTACATATGTAAGCATTTGTTTATATGGCAAAAGCAGAATTTCAGGAGATAAATAGCGAGGAGACAATATCTACTCAACAGCTTTCTTTAACAAAGAAAAAGAAAGTGACTTTAAAATGCCAAACAGATAACAGAGCTGAAAGGTTAACAGCAAAAATCTGTAACCCACCAGCAACAGTAATTCTAATTTATAACAAATACTTTCACCAACAGCTGGCTTTTGTAGATATTATCTCCTGTACCAAAGCATAAGTTTTTCAGGTATTGTACAGAGAATTAGGAGATGAGCTCCAGCTAGCTGAAGCTGAATGTCAGATTCTAAACTCCACGTTCTCAAACACCTAACAACAAGCCAGTAGCACCTCACTGAGAAAACACCACCTAAAAGATAATTTTTGATAATGAATTTCATAGCAGAGTGTAGTTTTAGACGCTTACCTCTGATGAATCAAAAGGGCACTTGTGAAGGTTAAGGTCAACGCAATGGGTAGGAGTTTACTCCTTGGGTAATGTAAAATGATGCATGTGTGAGTATGAGGTAATACAACTTCTACTTTTGTAGAAAGTAAGAAATGGGCATACACTGTTATAATGTTCATAATTCATATTCTGGCCTTTTTTTTTTTTTGAATACCATTAACACCATGCCAATTACAGGTGCTAAATTTCATAGTGTGGTAAAATAACGTGAGTCGTAAGGGAAGGCGGACAAAGCTTTAACTGAGACCGGACAGGAGTCGTTTGCCACCAAGCGAAGCATGATGTACAAGTCATCAGCAACCCACCATGTACCTGCAAACTGCATTAGTGTCATCTCAGCTCCACCTCCGTGTGTCGCTGCATAAACACAAACAACTCCTCATTCCCTGGAAGTAAATTTTCTCACCAGGAGGACACGTTTCCTCTCCACTCACAGATGTGTCAGTTTGGCACTTCAGTGGGGATTGTGCCTCATGCAGCTATCCAAACAACATAAGCTTTGTGCAAATGCTGCAAATGCCATTTGCAGAAGCCTTGCTGGTCAGCAGTCTGCTCACCCTACAACGTGTGGGTTCTGGAGACCCGAGCCACAGCAGAACTTGTTCAGCTCCAGGTCTACTGCACTTGCGAGGCACTTCTCCTCCTCTTCCCTGCTACGCTGCAGCACAGACAGTTTCAGTGGTGAATGTTTTGGTGGAGAAGAATTTCAGAGACTTACAGATCTCTGCAAACTGCCTTCCTACACTCCGCGTGTAACACAAAGATAAAATAACCAGGTGTCAAGGAAGAGGAACAATAGCATCAACAAAAATGACAAACAGGCACTGAAAGACAGCATTATGAAAACAGAACAAAGAAATGCATTTTTCCCATGTAATCACCAACTGGCCTCTTGAAAGCATGCAGTGTGTGCCTCTGAACCAAAATGAAGTTAAAATACCATCTCAACAAAAGCCGGGTCTAAAAGCACGGCATTAAGACAATTTGCACCAGTGTACAAAATGCAGAAGAGTTCGGCTCCTGCTGTCTCACATTCCTCTGTGCTGCCCTCCACACTAGATGACGTGGTGACAGACATGAAGGGGTGAAATCACATCGCTATCTTTTTAAAATTGCCAAAAAAGTGATTTCTCACCATATGGGATCTGTTACAGCCCCAAAGTGTTTTAGCCCTCTTGACATTTGGTTGCTTTCTCCCTTCCTCGGTGTGACACCGTCACCCACCCCAAATCCCCCACCTCAGCAGTTTCAGGGTGATGCTCATCCAAATGGGTTTTATCTACTCTGACACGTGAATTAAAAGCTACGTTAATAATGCCACATATCTAGATGACATAAAAAACAGATGTATACATAAGCTTGTTTAATGTTAGTACTGGCAAAGCCTGGTGCAGGAATCATGTCTGGAAACCTTATCTGAAAATCACCGCCCCAGCAGCTCAGCACTGGGCTCTGCGTCACCAGCCCAGGCTGAGCCCAATGTGCAGGTTCTATTCCAAGCACAGCCCTGCAGGGTCCTTCAGCCACACGGTCACAGCATGCACGCACCAAATCCTGATGCTAAATGAACCCCACAAATAAAATGGAAGGAGTGTGGGTTTTTATCCCTAGCTTTAAAAAAAAAAAAAAAAAAAAAAAATCTGTACTTACACACCTGCAGCTGAACTGCATGGCAACTGCCCTGGTGAGGCTGCAGGTCATTGTGTTAATTATCCATGTTCCAAGGACATCAGCAGGCTCCAAGGAAGCACAACTGCACAGGCACACCCCCAGAGAGCCATGGCTGGAGCCGAGCTGGGAGCCCCAGGGGCTGTGCCCCGTCACGCAGGAGCAAGAAGCTCACCAGCAGCCCGCCCCAGAAGACTTGGCCACTGTTTTCAAGAGGCTCTTTTTCCCCTTTATTTCCTGCTCAAAGATATCTTCACTGTCCTACAGCTGAGTCCTTCACACATCTTGTAAGTTTAATACTTCCCCCCAAAAATTGCTTTATACTCAATAGCAAACCCTCTTTTGCTATTTTCTGTATCTTCATCTCCACGTATTTCCCTTTGTAAATTATCCTAATTTTCTTCTGCTGGAGAAATCTAGAACAGGCATCACAGGTCATCCAAAGGGCTCTTGTCCTTCAGAGTCACTTTGGCACAAATTCTCTCCCCAGCAGCATTTCTGTTGGGTCCCATCCATAAAGCTGACCTAGCTGCGGTGTATCAGAAGAACTGGTCGCTCTTAGCTCTTCATCACAGACACCATCTGCTGCAGAAGGGAGTGCAAAAGGATCCGTGTGTCCTTAACAGGAACGCAGTGGGACCAGAACAGCTACGATCATGGAGCCAAACAGCACAGTGGGGAAGCGATTCCAGAAGAAAAGCATGTTTTCCAGCAAGCAAAGCACCTAGTGATTCTATTTATTGCAAACCCTGCAAACTTCTTGTTTCTTGCACTACATTACAAAGACTCCCTCTAAACCTGTCTTAAAGAGCCTGCTGTGTAACATGCTGAAATCTCAGTTACACGTTTCATCACAAGTGAGTTTACCAAAAGGTAGCTCTCCACTGAATTGGTAATACTGGAAAATTGGGGAAAAATAAATAAATAAATAAATAAAGGGTTATAGGGCAGGCCAGTAATGAAAATGTTGTCTCCATCAACATTCACTGGCAAGCTAAATTTCCGAGGCCAGCAGTACTACCATTATGCATAAATTTGTGTTCATCAGTGATTTGTTGAACTGGAGCGTTTGTGTACTTCCCTTCTTGGAACAGTCCACCATTACAAACTGGTTTGGAAGAAGACCTGTTGTAACCAGGTTACGTGTCATGTATTTTTCCAAAGCTAAATTGTCTGAATTTCGCTAGTCATAAAACTAAAGGAAATATAAGGATTTTTTTTGTACTTTCCCTTTCTCTCCTTCACTTTTTCTGGATACACAGCCCAGACCTCTCTTAATGCAAAGCCACTGTTTATTATTGTCCTGAAACACACACATTCAGGCATTCCCTAATTGTGAAGGACAAATGCACTAGTGATTAAGACGAGAAGAGGAAAATGAGGAGTCGTTTGAGGTTTTCTTAATGTATGGGTTCAGTTAGTCATCCTTTCCTGCTACTTATTTTTCATGGCAAGCTCTGAATTTTCACCTGGGGTTCATCAAAGACGTGTTCAGTTTTGTGTGTACAAAGTGAAAGAGAGGATGATGAGGTTATTCTGCTAACTGCACACGCTCCGGAGGTAGCTCCTGGGGTGGTCCGTTTAGGTCCAAAAAATTTCTTAAAGGAACAACAGCATCATTAGAACTACCCTGAAGTGGCTCCTCCCTCGCACAGTCTGATCACAAAAGCTACAGCTGCCATGGGAAGGGATGCATTTCTCACCAGGTCAAGGCCGAGGCAGCACCTGAAGGAAGCCTGTGCTGCAGCTTTCCCATGCTGTGCTTATTCTCAGGGTAAACAGAAGACTTCAGTCTCCGTGGCTGTCAATCTAGCACCTTTAACGAGCGAGAAGTTCATTTTATTAAAGGAGGAAAAACGTAGATTTCCATCACTCCTTATAAAAGGGCTAGAAAATGTCAAACATGTAGGTAAAAGTAATATTTCAAAACGGCTCAAGCCTAAACTCCCTTTCCCCTCGCACCTGCATGGTGATGAACATGTGCTATATGTCTCTGTACTGGCTCAGTACTCAACATTTGAACTGGACCTGCTCCAGCTTTGAATAAATCTCTCTTTTGGGGGAGAGGGAATTACATTCCTTAGTCAAAATACAGTTTTTCTTCTCTTAAATTTTGAAAGAAAAAAAAAAAAAGTGTACTCGTGAAACATTAGGAACCAGTCATGAGAAGAACTGAAATCCCTTCTAGCTCCAGCCTCGGCAGAGAGCCCCGCTCCTCCCGCCGCGCAGCCGTGACCTCTGGGCCAGCCGCACGCCCAGCAGTGCTGAGAGGGCCGCAGGAACCAGGCCATTTCTGGGCTTCTCTTTAGGGAGAGCTTGCTGCCAGTGGGGGCAGAATTGGGAGCTGCATGAGGCACCATCGGAGGCAGCCGACAGGCCGTTAGGGATCAAGATGGCAACGCTCAGGGGATGCTGAATTACAAAGTAAGTATCCTGGGAGTCCTCCTGCTCAACGGGGAGAGACTGCCACCACAATTACAGTGGTAATAACAAGAAAAAGATCTTCCTTCCATTCCAAGGTGTGTCAGGAACAGTTGTACTCATGGTTCCCTCCACAAAGTTACACAGGATCTATATTCATTGGGGAACATCATTCCATCTCACCATCTGAGCCGCCTGCAGGAGCATGGATCAAGTAATCCACAGGGTAACCTATGCAGATCTACCCCTACGGTCTGCTTGCGCTCATGCTGTCTGCTACAGACTACACCTGCAGGATGTCAGCCTCTTCGTTAGGATCTTGCATTCCCAGGGTGTTCTCCTCGCTGCACCCAAATCACAGCTGCACGCAGGAGCAACAGCAGACGCTGAGAAAAGGAAGACGCGTTTGCAGAGGGAGTTGAAGCCCAGCTCAGCTCGGGAACATCAGCTGACACTTTCATGCTCTCAAGAAAAAGCATGCAGAGTTCATGTGGATGATCAGCCCCGTGGCATGCAATGTGAAACACGAGCTTCCAGCAGCCTGGAAACGCTCAGGGTCAGCAGTGCCGCTGCCTGGGCTACTCCACGAGCTCGGTTTGCGCACGTCCAGGTGGTGGTAGGACTGGGTTTGGGGATAACAAGAGCTACTTTTAAGTTTTAAGAGACTCTTTGGAATCCACATTTTAGGTATGTGGTATAAACACCCTGCGGAATTAGCATATTTGAGAACAAAGAGACCTGTGAAAAAGCATAATGAAGGAAGCCGAACAGAAAAGAAGAAAGGAACAGATGTCAGATTATACTTGAAGCGAGGTTACTAGTTTATTTTCCCACTGATTTCAATATCTGAAGTATACATTTTTTGCCAAGGCAAACAGGTGATTAAAATATATTAAAAAACCCAGTAAGCAAAGGTCTACACTTGTATTTGCTCTACATTTGTCAGCCATTCCAGAAGTTACAGCACATCCATAGCACAGCAATCATAACATTAATTTTCCATAGGCTGACTGCTTAATTGCAATTAACTGTGGCCTTACAAAAGGGAAGAGGCACTCTCTGGAGTATTCATAAGCCTCATTTATCCGGCAAGGACAGCGAGATGAACCTGGCATGAAACATTAAGATCACAATTGCTATTGGCAAGCCATCTGACGGGAAGCTGTTAGCTTGAAAGCGCGAGGATTACACAGAGCAGCAAAGAGCAAAAACGCAGCGGTGAATCAGCTCCACAGAATGCCCTTCCACTGCGGAGCACCGGGAGCAGGCAGGGGGGCAGGATGCTGAGTGCTCGGGGTGCCAGGGGGGTGCCAGGCTGGGGACAGCCTGCAGGGGACTCGGGAGCTGCCGGGACATCCCACTGCAACGAGGGCGAGCGGGCGCAGCCTCCTATATTGCAGGCACGCTGCACTGCTTGTGAGCTGAACCAGAGCCACCTCCCAGCTAATTACGGTTCTTGCCCCAACTGCTCCTGCTGGAAAGCTACTCCAGTGCCTGCCTCACAGCTGTTCCACCTTGAAAGTACTAACTTACATTTACTGATGGCCAGCTTAGACAAATTTAATTTTGCGTCAGGATTAATCTCTGCCTCAGATACATTCCCTCCCTTCCTGGCTTTTATGAGGATAAATGCTTTATTCATTCACAGCAGCAACATTCGCTGTAGCAAACTTGGTTTGACTAAGCAGACCCCACCTGAGTCTCAGCAAGGAGCCCACTCATCTCAGTGGCACTCACAGAATCACAGCATGGTTTGGGCTGGAAGGGATCTCAAAGCTCCCCCAGCCCCAGCCCCTGCCGGGGGCTGGCTGCCACCCCCCAGATCAGGCTGCCCAGGGCCCACCCAGCCTGGCCTGGAGCCCCCCAGGGAGGGGGCACCCACAGCTGCTCTGGGCAGCCTGGGCCAGGGCCTCACCGCCTCTGGGTAAAGGATTTCCTCCTCACATCTGACCTAAACCTCCCCTCTTTTTGTTTAAAACCATCCCCCTTGACTTATCATTATCTGCCCATGTAAAAAGTCAGTCTCCTTCCTGTTTATAAACTCCCCTTAAGTCCTGGAAGTATCCTTCAGAGTCAGGAACCAAAGTGGCAGACAATTCCAGACAAGGTCTTTCCAGGGCCTTTTGCATCTACACTGAAGCCTCCCTAGCTCTGCTAGTAACATCACCTACCTGATACACCCTAGGACTTATTTGCCTTTCCACCTGCCTCCCCACACCGACAGCTCTCAACCAATATCCTGTCCGTTGGTACACTCTGATCTCGTTTGCTTTCCACATGTTCCAAAATGGAAAGGCACAGAGGACAGCATCTTGCACACAAAACTCCTCTTTACCTGGGATAACAAGAGGAAAAGGCTTCTCAGGAAACTCAACTGTGAGATACAAAAACTTCTTTCAAGGGGACAGAACTTGGGCCAGACCAAGAATTTCAGTAAAGAAGCACCAACATACGTGGTGGGCACAAATGGGATTTAGGGCTTAGCCATAAGAAAATCAGGAGGGCTACTAGGAAGAATAGCATGAATGGAAAAGAGGGAGCACGTTGCTTGCTAAAGGAAAAGGCGTGAGATGGGCTGGACTGGGGCACAACAGCAGCCGAGGAACTAAAAAGCCAACACTGTAATTTTAATGCTGGGAAAGGAAATTTGCAACCCTGGGAAGACTGCCTGGCCAAGAATCGCGGTGCACGCACACACAGTGCAGGCTCACCGGGGGCTTCCTGGCTCCTCGCTGCTCTCCTCCCCACAGAGGGAGGCTGGGAGAGGCAGCGACGTCCAGAGAGCGTCGGCAGCGATCCGCTCCGAGTACGTGTCCGTGTGTTCTGCTAGCAGCAAGGCTGTTGTGCAACGTGCTTATGCAACAACTGCACACAATGTAAGGAGGTCTCTGAGTATGAGTTATAGCGGCTTGGAGGGCTAGTGGTTTTCCCTGGATCCTGGGGGTTTGCTTTTTGGTTTGGGGTTGTTGTTTTGTTTTTTTTCTCTCCCCACTTCAGGTGCAGTACACAATTTCTTCGCCTAATGACAACCAGTGTTTGCAATGCACCTTCCAACTGTTCTCTGAGACCCGATCAATGCATTCGAAAGTGCAAAATCTTATGACAACGCCGCAAGTGTCAATCTGAGGGCATGGCCAGGGCCTCCATTTCCATTCTGGCACGCTGCAGTCAAGTTGATCGGCCTCAGCTCTCCACTGACTTCTGTGGGAACCAGACTTTCCCCACGTTGTACCTGACTGAATTTATACTCTGGCATACGGAAGACATATTGGTCAGCCACTGCTGCAAGAGGCTTAACAGAAATCTTGAATAATAGAGGACAAAGGCACAAAATAATTAAAAAAAAAAAATGGATGATCTGATTGCAACAAAAGCAAGACTTTAAGCAACAAAATTCACTTCTGTTTGAAAACGAGAAACTCCTTGGATTTTAACAAAGTCAGAAGTTCTTTGAGAGAGCAACTTGCCACTGGGGAACGCCAAGTCTATGCAATCAAAACATCGCCCGGATATGGTTTGGTTCTGAAACACTCCCTGCAGAGCCGCTGACCACCACCCAGCACCCCAAGGAGCTTGCCCCCATGCTCAGCTCTCCTGTCCCCCCTGCTCCTGGCCATCCGCAGCTGGGGCACCCAGGGAGCTCCAGCTTCAGCAGCTGACACGGAGCCAGAGCCGGCAACCTTGCCTGAGCCAGACACGCTGGAGCCGTGGCTCCCAAGCCTTGCAGTTTCCTGGCTTGCCTTCAGCCCACCTGGCAGATTAAAGGGCAGCCCGGAGCCTGCAAACACCGCTCGCAGGGCCGGGTCTCACAGGCAGCCCCAGGCAGCGCGCCCAGAGGGAGGGCCCCGCTCCGCTCACCAAGAACTTGGCGGGTTTGGCTTCCAGCGCAGCCCTGAACAAGCCCGCAGCCTTCCAGTGCCACAGTCCTCTGCAAGCCGTAATCATCTTGCTCCACACAGCACAAGTTTAATCCTTTAAAAACACAAACAGGTTAACGCGGGAAATGGGAACAAACCGTTCCCAGTTCTGTAGGTTAGAAAGAGTTTCTCCGTTTGCATTGGTGACCGCTGCAGCCTTCACAGAACCGCCTCTACCACGCGGTTGAGGCACTACCTGCTGCGTTGCTCCTGCCCTCACCTGCCAAAGGCAACACGTGCCAGCGAGGTGCTGGAGACACTCAGGCAGTGAAGGGGCTGGAGAACGGCCCCGAGAGACTGGGCTCGGGGTGGAAAAATAGCCGGGACAGAAATGGCGAATGTAATTTTACCGCTTTCTAAAACAGATTTATAGGAAACAATAAAGTTAAGAATAACATTTGTCCTTTGGAATAAAGCATAACCTCAGAACAAGGAACGAGCCCCGAAGGTTAAGGAATGCTTTAAGACTTCATCACACGACCATTTACACAAACCTTGTGCTCTCCCTGCCAGGCTGGATGCTTTGGGCAGCTTAACTGCAGTCCTGGTAGCTCCACCAACACATCTCACTCATCCTATTTTTTTTTTTTTTTTTTTTTTTTATTNATAATTGCCCAGAACACTGAGCACACCCCTGAGAGCCGCTGCATGCAGGTGGGCCCTGACGCATTTCCCTTGGAAAGAAGCAGAGCCCAACCACTGTCCTTTGTAATACTCACAGCAAAACACGCGCGCTCGCCAGGAGGGACCCAAGCCCCCTCCCTAGCTCCTCTGCTCAAAGGAATGGGTGAATACAATTTGAAACTCATCTGAGGGTTCACAAGCATGATTTGATAGCCTCTAATGCAAGGCAGATGGAAGCGGCACCAGCCCACAGGGATGGGGTGAGTGCAGGTTACCTATAAAAATCACAACCAAAACATTTCAATTTCACATTCTGTACTTCATGTAAGGGGGGGAGAAAAAAAAAAAAAAAGAAAAAAGAAACCATGATCAAGTTTAAAAAACCATCACCCTGAGCAATATCTTGGAGACACCCAAGTCAGGACACCGCTGCTGATCCCTAGAAGCGCTTCCCAGCGGCCATTCCCTCCTCAGCCCTCTCCTGCTGCAGGGTTTCACCTTTCTCCCTCCCTCCCCTGGCTTCACTTCTTGCTTTCAGACTGAAACACACCTGAGCACTGAAGAGCTACACACCCGGGTTTATGTTAAAGGAGGTGCACACGTCCCACCAAGCTGCGTGACCTCAGGGTGGGTGCCCTGATCCGCCCCGGTGCTGTCGGCTGGCTGAGCCCTGATGCGGGGACACCTCGGGTCTGATGTGGGGAGCTGAGCCCCATTTTGTGTCCTGGTATGGCAGGAGGAAAAGCAGCTGAGGCAGGAGAAGTCCTCACCTCCTGTCCTCTCCAGAAGTCAACAGCTGATGGATCCCAAACGCACGCATGGTGTGCAGGGAAAGCGTTAATACTGGATTATTTTACACACACAGTGCTCTTCTCAATGAAATCACATCCACGGTTTTTTATCCGAAATCAGGCCCACCAAGGGTCCTGATTCTTTCCTTAAGAGCCAAACAACATTCTTGAATAACAGTTCAATATCTCAAGAGGTGTAAATCACCACACTCTATCTTATTAGAAACATTTGAAAGAGGGCAAGTGCTTTCAAAGCCATAAACTTCAGATTCCATACGCGTTCCCAAAGCTGTAGTGAACACACATTCCTAACTCGAACTGGTTTCAATTTGCAGTCCCTTCAAAGAACAAATGCAAAAATCTAAGTACTAAATCAACTTAAAGAACAATAACAAGCCATTTAAATAATTGTCCATGGGCAGCTTTTTAAAATAACCTGAAAATAGGATCACTGCGGTGCCCGAAGCCACGCAGCGCGTGCATGTCCAGCGGGAAGCAGTCACTGCTGCGCTGGGTGTTACGTGTGCTCCCAGCCTGACAGAACACCGCAAACCAAAGCACCAGCTCTCACTGCCTGCTGCAATGCCGAAAATCCCCAGACACAACGGGAACAGCAGAACGCAAACCATACGACAGCTAACGAAGAGAAAACACGGCCACATCGTTTGTGAACGCAAACAATTCAGTCATGCCGAGATAAACCCATACCTGCAAGCCGGGGTGGGCGGGCACACGCCCGCTGTGCCGGAGCACACGCTCCTCATTTCGCAGCAGCCCGACTCCGGTGCCTGGCAGAGCGCCCTTCGCTCTCCAGCAGGCCTTTAATTAAAGGCCGTCCCGCTATCTCTAACCGCAATCGCTGTCCCGGCGATCAGATGGGAGCGAGCGCCGCGGCACATCTCCCCGAGGAGATCCTGGCGCCAGCGCTCCCAGGCAGCCTGGGAGCTTCCAAACGCGCGTTACATAAATATTCCCACAAAAATCCCCGTTCAAAGGTGCGCGTACAGAGCGGATAAAACGCGCTCGCTGATGCAAGCCTACGTGTGCTTGCAAATGCCTCATTAGAGCGTTTAGCTCGCTGTGAAAATTCTCAGGGCACAAGAACGACGGAGAACCATGAGTGCTGGGAACTGGGGAGTGGATGCGAAAATCAGAGCCCGCTGGAAATATTTTTCTTCCCACGTAAAATCCTTAACAACGGAAATCTTTCCATAAGAGTTTTCAGTCCTTCATTTGAATTCCAAATCAAATTAACACACTTCTAAGGAAAAACGGAAAACAAAGCTCTAAGAAGTATCACTTCTTAAAAGTTTGCTTTTCATAAAAAAAAAGTTTTTGGTTTTCTTTTTCCTGAATGCAACATTTCATCTGAGCTCAGTTGCAAGGCATCTGGAATTTACAGTATTTCCCTAACACAGAGGAGATGGCTTGCTGCTTTGTACTCAGAGAAAGCACCTTTTGTCAGCAGCCGGGGAATGGCTGGACAAAGAGCACAAGAGTAAGTGTCATTTAACCACTGAGAAGCAGCCTTCTTTCTCCCTAACCCACTGTTAGGAGGAAACGTTGTGTTACTGAAGGCCTGTTGCCGACACGGACTTGCACAGAAACACAGGACGCATCCAGAAGGTTTACTTCAACGTACCAAGCGCTCCAGAAATATTCTTAACCTCAAGTCTCACTGCTTAGCGAATTGATCTGGAGCCCTGAACCCCACGAGGCACAAACCACTCACCTGACTAGCAACCTGCCCTAACTGCCTTGGGCAGGGCTCACGCATCACCTGCCTGCAGCCTGCTGCCCTGGGGGTTTGCGTTTATCCACCCGACATTTCATTCGCAGAGGATGAACGTATGAGACGCAGTGCAAAGCACAGATTTAACAGCATGCTCACTGGTTTACCTGGTGCCTAGCACAGGAAACAACTGAGCAAAACTTGGCACTGTAAATAAGCTGCTAGCGTTAGCAATGATTTACAACCATGCCCTGCATACATATATATTATACCCAAACTACAATGACCTCCCACTGCCAAGAGAACATCAAGAGGCAAGAACAATGAGAAAAATGTCTAAGGGGGCTTCAGAATCATCCCTGCCTAACAAGTTTGAACAAGGACAAAGTATGCCATGACCTTACGCAGGCAGAAGCCTTCTCGGAATACGCAGGGACTTACGCCCCTATTTTTCTCCACAATTCTACGAATAACTTACAATGAGACAGTGAATTCTGTAATCCTGGTTGTTAGTCCTGTACGCAAAATCTAAGTAATTTCCACCGGAATGGTGAAAAATACGGTGCCTAGATGGAGTTGGTACAAAAGCGCTTTTTCCAGTCAGGAAAAAAAAAAAAGTGCATGTCGCAGGTGTTCCTGTAATAACAGCACCTCAGGCTGTGATGTTTTCAGGTCACAGAAGGTGACAGAGGTCAGATCGGGTCAGCACCTTGATGTGAGACCTCCAGAAGAAAGCAAAATGCAGCAGCGAGCGCTGACAGCAACCCCCCGCAGGTGAGGGGCAGCCCTCAGCGCTGCTCAGGTCCATGCCTCCTGCAGGCAGCGCAAAAGCCAGCCCGCAGAGGTGTAAGTTACTGTGGTTTTGCATGTGGGGCTCACCAGGAGACAGGTCTTAACCACTTGTGGTTAGTAATAAAAGAGAAGAGTGTTATTAACTGCCGTGAAATGGAGCGCCTCGTTTAAAAAACAGCCCCAACTCAAAAAAACAACCAGCCAAGCAGAACAAACAAAAACACAAAACCCAAGAGACCCTCAGGAAAAACAGCAATGAGAAAAGAGCCCAAACGAGGAAAACCACTCCAGGAAATGGACGTAAAACCAAGTTGCTGCAAGGCAAGTGCCGAGCGCTGGCCCTCCTATCCAGCAGCTCCCCAAAGCCGAGCTCCCTGCACCTCACCGCCCCGGCTGAGCTCTGCACAGAGCAAGCAGCGGGATCAAAGGGTCGTTATCTGCCACGCAGCCCTCCTGAGGGCAAAGGAAGGTGCTGGTGTGCTTCCCATCTCTGTTTTTCAATCAGACTTAGGGGAAAGCTATCTCAAGGCAGCAATAAAATCCACCCACAGAACTGTGTCCCTCACATTCTTTTTTGTTGCTGATTTTTCCTCCGCATCCTTCTCTATTGTCCACCAGTTTATCTGTTTTACTCAAGACATGTCTCCCAAACCCAGGGATTAGCAGAGGTATGTAGGGCAAATGGTACACGTTTTTACCCTTGAAGTGAGCCAACTAAAAGCTGCCAGTTTGGGAAAAGGCAAAATATCTTACCCGGCCATGCCGACACAGCCACTGCGTGTTCCTTCCCACAAATAACGCCACACACGGCGTGGGTACTCCTGTGTGCGGACATCTCTGGTTGCACACCAGCAGCCCACACTTGCCACGTACCACGTCAGCTATTTTACTTCTTGAACGCCACAAAGAAGAGTGATATGGCCCCTAATATCCACAGGAGTTAACGGGGAGTTACCCTGAAATATGACCAAGAGCATGAGAGCTTGCCATGCGTTAAGGGGAAGGCTTCCTGCGCTTCTCCCAACGCCCAGCAGCTTTTACTTTGCCCAGTTGCCTTTTTCTAGGATATTGCAGATAAGACATTTACACAAGCAAGCCTTGAAGGAGCACAACAGTGGTATCTACATGCAAGCACTACTACCCAACAAACACACAGGGAGCTCCAGCTAACAGAAGTCAAAGGTTTGGGGCTAGTTTTTGCCCTGCACACACATTTCCACTCTGTACTCCCAATTATCCCAGAACCTGCCTCTGCACGTGTCTTTGGAAAGGGTTCCAGCGAGGCAGCCTGCAGCAGGAAGCCCTACTTTCTGCATTTGTTCGTTCGTGTCTTCACGCTCTGCCAAACTCTTCCTGAAGGTTCTCCAAACTAGTTGAACACCACCAAATGGTAGCTATCTGAGAAATACCTGCACCATGAGTCAGCCCCAGCCAGCCCAGGTACGCAGGTGCTCTCCACGAAGGCCGACCCCGCTCCCCCAGCGCACGGCGTAAATCATCGTGTCCTGTGTAAAATCAGCGCCGCAGCTGATCTACAAGATACTGAGCCCCACACCTGCGTCGCTGAAAGCAGGAGCAAGCCCTCAGCGCACGCATACTTCTTCCCCTCCATTCATCTTTCAGATTTATTCTTGTCACTAACAAAACCTATTTCCTCTTTGAAGCTTACAGAAAAGAAAAGGAATCGTATGGAAATGACTTGATAAATTGTACGTTACTCGTAGCCTGATCAAAGCCCACTACAATTCAACGCGAGTCCTTTTGTTGACCCAACAGACTTCGGGTCAAGCTTTTAAGCACTGACTTAATTTCAGCCTCAGCATTCAGAGTGCCTAAGTCTTCAGGCTGCAAACACCAACTTTCTGACGCTGTGCAGAATCTCGCCGTTTGGCTCCGTCGTGTGAGGGGCTCCAAGTCTGAGAAGAAGCACAACTGAGAACATCAGCAGTAAGGAAAGTGAAGGTTTATTTCCAAATGGAAAAAGCTTACAGGAATCTAGGAGTGCCGCTGCCAACAGAAGTGAAATCTAGAAGGTGGGCTCAGAAGCTGGTCCCGGCACCGCATTTTCACACCGTTTGCTGTCCTTGCTTGGAGCTGAGGGCCATGCCTGCACTACACAGGACCCTGTACGCTCCTTGCATTTCTTTATGCATGGCTACATATAACAGCTGTCTTCAGGCTATCTTTACAGCACATTTCACTAATAGCCGTACAGATAGAAACAAAACAATGAATTATTAACTTATTAAGAAATTAAAATCAACCTTCTCTTACGCAGGAGGGTGCTCTCTGCAACGATTTTTGTCATTATTTCCACTAAAGATGGAAGCAGAACATAATGCAAACAGCACTCTACCTGCCTGAGCACCTTGCTGAAAATGATTCAAATTGCCAAACTATTCTCAGCCCATTCTCCAAACTTGAGTTCAGCCAGGTGCAAACGGCTGCAGGCCATAAAGGTTCACCAGTTTACACGGAGAGAACATGTGGCTCTGTCAAAGCAAACACAATGTCCAAACACAAGAATTAGAGAACAGAAGTGACAGAAGTTAAAATCAATTACCGCCATTCATGCACTACCCCCCGAGAAACTCCTAGGAGTCACACTGCTGGTTCCCTGAGAAAATCATTCCCTTCAGATACCACAGATTGCCCTAAGGCTTGCAGTCAAGCAGTGAATTAATTCTTACACCTCTTCCCATTTTTCACATATTATAGTTTTCAATGTAAAATTAGTCCTGAGACCATTTTTTTGCATTTCTACTTTGAAAGTGAATTCTTACAAGTTTTCTACTTAAAAATTATTAGGATCAAATTAGAATGTTAATCTTTGTAATTACATTGATATTACAGAACCAGCAAATAACTAAATGAAGTTTCACAACAGTGGTGAGAACAGAGCAGACCTGGAGCTGCTGGAGCCCAGCAGCCTGCCTCTGACAGAGGCCAGCACACAAGCTGAAGAAGGGAAAACAACCCAAAAACCCCCACACTTTGGCAGAGAAGAGAAATCTGCCCTCAAATCATATCCATTCAGGGGGATGGAAGGTGTAAGAGCTGTAATCTTTTATTCTTTTAATGCTCTCTGGAGCTTTGTGCCAACTGTAATCACTCCGAGTTGCACGGGACAGCTTAAAATAATCATTTCCAAACAAGCTGAAATACAAGTCTCATCTGAAGTGCAGAAAACAGACAAAAGCTGTTCTGATCTCCTCTCTGTGCGGGTTCTGTGCAAGTCTCCAGCTCTGTGCTGTTTTTTTTTATTTGTGAGAATATCATCCCTAAAGTGAACCTGGCAGCACAGCCCCGCTGTCAGCCGACTGTACGAGGAGCCCTGTCTCTCACTCCAGCCAAGAGCATGTCTTTGGCCAAATGATTCCTCCACTTTTGGGAAAAAAAAAAAAAAAAAAAAAAAAA